>JAJTUV010001042.1:0-417500 GCA_021653895.1 Mastomys natalensis
AAGCATTTATTAAATCAGGTTTTGAAAAATAAAAGCCTATGAGGTTAATTCTGAATATTTGTTTCCCAGACTCCAGTTCTCTCTCTCTCTCTTTTTCATTATTCTAGATATAGACATCACTGTCCCCTTTCTGTTTACTATATGGACTATATTAGTTATGTATTGGCTGGGATGGAATGCTACTTTAAAGGAAAGAGTACTTTTGACTCATGGGTTCAAAGGGTCTGGTGTATGGTTGCTTGTCCTCTGCGCTTGGGAGGATATTATGATGAAGAGATAGTTTGACTAAAAGGCTACTTCCCTTCACAGTAGACAGGAAGCACCGACAAGGAATACAAGATGAAGCCAGGGCAAGATATACTGTGTGTAAGGAGTGACCTAGTATCCCACTTCCTCCAACTAACTACCATCTCCTTTCACCTTTCCCCCACATGCCATTGTTAATGGCATCAAGAAATATCCATTCATTAGGTCAAGTCTCGTCATGATTGTTCCTTGAAACATTCTCCCTGACACATGCAAAGATGAACTTTGTCAATGTTCTAGAATGTTCTTAGTCTAATCAACATCAGCCACCACACAGCTTTTGGCATTTCTCTGAGATTTTCTATTTTATTATATTACATAAAACTCAAGTTCCTGTGGATTGCCTATTCATGGTTCACAAGTGTCTTGAGCAGGTCATTCTACTGATTCTGGTAAGTTTATTTTGTCTTTGCCATATGCCAGGGCACTATTGACTTATAGGACAAAGTTCCATGTAGGCTGGGTCACTAAGATTGCAATTATGCTGCAGAGTCTAGCCATGTGTCAGCTGCCTGTGCTCTGGATGATGAGTGGGAACATTGTAGTTCCTCTAACATGCAGACATGAATAGCTCTCTAACTGGGCTAAACAGCTGTGAGGCCTAGAGGACACTCCTGTAGTTGGGACTGCTAGTATCTATGGATGAAGTCCTCTTGACCCTCTGGTTTACACTATCCCCTTCTCTGAGGAGATCCCTGGACACAGATCTGGGGTGACTGTAGACGGGCTCTGTTCTTCTTCCACAAGTCTTTACTGCCTACAGGGCTATCATATGTCTCCCTTTGCAATCTAGGGCTGGGTTGTCATCACTAATGAAAGTATCCATTTGTTTGCTTCTTCTTTGTGGAGGAGGTAAGGGATGGGCACCTCTACTCTGTTGTCTTCAAATCCTCTCAGTTGCCTCTTGTTAGCTTATTTTTAATTCACTCTGTAATGTCAGCTTTTACCCCTGAAATGGTCAGTTAAATTCTTTCCCAGAATGCCACTTGCTCATTATTAACTCATCCTTGTGCCTGAGTCTGTCTCTGTATTCCTCAGACCTGTGCCTACCACAACTTTGGAAAAAGCTCCAACTTCTTTTGGAAGTACCCATGCATTCTCCAACAATATACAGTGTGGTAGTTTCAATGTCATTGACCCCCATAGGCCCATAGAGAGTGGCATTATTAGGATGTGTGGCCTTGTTGAAATGGGTGTGGCCTTGTTGGAGGAAGTGAGTCATTGTAGGGTCAGGTATTGAGGTTTCCTATACTCAAGCTCTACCACTGTGGAATTTCAGTCCCCTTCTGATTAAGATGTAGAACTCTCAGCTCCTCCAGCACTGTCTGCCTGCACACTGCCATGCTTCCTGCCATGACAATAATGGACTAGACTTCTGAAACTGTAAGCCAGCCCAACTAAATGTTTTCCTTTATAAGAGTTGCCTTGGTCATGGTGTCTGTTCACAGCAATAAAACCCAAACTGTGTCATATGCATTTTTTAGCTCCTTTTTGAGAAATAGTTGGCCAAATATACATGCACTAGATAGTCTGCACACTTTGATGAATTTTGACATTTGCTCTTGTGAATCTGCTAGTCCACTAAGATAAGGAATGTGGCGATTATCTTGAGATGTTCCCACACATGGCTTTTTCTAATTCAGTCCTTTGGTCCCTTTCCCGGCCATTCTCTCAGGCAATACTGATTTGCTTTCTGAAATTATACACCAGTATTCATTTAAATTTTTTTTTTATTTAAATAGACTCATAAGATAGATTTTTCTCAGTGTAATCATTTTAAAATTTATTCAACATATATGTGTTATATGTACTAATCATTCCTTTTAAAAGTATTGTTTTATTGCTCATGGATTTTCCATTGTATGACTACTTCAGAGATAGACATCTGCTTTATAGTTTGGAACTGTGCTAATAAAGCTGGGCATCACTGTGCCCTTGTCTTCACGCCAACACATGCTGTTCATTTATCTCTAAACACCCAGAAATGGAACAGCTGGATCTTGGGGGTAGAAATATATTTGACTTTTAAGAGGCTGGGAACTTGAGTTGACTGTATTGTTTTAATTTGTCAGAGTAAAAATATTCCTTCACACCCTCACAAACACCAGGAATTCTCAAATTTTTTTTATTTAAAAAATGATGGGGGGGGGCACTGCACCCATGGAAATGAGAGGATGATCTCAGGTTCCAATCCTTGCCTCCATCTTGTTTGATACAGTGTCTCTTTTTTGTTTGCTCAGTGACTGCCAGGCTACCTGGCTCATGAGCTTCTGGGAATTCTCTTGTCTTTCCTATTTCCTGATAGGAGTGTTGAGGGTGCAGCTCTGGGCTTCCACACTCAGCTTCATATAAGTCCTGAGGTTTCACACTTGGCTGGCAACTATTGTTCCACACCTAGTCCTTTCCCCTACCCCATCACTGGGATTCTTGAATTCTATCTACTGTGATAGATGTAGAAATCTGTTGCACTGTAGTTTTCATTTTTCTAATGATGGGTATGTTTTAATATGCTTGACTTATATCTGTGTATCTTCTTTGATAAAGTATCTGTTCAAAAAATGTTTTGAGACCAAGTCTTACCATGCAACCCTGGCTGGCCTAGAACATGGTATGTAAACTAAGCTGGCCTTGGACTCATAGAGATCAGCCTTTCTTTGTCTTACAAATGTCTGGCATAAAGGCATATGCCCCATAACTTGGTAAAATTTTACTTAGTTTTAAACCTGATTGTTTGAAAATTAGGTTTTGAGAATTCTTGATATAATCTATACATATTTTTTAATTGAAAAACATATTTGATTTGCAAAAATTTTCCCCTTTGTCTTTTCATTCTCTTAACTATTACTTTTTTAAAAAATTAAAATATAATTACATCCCTTCATCTTTCTTCTTTAATCTCTCCATTTAACATACCCCTTCCTTTGTTCCCTTTTGAAATCATGACCTCTTTTTTCTTTGTTATTGTTACTTGTACATGCTTAAATATCTAAATACATCCTGCTGATTCTGTTTAGCATTGCTTGCATATATACGATTTCAGGGAATGAGCACTTGGTATTGGATAAGCAATTTGGGGCTTCTCCCTAGGGAAGACTATTTCTCCTATTCTCTGCACTCCTTAGCTGCCTGTAGTTCTTTGTCTATTGATGGATTCTGTGAGATTTCCTCTTCCACATTAACATGTCTACTGTGTTGTCCTTGTTCAGGTCTTGTTTAAGTAGCCATGTTGTGAAGTATCATGACTGAAACAGCGTTGTTAGTTCCAAGAAACATAGTATCATAGCAGACTTTCTGGTCTTCTGACTCCTAGAATCTTTTCACTTGCTCTTCCATGATGTTCCTTGAGCCTTAGATGAAGGAGTGGAGTTGTAGATGTGGCAAGTGTGACTGGGTAGCCACCCCACAGTCACTTGCTATTTGTATTTTTACCAGATTGTTGTTCAGTAATGGACTCGATGGTTGCAAAGAGAAGTTTCTTTGATGAGAGTTGAAAGCTAGCTTTATGTATGAATATAAAGATAGATATTTATGCAGTTGGGAATTATACTGGTTTAGGAAAATAGCGAGAGTAAGTTCTCTAAGATCCATGATTTAACTAGTCCTGGATGGTTGGCTAGGTTCCCTGCTCTAAGTATGACTTTTCTACTGTTGAGAGATATGTAAATACAATTAGAGAGTATGAATGCCACTATTGTGTCCTTTTGTTTATTGTCCATTTATTTAGAAAAAAAAAAAAAGGTTTACATTTTAATGAAATCCATGATATAAGCTTATTCTTACATGGGTTATACTTATGTTGTAGTACTTTATTTTTCTTAAATTTAATTTAATTTTCTTTTTACTTACTCACTTTACAACCCCTCACTGCCCCACCTAGTCACCCCCTTCACAATCCTTCCCCCATAACCCTCCTCTCCTCTGGGCAGGTAGGGGTCCCCTGAGTATCCCCCACCCTGGCACTTCAAGTCTCTGTGAGGCTAGGCGCTTCCTCTCTCACTGAAGCCAGACATGGCAGCCTAGCTAGAAGAACATAGTCCACAAAGAGGCAACAGCTTTTGGGATAGCCCCTGTTCCGTTGTTCGGGACCCACATGAAGACCAAGGTGCACATCTGCTAATGTGTACAGTACTTTTACATTAATTTTACTTTTGTTGTAGTGGCCAAGAAATCTTTGCATGATCAAGATCATAGGAATTGTCACCTGTGATATTACCCAGACATCTTTATAGTTTAAACTTTGTGTTTTATACTTATGTTAGGTTGACTTTTCCTATCATGTAAGATGAGGTTCGAAATGTATTCTAGACATGGCTATCCAACTTTCCAACTCACTAAAAAAAGTCTCTCCTGTGCTAATTCCTTTTGCAGATGTTGATACAGTTTCTAAATGTGCATATCTCCTTATATATCTATCTAGTCTATTTTATTATTTTTTTATTTTTACCTTGTGCCAATACCACGTTGTCTCAGATATCATGTTTTTATGCCAAGTTTGAAATTAGTAATTGGGTCATCCTCCAACTTTAGCTTCACCTTCAGCATTTTTCGGCTACTCTGGGTCATAAACTGTGCCCATGTAAAGTCAAGAGTCTGTATGAGCCAGTGTTTATAGAATTGATGTCTACATGAAAAGCCTGAAAGATTTTGAGAGAGATTATGTTGAATCTGTAGATAGATTTGGGGTGAATTGACATTTTAAATGTTTTTTCATCTTCTGACACCACAAAGACTTTATGTTTCTTCACTTATTTTTTAAAGTGGTTTTCTGTATTCAGGCTTTAAACATTTTTTCAGGTTTCCCTTTAGCATATCATGTTTATATATGATATGTCATATATAAATGTGATGTATCTAAATAATGTGATATATTCCAGTTTATACTCATGTTAGGTTGATATCATATTTATTAACTATTTATGAGTAGCATGGCATACTACTAGCATAATAGGATAGATATACAGGCTATTTTATTGTTGATCTTATATTTTTGAAACTTTACCAAAAGCACAGCCCGGCTCTTGTAAGATTTTCTACATTGTCCTCTGTGAAACAAGACCATTTTCATTTGATTTGAAAGTCTTTTGTTGCTAGCAAATGTTGCTTTCAATGTTGAAAGGAATTGGTGAGAGTAAATGTTTTTGTCATAGAAAACACTTTACATTCAACTATTATAAACAGTATTAGTTGTTGACTTTCTTGTAGAGGCCATTAATCAACTACAGAGGTTTCATTCTGTTCTTAGTTAAAAGGAAGTTTACAAGAAGTTTCTCTGAAGTTAGAAGTGGGGCTAGATTTTTATCAAATGTCTTCTCACTGTCTTTTTTAGATGGTTATGTTTTCCTTCGTAGTTCTTTTAAAACCTAGGTTAATTTTGAATGTTAAACTGGTCTTGATTCCTGAGGAACCCTATTAGCAGGATGTATTGACTTACATGTATATTGTTGAATCTGATTTACTAACGTTGAAGAAATTGTTCATCTCTGTTCAAGCTCCTTAGGTTCCTTTTGTACTGGTTTGCAGTTAGGATACAGTTGGCTTCATAAAGTCAATTGTGAAATATTCTCCATTCTTTAATTTTCTAATGAAGTCAGGTAGACCTGCTAGTTTTTTCCTTAAAATTTGAAAGAAGTCACCATGAGAACTACTGTAGCCTGGCATCTGGTAAAGTTTCTAACTACATTTATACTTTTTCCTATAGTATTAAGGATATTAAAATTATATGGGTTTACTGCCTAAGTTTCAGCATGTTTTATTTCTGAGGGAATTCATCTGTCTTATCAAGTTGTCATATTTGTTGGCACAGAGTTGTCTAGGGCATTTCTATAATTAATCTTCAAACATCGGAGATGCTTCTGCATTTCTCTCTCTCCCATTCCTATGTTAATTTGTATCTTTTGTACAAACTTGGGTTTTTATCGATTGTATCAGTCTTTTCAAAGAACAAGGTTTCCTTTCTATTAGTGTTTGTTTTTCTATCTTGTAGGTCTCCACCTTGATTTCCATCAGTTCTTTTTAATGCTACTTATTTTGGATTTAGTTTGCTCTGTAGCATTTTAAAAGATGGAAGCTAGCTATGGATTAAAAGTAGTGATGCACATTTTAATTTCCATTTTCTATAGTAATATTTTGGAAGTAAGTCTTTCTTATTAATCCTATCTCATGAATATTAAAATTAGAGTTTAGAGAACTTAATTTAACTAAATTAAGGATTTAGACTAGAATTATCTGATTTTTGAAGTATTCTTTACTTTTCCATCTTTCCTGTCAGTCAATAAGCAAACTAACACTTGTGAAATTTCCTAACTATATATAATACAGAGTTTACTATATCCTCTAGTAAGAAAACATATTTTTATTCCCAGAGGATATAAGTTCAGTATTCATCTCACTGAAAGAAGATGCATGCTTAGTACATATTTAATATCAAAGCTTGGTACTATGTAAAGAAAAGAGGTGTATTTAACACAAGGTTATAGAGCCAAAAGCATGTCACTGCATCATCTCAGATCTGGTGGTGGCTGAGGTTTTATGACAGTGAGGTGTTGGCATCATGGTGCAAATACAAGAAAGAGAGAGACAGCCACCTAAGATTTGGGAGCACATGGGACTCCAATGCAGATCACTGTTTCTATAATGATCAGGAGGGAATTCAGATCACCTAAGATCTGTATCAATTTCTGAGGATGATGCTTCCAGTGACCAATTACCTTCCAGTAATCCAACTCATAAAAATCCCCTTGTCTCTGACCATCCTGCATTGAGGGTCAATGTCCTGAGCAGAACAGTGATACATCTTCAAACCATGGTACAGTTTTTATGATAAACTCCTGCTGTGTTACAGAAACAAGCTTAAGACATTTGAAATTTGTATTGCATTGAAAAAAATCTTTCTTTCTACTCTGTCTTCTTAAAATCATACACACATGCACACGTACACATGCACATACATGTGCACACACAGCTTAAGCCTTTGACTAATTCATTTCTCTTAAAGGGAGACAGTCTTACTAAGTTCCACACTATTGTTGGAGCAAGATTTCAACTTTATTCTAAGACAAAATTGTGTATTTATTGTCCTCTCTTCCCTAAAATATCCCAACTTTGCTTCCTTCCATTGATTTTACTAATACATGAATGTGCTAATATAAAAGTACTCATTATTAGGGAATCCATTTCACAGGTTTTACTTTCCTGCTTGAGGCTGAATGATTCCTGTTATAGAGGATTAGAATGAGACATGTCCTAAAAGTAAAGAATTTGAGCATTGGCCAAAGCTGAAGGAATTTTCTAGGCTTTCTTCAATGCCTCATGAAGTTATGGAATTAATGATCACACCATCTATATGTCTCTTTTCTTGAGAACTTCTGTCCCAAGCTACCATGATGGATCTAGAGGTCATTCACTCTGCTCCTGGGTGATAGCTATTTGAACTGGGCTTGGTCACTTGGCTTTAAATGGTGCAGTGATATTAAAAGGACTGATGAGACTTTTCTCTCCAGAAAGTGGAAATTAGCTTTAGAGAAGTGATTTATTTTCTTCTGATTGTTTTAAAATAAGAGTATGCAAATTCAGGAGCTACTGGGCAGCCACATTTGGCCACATTTGACTTTGGCTCTCTAAGTCAGCAAGTGCTGGTCTGAGAGGTAGGATAAATTAGACACATGGAAATAGAGATGAAAGGCCATCTGGCACCAGGAAGACAGCAAAGAAGAGAAAAAGAGGGAGGTAGGGAGAGGGAGAAAAAGAAGCTGGAGAGTTGGTGGGCGGCAGGAGAAGGGGCATCCAGCAGTGTATTTTGCTGCTTTCCAGTTTCTGGTTCCAAATGTTTGTTGAGAATCTTGGCTGTACTCTGTAACCTTCAGTTTCAAACCATGCTCCTGCATCACTCCCTAAGCTTCCCTCTGGCTTGAGATAAACAAACACAAAGAAACAAACAAAACCACTACAATAACAACAACAAAACCAACCCAAACCAAACAAACAGAAAACCAACTTGATTAAGACACATTTCATGCTTGAGCTCCTCTCTTATTTTGTAGAATAGCAAATACCTAGCAACAGAGTCTGCCGGAAGAGCAGTTCACTGTGCAAGGACCAGGATACACAAGAGCTTCCTCTCACCTCTCTTGAACTGCTGATTTTACTTAAAAAAAATTTGTTTTTACATGCAAATCATTTTTTACTTAGAGTGCATTAGAAAGTCTTCTGTCCTGGGCAGAAATGTATGACATATATGAACACACCAGTATAGTAAATAGCTGGCCCAGTAGAGAAAAAAAAATGCATATAGTGCTAGACACTGCCCTGCTAGCTCCATGCATGTGTGTTCAGAAGCCAGTGGGAAGATCATGAGCTTGAAATGGTCCTGGGATCCTGTATCAAAGGGCTTGGGAATTGTGTATGCCATGCTCTGAGCTTAGGAGCAAGTCATTTCATTAGACAAGACTGTGGTGATGCTTCAAAACCCACACATTAGGAAGTAGTCACTACCTAGATTATGGTTTCCACAGGAAGCTTTAAGGTATTATACAAGAAGTATTTATGTTGCCCCAAAGGCAGACCAGATTGTCAGTCCAGACCTTTAAGTTAAAAATCCATGTCTCCCTCCAAAATGTGTTTGAAACATCCCTCTCTATAGCAGTGTTTATGAACAGTTTGGGGCAAAAGAAGTTGTCTAGCAAAGTTATGCATTTAAAGAATTTTGTAAGAAGTAAGAATATCTAGTAGCATAAACTTGCAATAAACTGTAGCTGTTACTATTTCTCTCGTTCTCATGTCTCCTGTTTCCTTTCTTTTCGTTCTATTCTACTTTCTCCTCTTCTTCAGGGGCTACTGCTAGTACTATTGGTACTGCTAATACTATTGCTATTGCATAGAGCATAGGATTAGGCCTTTGATACTCATCATTTCCCCTGTAGAATAAAAAAAGAACTCCTAACATTTTTCTCATCCCCCAAATCCAGCCCTCTGTAACCAGCCCCATAGATATGCTGTGCTTTGTTTCTTATTCCTCTGTAATTTTTTTTCCTGCTAGTTAATAATTCTTGAGGTATGTCTCCATGAGATCACTGTCACAGATCCAGAATATTTAGGCTGCATAGGCTTTGGGATGTGATTCCACCACTGGTACTAGTATTTCATCAGACCTCTTGGCAAGGTCGCCATCTTCTTGACTGCTAAGAACTCCCAGGACTGGATCTTCCCCATCCTCCGTGAAGCACTGACCACCTGCTGTTGCACACTTTTGATTTGCTTCCCTGGCTTAAATATTGTTTTACTGGAGCTTGGCATCTTAGCCTCTGGAAGCACACAGTGTAAATCAAGTCTCTTGCTCACTGCAGAAGCCAGTTTGTGTGTGTTTTATATTTTACATGGCCTTTGGACTCCAGTATCTGCTCATTCTTCCCTGAGCTTGCTTCAGTGTGCTTGTATCCCCTTTAAAAGACATGCTATTCAAAAAGGACACGTGCTTCCTGAGTTGGTCAGATAGCAAGACAAGTGGACTCCACCATCCATTAATATGAACATGATACTATTTCTGTTAACATGATCTAAGCTTGAATTAACTTCTTTTTTACTTTGAAGTAATGCAACATGCTGGCTCAATGAAAACTCTGTCATTCCTTTTACATAAACTCTTATTGCATTTTTTCTTATTCCTATGAAGTTTATATTTTAAGCTCTTGTTCATTAATCTATTTATTTCTATTACAAATTATTTCCTGTGTGTGTCATTAAAGCATCTTTAAGAAAGCTCAGAATTAGTATTCTCGCAGCTACGGGTTTCTTATAGGATAATACAGTATGGTAACACCTTTGAAAGGATAGCAAGTCTCTCATGATTTGAATTTTGTATCACAACATTAAGCTCTCTCTGATGTCAGCCATTCTAAACTCCAAACATACACTTCGACATGTCATAAAAAAGCCTCTAATTGGGGCTGACTTACAGTTCAGAGGTTTAGTCCATTATTAGCATGATGGGAAGCATGGCAGCACACAGGCAAACATGGTGCTGGAGACGATGAGAGTTCTACATCCAAATTCACAGGAAGCACGAAGAGAGAGAGACTAGCCACTGGGCCTGGTTGAGCTTCTGAAACCCCTTACACTAAGGCTGAAGTACAGCCTTAGTGACACACTTCCTCCAACAAGGCCATACCCACTCTAACAAGGCCACACCTCCTAATCCCTATAAATAGTGCCATTCTTGATGACTAAGCATGCAAATACATGAGCCTAGAGAGCCATTCTTATTCAAACCACCACACCTGTATGCTGGTGAACACAATCATTTTTAAAAATGGAGTTCAAGTATCCTCTCTTTTGAGAGAGGCCTTGCTTGGTTTCACTCTACTCCTACAGGATAGTTATAGCAAACTCTTTTTCCATCATGTAAAGTTGGGACACAGTTGGATTTGTGAGTAAGAAAAGTCATTTTCTTGGATTCGTCTATTTCTAGTAATAATGACATTACTATTATGGATGGCATGCTCTTCTCTGTGCAGGCTATAGCACTGAGGACTTCGTTGTCAGTGTCACCTTCTGTCTTCACAGTGAAGATCTGCTGAGGTGTGTGCTGTCAGTGTGCTGCCATCTTCCTGCATCCACCTGTGCTCTCAGCCTGAGGGTTTTCTCTGGCTTCAAGAGTGTCCAGCCAGTGTTGTTCAGTACAGGCCAAACGTGCAGAAAACTAATACTTTCATGGCCACTCTCTCCCGATAATAGTCAGTAATTGGTAACTGATGGAGGTATGCTCAAGCTCCTGGTTTCTTGAGTTAGGACCCCTCTGTGACTCTTCCCCTTGTTTTTATAAGTCTTTGGAGGATGGAGCCCAGTTGGTCACTCTGCTCACCTGATCACTGCTAAGTTTCTTCCTTTCCCTGGCCCCCACCCTGTACTTTGTCCTCCATGTCTCCTTTGTGCTTGTTGTACCACCCTCCTGTCAAGAAACGCTTGCACTGGAATGCCAGCCTCCAGCCTGATTTCAAAGAAAACTCCCAATAAACCTATGCTAAGCTGCAGGTAAGGAGGTAGGCTTGCTCACACTGCAGGATTCATTATAGTGACCCTTCTAGAGGAGGCAGGCTTAAAGCCTCACGATGAGAGCCCACTTATAACACAGCCGAGATTCAGAAGGAGGAGGAATCTGGGTAGCTGGATCTCAGAAATCCCTCTGAATGAAAGTATTCACAAGTCCAAGATTACCCATTCCTGCCTTATCCACCATTTGAACACACGCCAGTACACGGTCCTCCGAAGGGCAGTAAAGTGACACTGAATAATTGAATTCTGAACAAGCCAGACTAATGCAAATATCTGACAAATTGATTTAATTGCATTCACATACAATAAGGCTTAGCTCTAAAAGGTCAGCTAGAAAATGGGAAAGGACCCCTGGGAACTTCCAGAGAGAGGCTGAGTTTAATACACATTCATCACATTTTATCATCTAATTAGTCCACACAATGCCAAACTGATAGACGGAGGCTTAAAGCAGTATATTGATTGATTATCTACTTGGCATCTATCATATCACCTTAAGGCTGTCCCTGTCATGGCCAGGCAGAAGTTATTTAGTGGCTCAGCAGAAATGGTTGTGCATTTGGAGAAATTGTTTTTCTATGAGGGATTTGAGGCTCCAAAAACATTTTAGCCAGGCACAGAGGCATCCTCTGAGGGCTACTATTGAACAGTGTGCTACAGAGGCAGACACCAGAAGCCAACTTTCTCTTGCCTCCTCCTTTCTGCAGAAGGGTATTTTATAAATGGCATGGTACAATGTGCTCTGTTAAGCTGTAAAACAATTCAAGCAATTTGCTAGTACCAGCTTTGCATGGAAGTACCAGGGCAGAGAAAATGTTTTGGAGAAGTTAATAAGGAAGCCAAATAGATCCTGCAAATTTATCCCATTGGAAATGAAAATGTAGGTTTCAATCTAACAGTTTACACGGTAGGTTTGGTCTCAGTTAAAATGCTGCCTCTACCTTGCTTTCTTTAAGGATGCTGAAAGGAGAAGAGCTTTAGTTACTGGGGCTGTGCCCAAGCAAGCTGTGGTCAAAATGATATGGTAATTATTTTCTTCCCTTTATCCTTTAGAACCTCTTTCATTCTTATCTCTCTGGGCTTTCGTTTCCTCGTCAGTAACATTGGAATGGCCTAGTGAGGTGAATTTGAAATGAGCCCAATGTTGGCAAAAATCCCCTTGAATTAAATTCCCATAGAAATCTGAGTTATCATTTCTATAGGGTATCTATAACTCTTATATATGGTAGATCACTGTATAGGAGATTTTCTTTAAGCTGATCCTCTCTCCCACCTTTTCTCTTTATCATTCTGTTCACAGCCAGGCATCTTTAATGTTTTCGCTGTTGGCCAACCATACTTGAAAATGTTCTATTCAGAGACGGCCATCCCTCTGATATTGAAGCTTTCCTTCCACGCAGCTTCTGAAACTACTCTCATTAGGGTTATCAGTGACTTCCGCGTTATTTAATGCAATGCCAACTTTTGAGACCTTATCACACTCGGGTTTTCACTGCCTTAATTAGCTTCCCTTTTGGAACTCTGTTTGTCTTTTAACTATTATCTTGTTTATTTCCTGTCTACAGTATCTGCTTTTCATTAACTTCTATAAGATCATCTCTTGCTTTTCATTCTGGATCAGTCAGCTTTCTGGCATTGAGACAAAATATAGGATAAAGTATCCAAAAGAAGGGAAAATATTTATTTTGGCCCAGAATCTGAGAGGTTTTAGTCCATGGGTCTTATGCTCTGAGGTTTCTGGGTGAGTGGTGAGCAGAACATTGTGGAGGGGAGGATGAAGAATGAAGAACTGTAGAGCTGCTCACTGTGGCAGGTAGGAAGGAGAGAGAGGAAGAGGAAGATGGAGGGCAAGAAACTAAAGAAGAAAGGGAGGAGAAGGGGAGGGGATATGGCTTTAGGTCTGTATTCCCAATACCTAGTTATTGTAACCTGACCCCACTTCATCACCATCCTCAATAGCACATTCACTTTTGAATCTACCAATGGCATAATGCATCCATGAAATGAGAGCTCTCACAATTCAATTATACATCAAAGCTCCATCTTTTAACACGACTGCATCGGGGAACCACACCTAAATTAAATTGAGCTTTGGGGAGACAGCTCAGATTAGTATCCCTCTTGTGGGGTTCCTGTCTCTGTCTAAGCTCATTTCTCTTCCACACACTCCCAATCCAGTCTTATCACTTCAATTGTCAGTGAGCTTCTGGCTTTGAAGTCCTAGGTCTTTCTTTCACCTTCACATCTCCTGACCCATTGCCAATCCTAGGCCTCACCAGCCCAATCAGTGAGCTATCCTTCTGATCTCAAGTTTGAGTAGCTTCTTTTCTCTAAACCCTTCCTTTATCCAATCCCCCTTATTGCTCATTCCAATCTAGCTGAAGAGAGAAGCATTCTTAAACCAACAAATACAATTCTACTTTCAATAAAGCTAGGAAGGACACAGAGTTCCAACCATAATCTAAAACTAGTATCTGCTAGTTACAGTTAAATCTGACCAAATTGAGTCATTCCATCCAGAGAAGATGCAGCTTTACAGATTTCAGTCAGCACTCTGAGTTCTCCAAATATAAGCACCACATATGGTTTCTGAAAATCCAGGAGTATGAGTGGGCTTTAAAACCATCCCCAAGTCCATTAAAGTGCCACACAGTGGTGGGAGGTGATGTAGGAACTGTGTAGGCATGCAATATCAACAAGAAGCAAGACATGGGTGTAAAAGGGAGGAAGACAGAGAGATGGAAGGAGGCAAAAGGAAAATAAATACTAAGTCACAAGATTAAAGCTTGGAAGATACACTATTTTACTGCAAGATAAGACAATCTTCCCAAATGCACATAAGTAGAAATAACATCTGAAGAAGGAGTAAGATGTCGATAACAGGGAAAGGAACTGAAGACCAAAGTCTGGAAGAATGTTCTGAGACAGAACACCTAATTCTGAATGGCCAGATTTCCTAGCTTACTCTCCCAGTCTGCCACTCTCTCCATTTGTTAGCCCACATCTTCTCCAAAAGATATAACTTCAATCTAAAGATGATAAAATCTGTTAAAGAAAGTAAATTTGAAATGTAGGTCTAGAAAAATGTAGCTGGCTACTCAGGGAAAAAGAGTATGAACATTTCCCTACAAAATCAAATTAATTAATGAAAATCAAAGACGAGAAATAATGTCTCAAAGAAGATATATTAAGATGGAGAGAATGGGGCTGAGAGATGACAGTGGTTAAGAGTGTGTGCTGCTCTTCTGGAGGACCTGAATTTGGTTCTCAGCATCAATGTTAGTCTGCTCACAACTACCTGTAATTCTAGTTCCAGGGAATCCAACCCTCTCTTCTGGTGTCTGTGGGTACCTGCACTCACTGGCACATACCATACTCCTTAGCACATACACATAGTTACAAGGATAGGTGAAGAAATTATACTACTCTTGGGAGGGTGCTCAAAGACGTGTGTGTCTGACCACAGAAACATGTGTGTATCAATATTTACTGTTGTACTGTTCCCAATAGCTAGAAATGGAACTAATCTCAATGCTCACTGACAGTGGATAAAGAAAACATGGCTTGCAGATACATATGTACACACATACATACATACATACACACATGCACACACACACAGAGAAAGAGAGAGAGAGAGAGAGAGAGAGAGAGAGAGAGAGAGAGAGAGAGAATTTTATTCCATCATAAAAATAAAATTGTAGCATTTCCATTGATGCAACTGGAAATTATTATATTAAGAAAGTAATCAAGACTCAGAAAAACAAATACCAGTATTTTTCTCATATATGGTTTCCATATTTTAATTTTTATATGTATATAGGATGTATGTGGGATGTGGAGTAGGATGTGAAACTAGAAAGGGACAGTGGAAGGGAAAGAGAGGTCTTTAGGTGAGTGGGGAGGGGAGAAGAAGAATTAATAGAATACACCTCACATGAAAGGAATGGGAACTGCTGGGGCATAAGGGACAGGGAGGGCCAACATAAACAGACAATGCTCAAGGCTGCCACAGAGAACCCCAATGGCTCATATGCTATTTAACAAAACAGATAAAATTATAAAATAATTTTTAAAAGATAGACGAGGAAGAAAAGGGTAGAAGTAAAGATGAACAAATGCATAGAAGGCTAGATGAATGCTGTCAGCAAGAGGAGCTAGCCTTAAGCCTTCAGTAGGAACAGTCTTGATGGAGGCCAGGAGGTGGAGAAATTTAAACACAAAAGGCAAAGAGAAATGATTAGAGGAAACAGATTTGCAAAGTACACAAAACTGACCTGCCCAGATAAAGGTTACTGAATATATGGAAGAAAATACCTCAACAATACCCTAGAGAAAAATTTTCTGAGTAAGGAAGAATTAACCTGTTAACTTAGCAGGTGAGAATTCTACTATTGAACTGACAGTGGCATTTGAACTGTAAAGACACAGAATTAGGAAATATCAATGGCTAACAGTCAGGATGCCTTCCAGCACAATTGCGATATAGCAAGGAAGAAAAAATAATCAAAGGACCTCTATGAACATAATAAAACCCTTTAGTACAGAGAAAGGACAAGAAAGGATTCAGCTTCCTGTGTAAGACCTAACAGGTGTGATTTATAAGCATCCAAGTGGAAAGATATGGAGCTTAAGAAAAATATAGTCATGATATTTAGTCATAAAACCCAGTTCTTCTTAGAATTTTTGCCACACAAAGATGATTAAAAGTCAAAATATGCAGAATGTATGAGCATATGATATAAGACAAATTAAGAAAGGAAAATGAAAAATAGTAAATTTTAAAAAGTTTCTATGTTTTTACCCCAAATTTAAAATGTTGCATTCTATGAGACATGAGACTATAACGTACACGAGGATTTAGTGAAATTGTATCTTGCCATGAGAAAGTCAGAAATAAAAATTCTGCCTGAAAGTGAGACATTTTAGGAAATGACCCAATTGTCCTACAATTGATGAATGGATAATGAAATGTCACACACGCGCGCACACACACACACACCACACACACTGTGGAATAGTAGTTACTATAAAGAAAATGAAACCATGAACTTTGCAGGTAAATGGATGGAATTAGAAAAGATCATATTCAGTGAGATAACCCAGATCCAGAGATTCAGACATCACATGTTCTCTCTCATTGGAGTCAGGAGCTCTAAATCTTTAGCTGTGATTACATAGCCTGTATGAACTACAAAGTGAGACCATTGCTAGGATGGGGTAATTGTGGAGCAATAAAGGGGGGCATAGCAGGGTACCAGTTAACTGACCAGGAAAATGGGAAAGTGGCGGCTTTTTAGGGAGAGGAAGAAAGGTAAATACAGAAGAACGTGGGAGGAAGATAAAGGAGAATGGCAGGATACAAGTGATCAGGGAAATGGAAAAAGGGGGCTACTTAGGCAGTCAGGGAGAGAGAAGCACAGAAGGACAGAAAGGGTATAATAATAGTAAAGATGGCCCAAAACCCACAAGGACTCTCACTATTAACTCTTTACCTAAACAAGAACAACAACCAAACAAAGCGGAAAACAACCTCCATAATATAACACACATAATTCCATGTATAAATATACAGATAGAGTTTTAATAAATTTTCTCATCTGGGTTAAAATCGCTCCTCCAATAGTCAAGGGCCACCAAAAAAATTCTAACACCAGACATTAGAAAACCTCTTTTGAGTTGTTGGCAAAAGCTGTCCAAACATATAGCTTATTGCTGTTACCCTTGGCTGCTCCTGAGAGGTGGAAGGAATGTCTCCACCCCCACAAAGATTTGTACTGCAGAAACAGGACTCAGACATGGAACTGACCTGAATGTCTCTTCCAGGAAGATTAGATTTCATGGTACCAGAAGGCATTAAGTAAGCTTCCAAAGGAGGGAGGCAACCAACAGTCCTACCCAGCTATGATGTCCACGAACCACATCAATGACCAGCCTGGCACAATATTCCTAAGGGTGCAACAGTGGCACACATACCTTGGCAGTAACCAACAGCTCTCTAATTAGACTTAAGAAATGCTCACCAAGAGGGAAACTGTTGTAGAAATTAAAGTGCCGAATTTGTAGTAGAAAATTATTTAAATCACCGAATTTGCCGCTGTAAGATCTCCTACCCGAATGAGACCAGTCAAAGAAAAACACAACTCAATAACTATTGGTCTAAATTGCATGCCTGGATTGGGCAGATTTACCACTACACTACTCTAATCCCCGGCTATGAGATCCCTTATACTTGTGGTTTTATCCAGGCTGTGTGGTTGTCCAGCTCCGTTGTCAGACTTCCTTCTACTGCCAGCTTCCTTCTGCTTCAGCTTCCTCCTGCTTCTCCCTTTGCTTCTCTTTCTGCTTCTGCTCCCCCTGTGACTTCCTTCTCTTCTTTTTCTGCTCTACCTTTTATATTGAATTCCTCTCACTCTCTCCTCCCCTAAGCCTTTTTCTCTGCCTCCCCTTCTACTGCCAATCTCTGGCTCTAGTCTTTATTTTACAGGTTTTAATTGGACAGAAGGTTTACAAGATGTTGTCTGTGTACAGATTCAATCATCCTCTGCAGCCCCTCCCAGAAGGGTAGAACTAGGATCAAAATACAAGCCTGGGGCTATCCACTGGGAACTAGGATCAAAATACCAGGCTGAGTCTATCCACAACATTGATTCAATCCTCCTCTGGAGCCCCTCTCAGGGGGTGGAACTATGATCAAAATACAAAGCTGGGGCTATCCACAACAGGAAACCATGTCTGGTGCTCCTAGCTAAATACTTGGTGCTTGTGAAGTTATAGTTATTGGAGGAGAACCCATAACCACTAATTTAGTAAATCATCAGAATCCCTGACAGTGATCTCTAAATATTTGTCCTTATGCCCACAGATAAGTGTAGTCTTCATCCCCTGTCAAGGAAAATTTTCTTTACAATAGACAGAGGCTATTACAAAAAACGAACAAACAAACACTGTAATCAACTAAAATGCAGAGTTGTGGAGCCCAGTTTCAATGGCTATATCTACAAGATACTCCAATACCCAAGGATCAGGGAACACTGCAGAAGAGGGAACAGAAAGATTGTAAGAGGCAGGGGATCAGGGAGTTTGTATGAGATTGTGTCTCTTAGTAATATCAGAAGCCATATCTAGAAAGTCTCACCAATGTAACTGCTGTAGTGGGAACTGAACAAGGATGACACTAATGGACACACCAAAGTGCATGAGTAAAACCCAAATGAGGCCTCAGTCCTACACAAAGAATTACAAGCAACTGAGGAAAGCTGGGAGCAAGAGAGGTGTCCTCCTCAGGGAAGAGCACACCAACTGCTTGTCCAGTGCCAAAGGTCAGCCTGAAAACACAGGCAAGTAACATTATACAGACTGAACAGGTTATATTTAGAAATACATACTATATATACACACATATATGTATGCATGCAAAAATAATCGGAAAAAGAGGCCATAAATTTGGAGGAAAGTGGAAAGGGGCATCTCTGGGAGGATTGGAGGGAGGAGAGAAAGAGATGTAATTATAATCTCAAAATTAAAATTAAAAAGTGAGAAATTTAATGATCAAACTACATTGTATTAAGTTCTCAAAAATAAAAATACTATTTTAAAAAGTGAGAAAATTTGAATACATTTAAGAGCTGTAGCTTAGCAATACTAATGTACAGAATTGACAGGGAAATTGAACTGAAAAACGAAGATGACATATTTTAGAAGTTTTCATGTTTGCAGAAGAAAGTGGCAAGGAGTAAGAGCTAAAAATAGTATAAAATAATAAAAGATTGAAGGCAATGGCTCTGCAGGACAAAAGACTTCTTCAAACTACTAAATAGTTTCTAGTTTTCCAAAAAGCGCTCAAACAAATTTAAGTGAGAAAATTTTAAAAATTAGAGAGGAATGAGTTGAGAGGAATCAAGATGTCAGGTGGTGAAAGGCTTGTCACACTGAGGACACTAGAACCATGAGTACCTGGGACAGCCATTGAGAACCCATCCATGACACATTGTTAAGCTAAGTACCTGTGTCACCTGACCCACCGTTCCAATTTCTGGGCACTTTTGCAGAGATTATCACATCAGTTTTCAAGGTGACTGTGCTGATGCTCCCCATCAGCGCTGTTGATGGGAGTGAGGATTTACATGTGATCTAGTTTCAGGAATTTAAGTCCAAATAATAGGTAAACAGCCTGGTATACTTCTCATGTAATAGTATTCAGGTTAGAACTCAGACTAAATGCTCCCAGACGGATGTGCTGTCGAGTATGAGAATGTGAAAAAATAAAAGAGGTGCACACTACAATTCCATTTATGCAAATTAAATATATGTGTGCATAAAACAACACTGTCAGTTTTACAAGGACACCCAGAAATGAAAGACCACACATCTAACACATTTGAATGTTGCCAAAGGGAAGGAGAAGGAGAGGGGAGTTGGAGGGGATATAAAAGCAAAAGAATAAACAAATATATTATGCAAAAGAAGGGTCCCAGCAGACTGATGATGAAGGTCATCGTGCAGTGAAGAACAGGAGCCGTCTGTTTCTAAATTCCGCTAGCAAAAATAGAGGACCCAGCAGACATTAGCAAACAATCATGAAGTGGCCAATCTGATAAGGCAGTGGAGTTTCAAATATAAAGAACACAACAGTTATCAAGCAGAAAGGAGAAATAAACTGTTCAGAATAAGAAACTAAAGGTTGGCTTCAGACCGAGCAGGGATAACGGAGGATAACTCTACTTGCCTTCCACAGCCTTCTTGCATGACAAGATGTTTTCAAACTAATTTGAACATTTACTACTCATATTCCAAATCCTCCATTCCTCACAGACCTCTGCTTTTCTTCAATTGGAAAAGGGATTGCAACCTGAGTACCAGGGATACTCAATATGCCTGAGTTAGCATTGCTTCTAGACTATTCTTTGGCCTTTGCTGGGATCTACATATTTTTTTAGTTTATAATATTTAAATATATAACTTAAATTTATTACATATTCAGGCCTACAAGGATTTTTGTCTGGTCTAGTGCTGTGTGACACTTTTCCTGAAGAGATATTACAAAAACATCTGTTTACCCAAGATAGAGGCCAATGACAGACAAAAGAACAAATTGATGGACGAATGCATTTACTGGGGTTACTTAAGAGTATGAGTGAGGGGTGATTTACTGGAGCATAGGCCACTCAAGGCTAGTGTAGCACTGAAAAGCCTATACAGGTGACAACTTCATGCACAGAAACTGGAACCTTGGTGCTCAGCATGACGTCCAGGAGCTCTAAAAATTTCTTTCTGACACTCAGTGGGCAGAGCACCTCCTCCAAGTATCTGGTCCTACTCTGTCCTCTCCAGGAGTTGTTTATGGCTTAGGGAAGGGTTCCTTGAATATCTTTTTAGTTTCAGAGCATTTTGGAGTCTTGAGAAGCCTCTCTCCAGGATGGAAATTACTGCCCAGACCTCATGAACCTCCATTCATTGATCTGTACATCCTCTGAACCAGTCCCAATTTTCAGTCTGCAGTGACGCTAATGCACTCACTCACCTGATTCAGTGTTTTACCAGAACAATAGATACCGGTGCTACCCTGAAAACAGCTGAAGACCCTTCTTTTCTTATCCTTTTGTCCTTTGGATTTGCTCAGTTAGTGATGTGAGAGGTCTGACTCCCTATGTTCCCTTTGTGTTGAGATTAGCTTGCCCACTAGGTATGCACTTAGGCTCACATGCTTGAATGTACCTATACAGTCAAGTACTGTATTTTTTTTATTTAGTTTAATTATGTACAGTATTAACAGAGTTTTACAGATAAGTCTAATAAAGCTCTACTCAAATAAGTCTATTTTCAGTTCCCAATTTTTCCAACACATTTTATCTCTGTCTTGTTTTACAATTAAGTTTTTTAGGTTTTCTATGTTTTTGACATAAAAATAATAATTCAATATATTTAGCATATAATTGCATAGATAAATGGCCTGTTTAAAACATTCATCTGGTGTGATAATATTATGCTGAATGAAAATTGACATAATCTAACACATGTAATATACTATATTGAATTGATAATATTATAACATAATTACTTAATACATGCTAATGATTGTGTGAGACAGTCAATTTGCTCTTTCCTTACATAAATAGTAGCAAGATTCACTCATGTTCCTTCAGCTAGCCCTTTCATTTAACATGTATATAGGTCACTCCATAACAGTGGCCACTCCATAACATACAGTTTTGAGGGGGCGAATATAATCTCAATGTGGACATATTATTTAAATTAGAGAACAACGGAGAGAACATTTCTAGATACACGAGGTCCTTGAAGTATCTTATTATATAAGAAAGCCAACAGATGAACAAGCTTGCTAAGAAGTTTTCCATCTAGTATGTGGATGAATTAAAACGAATAAATCTTAGAAAAGGAAATCCGAGGCCTGAAAAGATGGGGAGAAAATGCTGGAATGAATTGAACACACAAGTTAATGGACAAAATTTCTGTCAATTAACAGGATGCAAACATGAATAAATCTGAATTATTTCCACAATGAAACAGGAAACTCTGGAGGACGAGAACACAAACTTGGAATCCCAGCTAATAAACTGGGGGAAATAAAGGAGAATAATAAAAACAAAGTGTGCTATTTTCTCACCCACAGACACTAGTGTTCTTGATTTTCATAAGTGAAACAATAGATACCCAGCTCTTAAAAGTGAGCTATGAGTGTGCTAAGCCAATAAAATGTGGGCCGCGGAGGAGTTTCAGTCAGTGTCGTGGTGGCTGAGACGAACCAGCAACTGTTTTTCAGCTCACAGTTTGGAGCTGGTCTACTGGTGCAACTCTTCAGCTCTGGGTGGTGTCTGATCCTCCTTCTGGATGTTTCTTTAATGATTTTGATTCTTGGAACACATGTGAACTATAGTCTGTGATACATCTAGAATGTTTCTCCAATACTCACATACTGGATCCTTGGGTTCCTGCTTCTGGTGCTGTTGGGAGGTTGTGGGGTTGTTAAGATGTGAAACCTAAAGGGAAGAAGTTAGGTCATCATCCGAATGTTCCTTCCTGACACTCTCTGTTTCCTGGTTTATACAAGGTGAGCAGCTTTGCCCTACCATGCATTTTCCATCATAATATTCTACCTTAACAGAGGCGCAAAGCATCAGAACCCTTGAATACCAACTTTTCTTCCTTTTAAATGGATGCCCTTCAAGTATTTTGGCATAATGGCAGAAAACTGATCAACAGTAGTGCATGCTAATGATAAGAGACCAGATACCTCTTTCACCCTCTATAGCACCTCCTGAAACTGTGGGTGGCATTCTTCTGTGGGATTGTATAACTGAGTGCTGTGAAAATTTTGGAAATGTAAATGGTTCCCAAATGTGCAATGATCAGAGATTAACTCAAAGTCAAATGTGTGATAGAGCTGAGGGGTTTCTGGCAATGCTCACTCTTGCTGCCTTGGCTCTGAACACACAAAACAGCACTTTGCCCTGTAACTGATGTCATGTCACACAGTGTCATTGGATGTGTTCTGAAATGCCTCAGCTTAGATTGGAGACTGCTGGAATAAATCTTGAACAAACTCTACCAGTCTCTGACCAAGGAGCCTCTGTTCCCCAAGGCTTTCTGAAGCCCCCTGTCCCTATGTTAAAACTCCAGCCTCTACCCACCCACCATTGTCTAACTCTGTCACTTGCTATCACCTTCATTCTGAGAGCAGGCAAGGCAGCTTCTTAAGATAAATGCTTTGTCTGGACAAAGAACTCCAGGAAGTAGAGACTGTAGACTCCACGTAGCCCCCTGAAGTTGTATTTAACTTCTCTATTCCACGAACCTTCTAAGTAAGTTCTAAGCACTTCCTTCCTTCTTGGTAGACATACTTCCACTCTGGAGGAATGTCTGTCCTTTGTTGTTTGAAATAAACAGCCCCTTCTCATAAGGTCAGACTTTAGTCTCTCTCTGCATTCTGACTCTTCTGCTGCCTCAGAAATCTAACAGAGACTACTGTTTGAGTTACAGTGCTTTTGTTGTACATATGAAGTTTTCTGTTTTTATAGAAACATAATTGTTTAATTACAAAAAACAAGGACTTTTCATATTTTCTTGGTGTCACTCCTCAGCATATAAGATTTAAGTTAGCATATCTTTGGAATTTATTGTGCTAGGATATTTGGTTTTAGAAATTTGCTATTTGAGTTGCTGTCTTGAATTTCATAAACATCTTTAAATGAATTTTGGCTTGGGCTTAGGATAGAATTTCCAACAATTTCTGAAATAGTCCAAAACTTACACCTACCATTTTGTACTATGTATTTATGCGAAGCAATATGTGTTCTCAGGATTGAGGCTTATAAAATAAAAATGTTGATGAACTTGAAAAGAATGTGGACCATCTTATAGTATCCCGTATTCAATCAAGATTGAATTTTTTATGTAGAAACAAGCATGCAGATACATCTCATTGGTATGCAAATATGTTACCTTTATTAAATGATAAAGTTATATGTGTGCAAAATATTATTTTCTCTTTTATTTAATTGATGTTTATGTATATGGCTGTTTTGCCTGCATTTATGTCTGTGCACCACATATGTGCCTGGTGTTAGCAGAAGCCAGAGGAGGGCATCAGATCCCCTGGGACTGGAGTTACACGTGGTTATGAGTTGCCATGTGGGTGCTGGGAACTGAAGACAGATCCTCTACAAGAACAACAAGCAAGCTTTACTGCTGAGACATTCTCTCAGCCTCATCAAAATTATTTTACAATAAATTTGTTTATGATTTATTATCAGTGAATGCTTGGTTTGCATATTTACATCATACCTACATACCTGGGGTTGCTAGTGGACAAGGATGGAGGAGCCCTGTACAGATCAGGCTACTGGGACAGCCCTGTGACCTGAGCTACTCAAAAGACTGTGGCAGGATGGTACAATTTCTAGGTTTGCCTGGGCCACAGACTGTATTCAGGGACATACTAGGCAGCTTAGTAAGTAAGACGCTTTCAAAATAAGAAGTAAAAAGGCCTGTCATAAAACAGTGGTAGAACGCTTGCCTAGCATGCATAGGGCCATAAGTTTACTTCCCAGGGACATCACCCCTCCCCCATCCCACCTAAAACCTGTGCTGCAGGGCATCTGCCTCACTGAGGCCAGGCATGATGATAATGGTCATGGCTTCAATCTGTCCTTGTGCTCTCTAGTACAGACTCCAAGCTCCAGTGTCAGGCTTCAGATAACACTTGATGGTGTAATTGTATCATGTATGTACGTAAATGCATGTTGTACTTATCTGTGCATTATGAAATTCTTACACAATGGATTGAGGAATAATATATATGTATGTGTTTATTCTAGTTACTTTCCTTCTTTGATCTCTCTGCTTTGCATATGTCTGTTGTACTTTTAGGTTTATAAATATATTAGGGATGGTTTTGGCCTGATAATTAACTTCAAGTTAGACTTGCAGTTTGTTTTTTGAAAAATTTTACAGCCCCCGATAGTCTGTGCCCATCAGTACCCTCACCTGTCCTGTGATGGATGGGTTCTACCAAGTTGTGGGTTTTCTCTTTGCTTGTTCTTGAAATCCACAGATGGGCTGTTAAAAGCTCAGCAGTGGGCAGCGGCCGGCACCATGAAATTCAGTAGGGGTAGAACAGAAAACACAAGTGCATCTTACATTGCAAAGGGGATGCTATTGTTTTAGTTTTGTTCATTTAGTTCTTTGGTTTATATATTAGCTTATTTTCTTTTATTAGTGTGTCTTCATTGTACAACATAAAGAGTTCCATGAGGGTGTTTCCATATCTGCATGTCATGGGCTTAGGACTTGGGCTTAGGATATGGACTTAAGACATATACTCTCCCCATTTCCTCTCTTGTTCTCGCCCTCCACTGATTTCCTTTCTGTTTCCAGAATTTCTCTTCCTTTTTTGTGTCTTTCTGTCTTTAATATAGACTCTGCATGTGAGAGTTGATGTGGTGTTTGTCTTTCTGAGGCAGGCTTGTTTCACTTAACATGGAAATCTCCACTTTCATTCATTTCCCCGCAAATGCCATGACTTCATTCTTCCTAACCCATTCATCTTCTTAACCTATCCATCTGTGGATGGACATCCAGGCTGGCTCCACACCTTCCTATTGTGAACACTGCTACAATCAACATGGATGTGCAGGAGTCTCTAGGGTATGCTGCCTGGGATTCTTATGGCTGTGTTCCCAGGAGTGGTCTAGCTGGGCAGCTCTACTATGACTTTCTCCTAAGGACCCTTCATACTAACTGTCATAGAGGCTGTACCAGTTCACAATCCTGTCAGGAGTGTATAAGGATTTCTTTCTATGAAGAGAATAGTTTCTTACAAGTGGGGAGAGGGATATGTTTGAATATCTATATGTTATAACAGAAACCACTTTTCTTATTGGAGAATCAAGTCTTAAAAACTTGAAAGTTGTTTCCTTTGTGATGATTAGACACATTGTATCTTGGGTCTAAAACCATAAATTTCCTCTGTTCCAGCTGATTCTAGTGGGACGAGGTGGGAAGCCACAGATTATATTTTATAGCAACAGTGTCTTCCTTTTCCATTCTCAGCATCCCCTTTTCTCAGATTGGAAGTGCTTGGATACACATGTGAGCCATACAGCATTTTCAGTTTGGGTCACATAGCAACATAAAAAAATGCCAGAGATTAATCAAATCCACAATTGTAGCTTCTTTAAAAATTCAAGTATCTGGTTCTCATCTGGTTAAGAGTCAGGTAGGAATGAGTAGACATTTATTGTCTTTATGGGCATGTGTTCCAAAGTGAAGGCTCTGCCTATGACTTTGGTATTGTAGGCCAACATATGGGGGATAATTGCCATTGAAAAGATACTTAGTTGTTCACATTCCTCCAGAGGAAAGCTTGGTGAAGCACTAGAGATTGTCAGGAGGCAGAGGCTCTAGGGGCTGGTGTGGGGAAGCACTGGGGCTTCTGTCCTCAAAGATGATGCAAGGCTGGCTACTTTGGGTGATTACAGTGGTTCTAAGGCATAGGACAGAGTAGGAAGAATAGTAGGAGCTCAGAATGGGCTAGCTTGGTATTTGAACTTAAGGGAGCTGTTAAGATGGCAGAGGTTTGGGACTGGTTAATTGACATATGAACAGAGCTCCAACCAAATGTTTCCTGTCTGTGGCAATAGTTCTAGGGACAGCAGTCTTTGTAGAGGCAGCAAGGCCAAAATGTGAAGTTGCAGAGCATAGCATCCTTTGATGGATAGGGCAAAGAGTTGCTCTGTCCTCTCATAAGCAAAGGATCCAGCAGAATGGTTTGAGGTTATCAGCAGGGCTCAGATTCCTTTGGGCACAGCTGTTGTCAGGCAACGCCATCCTCAGCATTACTCAGGCCTTTTGGTCTTGCCTCTCTCAATTGGAATTGGCACTCACGTCTTTTGTCAGTGTTGGAGCCTCTAGGGAGTGGGGAAGGAGCCAGCACTTGAGGACTTTGACCAAAGAAGGGTGCTGTGCCAGCTGCCACCCTTCCTTATAAAGTCTCACTAGTCTAAGAAACAGATGCTTCTGCAGATGTGTTAGACAGAAAACCAGAAGAGAGAGAATCTTTCTTCCTTGATTTTTATTTTAATACAGTGAGAAAAATTATGTTGTTTAGCAGATGCATACAAGGCCCACCCTCAGAAGGACACAGTTCAAATCCCAGTGTTTGCCATGTCTCAATACTGTGCAATTTACTTTTTGCCTGTTCATTTGCTCTTAAACTGCAGTAATAATATCTAAATAAGCTGTTGTGAGGGTCAAAGAGGTCAACTCAAGAAAAAACACACAGAATCAAGCCTGTTCCTCAGCCTGTATGAGGTCAGATATGAGACCCATCAATTTTACTACTGTTTATCAATTACACCCCAGTGCTGCTGCTAGGTTACCTCAAATTCTATGTTCCAATGTGGAAGCATTTTCATGAAGGTTTTATAGTTTGACAGAACAAAGAAGGTCATAAATGAAGGCAAGTTTAGAATACACTGGTGGATACATCAGAAAGGCAGATACTGGAAGACGGGAAAAGGTTTTCTCTAGGCCCAAGATGCTCTCTGATGACATTCTTAGATTTTAGGTTGATGGACACTAGTGGTCTTCTAAGCTAATAGATTATAAAAGGCTTTTCACTAGTCACAGAATGTTTGTTCTGATACAGAGGTGGGCAAGATACAGCTGTTCTGAAGGGCTAGAGCTAGCCCAAGATAAGATAATTAGCCCCTCGATCTGCAACATTCCAACCTCTCCACAATCCTGAAATTCTCATCAGTCAATCTGCAGACACAGTTTCTTTTCAGTAGGTTTTGTTCATGAAGGAAAACATCAAAGTGGGTCGGTGTGTGGTCAGGTGAAGGATGTGCCCAGAGTACAAAGGCTAAGGAGACACTTGACAGTCCAGAAAGAGTCTCTAAGATCTACATCCTGGTACTCTGTTTAGTTCACTTGAATCCTCATCCCATTGAAGGAAAGATGCTGTTAAGGCTAGATTGTGAAGTGCAATGGCCCAACACAGACCCTAAGCAAAGGAGGAGGTGACTAAGAAAATATAAAGAAAGGTAATAATGGCTTCTTCAGGTTGTTCCAGATGAATGGAGCAGTGGGGCCCTGGGCAAGGGTGAGAAGCAATGTAATGGGACTTGGCATTTAACCTTAGCAGTGGGACGTGCCCTTTAAAACTGGTAAGAAATGGGCATGCCCTGAAAAAATACAAATATAAAAATATTTTGAGAGACATAAAAAAAAGTCTCGAATAGCTAGAGAACTGTAGATTTGTTTCTACAGCCCTGATAGCATCTTGACTTCACGTATACGCTGTAAACAATACGGGCACAAACCGATTTATAACGCCAGACTCAATATCATCCAAGGACTTCCAGTCGTTAGAATGTAAAAACCATTGATTTAGCCCTGTGATTTCTGAACTTTCCTATGACACTAAAGCCTGAAGGAGCAAGGGCAAAAATGGGGACACCTTTTGTTTCCTTTCTATTTGTCTGGACTTTTATAAGAACTGCGTGTGAGGAGGGAGTCTAGAACTGAAAGTATTAGACAAGTCATCACTTGAGCACTTGCAAGCTTGGTGCGGTAGTTAATTTTCTAAAGGAAAGATAAAGGGATCGAACATCTCTTGGTTCATACATTGTAGAGCAATTCTTATCGGCTACTCCCAAAGAATCATGACTCTTTTCTAAATCCAAGGAGGCCCTATAATTTAAAATCAATGCTTCAGATAAAGTCACTGCGCCAGCAGTATTTTGAATAACTAACTACTCCCTAATGTAGAAGCTTAGAATACCCAGCATCTGGGCTGGAGCTGGGGCTGCAGAGCACTTACTTCAAGCTTATGGGTCTTTAGCCTGGATGTCCTCTTTCTGCCAGAGCTCCATGCACCAAGTGCCATATGCAAACCGTGTTCAGGTCTCTCCCACAGTCTCTTTCTTTTTGGATTAACCATTTCCTGGAGCAGCTTTCTTTTGTTGTGTAAAACTATGAATGAGAACAAGTGGAAATATGTGGGTCCACTTATGTCTGGACTTGAAGCTGACTCATATCACAGATGGAGTAAATCCATCAAAAAACAGAGCCTGAAATACACTCTGCCTTCAGAAAGTGGTCCTGTCTATCATTAGATTGAATCCAGCCACACCCAGAGGCTGTTGGGTTTCAAATGAAGAATCTTAGCCACATGTTCTATGCTGAGTCATTTCTAAGAACTGTGAGATCCCTTTCTAAGGCTTGTTTTGAACTCGAAGTTGGATCAGAGTGCTCATTGAAAGGTCAACTGTAAAGTTCTTTTCACAATGGCTTAACCAACAGCTACAGCACACTGGACTGTGAATCACACCCCAGATATTCTTAATAGACATTAGCTTGCTACAGCCTAAAGCTGCCACCCATGGAGTGAGGCTGCTCCTGGTGCTGTGGGATCACAGGAAGACCATAACCGGGCTGGGAGGACTTTGTGGATATGTGTTTTATGTGTTACTATTTGCCCTCTTAAAATTCACACTAGCTCAAAAAATTGTTTGAAAAATGTCAAGAAAATGTTGTTTTATAAGCTTAATGCATCTGTCTGTCTGTCTATCCATTTATCTCTGAATCTATCTCTTATATCTGTTTGTCTGTCTGTCTGTTTGTCTATCATCTATCTATAAGTTGTTAATTGAGTTATGCCAGATGGGGTGATCATTCTTCCCCTCAAGACCCAGGAACTTTCTAATGAAAATCCCAGTGCCCAACTCCCCTTGAGTTGTTGGTCACAGGAATATGAGTTATTGTCTTTACCCTTGGTTGTGAATATGATGGTTCTATCCCTATCCCATTGCTGAAGATACCACAGAATCTAGATATAGGACCTGGATGAACTGAGCAAAAAACTGACTTGGAAACCTCTTCCCTGAGGACTATTTCTCATAGTATCTGAAGATACTATGCACGCTGCCTATAGAAAGGGGCAGTTAATGGTCTCATCCAGCTCTAAAGCCTATGAACCACAGAATGATTGGATCAGCAAGATATCCTCACTGTTACAATATGGCACTTTTGTCTTGGAGGTAACCAAGATATGCTGTCTAATTGGACATAAGACCCACTTAGAAGCTGGGAATTCATGTCTTGTATTGTAAGCCTAGTCATGGCTGGAGAGGTCCTAGACCTGAGAGGACAACCCACTATTGCCATTTTCCTAAACTAATGTATTTCTTATCTGTATCCTATACACATACACCCACAAGCAAGAGTAGCTCTCATCCCTAATCAAAAAGACTTCTTTTTGCAGGAGATGGAGACCATTATAAAGATTCATAGCTAGTCAAAATGCAGAGAATAAACAACTGTGGGGTGGTTTGATCTTGTACATATATTATGTATGCAGTCCTAGCCATTCATATATGAAATAGTCCTGTCATATCTGGAAAACTGTTTGCTGCAGATGTTCACTACTTTTGGCTCTCACAGTTTTCCTGAGCTCTCTTCCATGATGATCCGTGAACTTTTCAGGAAGGGGTGTTATATAGCTGTTCAGATTCAGTGCTGAGCATGCCTGAGTCTCTTATTCTTTGCACATTGACTGGTTGTGAGTCTCTGCATTAATTGCCATCTATTGCAAAAAGAAACTTCTCTGAGGTTGAGAGCTGCATGAATTTATGGCTATAAGATAGTAGTTAGAAGGTATTTTGATATTCTATCTATTTAGCAGAATAATAGTTGTAGGTTCTGCCCTAGGGCCTGTGACATAACAAGCCAAGATTCTTAGCTCAGTTGATAGGCATGAGTTGTATCTTGTGAATCAGGCCTTAAATCTAATCAGAAAGTGGTTGGTTGCTCTAGTAACATCTTTTCTACCTACTATTGTATCAACTGGCCATTTCTTTCCAGCCAGGCAGGTTCATACTGGATTTGAACTCCTATGAGGTTATTCTGGCCATGGTATTTAGTGGTGGGACTTCTGGGAAGTGATTTGGATCAAAGCCAAAGAAATTCTGGTGGCTTTGCAAGGAGAGATTGAGACTGTGGAATATATGCATGCACACTTCCTATCCTTGGCCACAGGCTTCCTGCAGCATCTAAGGACTCTGTTGGGAAGTCGGCCGTCCATTGATGCAGCCCCTTGACCGCCGAGCTTCCAGGATCATGAGCCAAAAGATACTTCTTTTCTGTAGAAATCACCTAGTCCCTGGTATTATGTTATTGGCAACAGAAAATAGACCAATACTCATCTAGGTTTTATTTAGTATTTAACACCCTATTTTGGGTTTTATTGCCTCTCTGCTGCTATTGAGAAACTGCAGCTCTACATGTATTTTTCTAGGAAGCCCTACTGATGGTCCAGAGTATTGCAGACCACACACCTTCCTAAGGGCTAACATTCTGCAGACATTGTTCACTGCATTATGACAGGTGCACTCTGCCACCCAGGCTGTGTTCCTGCATAGTGGACAGGGATGGAGTACCTGCAAAATATGCAGCAGCCGATGTGGGTTGGAATTCGATGCCTGGTTCCCAGGGCTGGCACTGCTGCTTGTCCTGTTTCCTCATCTGTGAAATGGAGATAATAATAACTGCCCCAGTTTCTCACATGTGAAGACAAAACGAGAAAACCATGCTGCAAAATAGGAAACACTATTCAAATGCAGACAGTTTTAGATCCTTCGATTGCTCTCTACATTAATAATAGCCCCATAGAGTTGGTGAGCCTGTATAATGCCTTTCAGTTTCCAGAGTGCTTCTACTTGCATTATCTCATTTGGTTTGCACTATGATGCTCAGTGTTTCAGGGGATCATGGGGGATTAAAGAGGCCATAGGCCTTGCTCAGGGCCATCCTGTAAGTAACAGAGCTGGGAGAGCAGCCAGCTTTTCCAGTCTTGTTTCTCTACTTCATCTACCAGAATTCATTGCTTTGGCACCTCTGTCAAAACCATCAAGGCTCCCTTGGTAAAAGCGTTTGTGGGGTCAATGCTGCTGGTGGCTGCAGGGTGGACAAGGTGTTTGCATCCTCCTATGGAAATCTGAGCACAGGACTACTGAAAATAACCCCAAAGCCTCTCCATGGCTGGAAAATCATCGATGGACTTTGTGGTCTGAGCCCCTGGGTCACCTGCAGGTCCTGCTCCATTTCATCCTGCCGGTGTCTTCTTAGGATGTTAGGAAGATGACCATTGTGTTAGATGTCCAGTGAGGATTTGCTGACTTCTCTTTTTTTATTTTTAAAATTAATTAATTTATTTATTTACATTAAAGTCATTGCCTCCATCCCTCCCCCCACATTTCCTCATCCCATTCCTACCCATCCACCAGCCCCCACCTTCTGTGGGGCCTCAAGTCTCTATAGGATAAGGAGCAGCTTCTCCCACTGAGGCCAGACCAGGCAGTCCTCTGCTATATATGTGACAGGGCTCTCAGATCAGCCCATGTATGTTGCCTGGTTGGTAGCTCAGTCTCTAGGAGCTCCCTGGGGTCTGGGTTAGTTGAGACTGCTAGACTTCCTATGGGCTTGTCCTGCCTTTCAGTTTCCTCAATTCTTCCCCTGTTTCAACCATAGATGTTCCTGACTTCAGTCCAATGGTTGGGTGTAAGTATCTGCATCTGTCTCAGTCAGCTGCTGGTAGGGCCTCTCAGAGGACAGCCATGATAGGCTCCTGTCTGTAAGCACATCCTAGCATCAGTAATAGTGTCAGGCATTTGTGCCCCCATCCCCCATGAGATATATCCCAAGTTGAGCCCATCATCGCACTGCCTGTCCATCAGTCTCTTCTCCACTTTTGTCCCTGCAGTTATTTTAGACAGGAATAGTTCTGGGACAGAATTTTGATTGTGGGTTAGTAATCCAGTCCCTCCACTTGAGGCCCCTTCTATCTACAGGAGATGGGCTCTTCAAGTTCTCTCTCCCCATTGTTGGGCACTGTAGCTAAGGTCACCCCCTTAGAGTCCTGAGAGTCTCTAACCTCCAGTCTCTGGTACTTTCTAGAGGGTCCTCCCACGTTCCACCCAGCACCCAGGCTTTGAGGTAAGAACTACTACATTTATCTGTGAACATAAGGATAAGTATTTAGAATTTAGTAGGGTTTATTCTGGTTTAATAAAATGCAGTTGAAGGTTCTCCTCCAAGATTCCTGACTTGACTAGCCCTGAGTTGGCTAGGCTTCCTATCCCAGGTGTGGGTTCCCTTTTGCTGAGTGGGTCTTAAGTCCAACTAGAGAGCTATTGGTTTCCATCAAGGTATGAGTGCCACTATTGCATCATTTGGGTTACTGTGTCATGTCAGTTGTTTTTGTGGTTCACAGGCACCATAGCTGGGTAGGATGGTTGGTTGTTTCCTTCCTTTGGAAGTTCCTATGGTGCCTTCTGGTATAATGAGTGTTGATCCTCAGGGAGGAGGATTTCAGGTCAGTTGCAGCTCAGGGACCTCTAGGTCTAGTGTCTGAAGTATATGATGTCTTCAGCAACAGGGACTTATCTTCCATCTCTGAGGAGGCAACCAAAGGTAGCAGAAATAGCTGTGATGGAAAGAATCTCCAAGAATACAGAACTATCTAATTACTTACCATGGAAAGAAACTTAGAGGTATTTCCATTCAGTTTGCTTATGCTATAGGAGTAAAACACAGGGTTGCAGAGGGATAGAGGTGTGTTCTCTGTTAGCAAGTGGATTTCAGGTTATTGTAGATTTGAGGGTTCATTCTTAGGTCTGCCACTTACTTTTGAGGACAGAAGGGTTAACTGAGTAAAGTATGTTTTACTGAGTAAAGTATGTTTTCTGTATCGAATGCTTATCAGACACCACAGCTAGAATGAAGTCTAAGCCAATCAATGTGGTTGGTTGCAAACAGTTTAGTTAACTCACGTTAACAGGGAAGATCTTTAAGATTATAGTAGGAGCTTTGTTCTGGAGTCTGAGTCAATTGTGGAAGCTACAGAAAAATAGAAGAGTACACATTCATGGCCAGACAGCTCCAGAAGCATCGTGCTGCCACCGAGGGCCTCTGCCAGCAGCCTCTTCAAAGCACATTAGGATATTCTCAGCAGCAAATGTCTTCTAGGTGGCATCTGTTACCCTGAATTCTTTTTACCCTAACTCAGATTTCAGGAAGGATGGGCAGGGCCCAGGTCATCTGGTTATGCTCTAGTTGAAGGGGACGCTAGGAAAGCTAGTTCTGGGCTTTTCTATTGGAAACACTATAATATGAAATATGAAACATTACAGTACAAAAGAAGAATTTCCAGAATAAAATGGAGACTTTAAAAATATATTCATTGACCTTCAGCCTCAGAGCTGGCTGGGATCATGCTACAATGTTGTCTACTTGTCTTTTTACTTTTCAATCCTCACTCCTGTCCTGAAGAACCTGTTTACTGACTGAGCTGGCTTGGTCAGATGGCACCTCAATGTTGGAGCTCCAGGGATACAGTGAAGGACACTGTGGAAAGTGCATGTGGAGGAAAGTAAAAGATTTGGGCCAGCAGTGAATAAACCCCATAAGAATGGGGCAAGGTAGTGGTAACATATATATATGTTACATATATATATATTTGTGTGTGTGTGTGTGTGTGGTGTGTGTGTGTGTGTGTGTGTATGTGTTTAGAGTTCTGCTAAAATCTAGAGAAGTGAAGATAATTCTCATAGATGCTTTTAGTCTTTGGACCCTGCCTAGAGACAGTTTATACCCTAGACATGAAGGAGAATGGGTCTGAGAAAAGCAGTTCTCCCTAACTATTTGGAGATGCCTTAGTGAAAGAAAAGGAAAATGAACAGAGCTCCCTAGGGATAGGAGGAGGTTGGGAGAGCTCCTACTTCCTCTCTGGCTCCTACTGGAGGAATGCTTAGTTCTGGTTCTGGCTCCCTTAGGTAGGATATCTGGGTCTCCTTCATGGGACATCTAGTCCTCTTCCCTCTCTGTCTATTGTCTGTCCTAGGTGCACCGATCTGTCCATGTCTGTCAGTTTATGTCTGTGTTTTCGTTTCATTGCTTAAATGTTCTGTGTTTCATGTTTTAAAAAAAATGGTTAAAACTTTATTTGCTGGTCATTCACCCCTTGATTTAGTTTTAACTCATTTAAAAAAAAAAAAAACAGTCTCAATTGGCCTTTGGAGCTTCTCCGCTTCTATGGTAAGGGAACTGATGGTTGTTTTTCCTAGAAAAATCTCTGTGATTATTGGGTTCAGCAGGTGTCAAGGTGCTCCTCTCTTGAAATTGCAGCTAGAAAAGTAAGAATTTTGTCTAGTCTAAATATATGAGATGTGTTTAGCCACTTCATTTTTGTTTCTGACTGGGTTTAGAAGTATAAAAAATATTCATCAAAACACCCTGCGTTTCCTTTGTGTTTGTCCCTTTTTATGTGTGCATAGAACACCAAGTTGCTTTCTTATGTTACATGTTCCCCACCCCAACAGCCAGCCTCCAATCACTGTTTAACTTTTGTAGAGATGAGCCCCACATTCTTTCCCACACTTGCTCCACACCTGAACATTACGTTGCAAGCATTTCTCTCCTATTAATTTTGCTTTTGCAGCAAGACTCTTAATAGTCCCATAGTATTCTAGAATATGGATGTGTCAAAATTTATACAACCAATTCCAGCATGTGCATTAAACCTGGCAGGCAGATGCCTTGAAGTTACATGTGAGTTAGCAATGAACACTCTTGTGCAAAGAAATCTTCAGTTTGTTTTCCTATAATGGAGGGGCTAACTCAGAGGAGGAACGTTAAAGCCTCCTGATGGGTCTTGCCAAGTGGAGGACCACTAATGTTACAGGAGTGTTTATCTTCCCAACTGCTGTGGAAATGTAAATGCTTATACATGTCTGAACTTGGGAATGGCACTCTGAACTATTATACATGTGCAAACACTGGGAATGCTAGACTTACAACTTTTTAGCTGAAAATACTTCTCAATGTTTTGGTGCAAGATTTCTGTTATTTGTGATATAAAAATTTGTCTTAATTGCATTTTGTTAGCAGAAGTGTATAATTATGTAGTCAAACTCACTAACGTTCTTTTCTTTTCCCTTTTCAATATTTATGTTTAGGAAGACCTTTCTTCTTTAAGAGTCATCTCTTTAAAACGTTAACCTTTTGAGGCCAGAGAGATGGCTCAGCCCTGGCTGCCCTTCCAGAGTTCCTGAGTTCAATTCCCAGCAACCACAAGTGGCTCACACCCATCTGTAACGGGATCTAATGCCCTCTTCTGGTGTGTCTGAAGACAGAGACAGTGTACTCATATATATAAAATAAATAAATCTTAAAAAACTGTCTTCTAAATAAGGAGGGTTGTGTTATCTGCTAACCAGAAGAACTAAAAATGTTAACCTTTGGTAAGTATATATTAATTGCACAAAATAGTGCCTCTTATTTTGTGACATTTTGTACATAAATATTAGGTACTTGGATCATATTTGGTGTTTCTCTTGTTGCCTCCACTCATTTCCCTCTTCTTCCCACTGGTCCACCTTTTGCTCCTTAATTGTACTATTTTCATTTCCATTTCTTTCTCAGTCTGGCTTATTGTGCTTAACACAATGATCTCCCATTCTATCCATTTTCTTGCAGACAGCATGATTTCATTCTCTTGGGATGAATAATGCCCCTTTATCTGTGCCATATTTTTTGGTATCCTGTGCAACTGTCTTTCACACATGTTTAAGACATACACAGACTTTCATCCATCAGGAATACTTTTCTCAGTTGTGATACAGGGTCATTACCAATTCCAGCTACCTTCCCTGTTTTTCTCAGCATCCTTTATGAGACATAGAAGTCTTTACAACCCTCAGTTCTTCTCCATGGAGCACATTCCAGGCTATTTTTGATGTTTCCAGCTCTTCTTTATCACATCACCTTATGTTCTTGTCATCCAGTTTATAAAGAGAATAGAAGCCGTGGGGCGGGATAGCTACTGAACCTCCCTGAGGTAAAAACAGTCCACATACTTTTTCATCTCTTTCCTCCTTTCCTTTTTAGTCACCATGATTTATTTCTTGCTTTGTGGTCTGGATCTCATTGCCCGACAGCCCCTTCTGTCAGGAATGCCTCACCCTGCCCCTCAGCAGCTCCTTCCCTGTTATTTCTCAAGCCCACCCTGTGTGCTCCAGTCACCCCCACAACATATCTCAAGCCATCTGATTCCATTTAATTTGAGCCACGACATCTGTTACAGGCTGACTTGTGTCCCCTCCCAAATTTGTGTTTCAGGCCCAAGCTCCGGTACCAGAGAATGCTGGAGATAGAGTCATTGAAGGGATGATTAAACTAAATTTTGTCCGTTAGGGTAGTCCCTGGCCTAGTATAATTGGAGTGATTAAGAGGAAAAGGAGATTTGAACACAGATACGCAATGGAAGATCACAGGGAGACAAATGCAGGAGACAACATTACATAAGCCAAGCAGAAGGGCTTCAAAAGTCCACAGCAACAGCACCTTGGTCTCATCCTTCCAGCCTGCAGATCTGTGAGGTAATGAATTTCTGCTTTGAAGCTACTCAGTCTATGGCACCTAGTTGTGGCAGCCCTAGAGGGATTATGCATCTAATTGTCCCTTTTCTGAAATACCTCTTTTAAAGGACAGAAAAATCCTGTTCACAGTGGTAACAAGAAAAAGAGGTCATACATGAACTGAAAAAAAATCTTTGAGGAATTTCTCTAAGTTGAATTGCAAAAGAGAAAAGCTAAGTGGAGCTGCATAGGGTCCCTGGTATACAGCGTGTGGGCAGCACTCATGGCATACAGCATATGGGCAGGGCCCATGGGATAGAGCATATGGGCAGGGCATGGGCATTGAGGAAAGGATGGACCACAAACTTCACATTTTTGGTCTCCCTGGAACAAAGAGAGCTTGAGGAAGATTTGAGTGTTAGGCAAATTAAAAGATGCTAAATATTCCAATTCATCCCAGGACTTTCTAGTCTCTTTCTCTCCAACTCTACCCCTATTCTTTCTCTGGGCACTTAGATTTAATAAAAGTGATTTAGATGTGTTTTCTAGAACAGGGAGTATTGGAGAAGAGAATTCTCCCTTAGGCTACAGTGGTCTGGGCTTTCTCTGCAGAATAGCATCAGCAGTGAGGAGAGTGAGGGCCCCTTGTGGCATCAGCCTCCTGGTCCATATGGTTTAGTTCATCTTACCCAACTTCTGCATTAAGATTCAGAAGCAGAGCCAGATTAAATAGTAGACAGCGATCTCCCCTGAATTTTCTGGCAGAAGCATTTCTTCAGCTTGTGATAGAGAAAGATGATGGTTCACAGGCAGAATTAGGATGCTCTGGCCATGATAACAAACTGGAAAACCCTTTATTGTGAATTTACCCTTCAGGCTAAAACAAAAGAACATTACCAACCTTATGTACCCAAGATGAAGCTACAATTGCTCAACAATCTTGTTCCACCTATTTTGTGATTGTAGAGTTTTATTATTATTATTTTAAAAGGTCTCAAAATAAAATCTATAGAATATAGTATATTTGATGAAGTATAGCTTGCACCAATATCTCTTGCTGTTATCACTACTTAAAAATGATTATACTTTGTATTCTCACGTGTGTGTGTGTGTGTGTTTGCTTGTTTGTTTTGTTCCATGACATATCCTGGAGATCGTTGCATAGATGTGCACACACAGATTACTTCCCAGAGCCTCACAGGACTCTGCTATGTGCAGATCCAGCATAGTTATGCCAGTCAGACTCCTCCTGATTGGGGGCTCCTTCTCCTGTTTTTTACTTTAGGATCTCACTATGTAGTTCCAGTTGACCTGAAACTTGCTGTGAAGACCAGGCTAGGCTTGACTTTGTGGTAATCCTCCTGCTCCTGTCTCCAAAGTGTAGGATCATAAGCATGTGTCACCACATATATTTTCTCTAAAATATGATTAATGATATGATAGCTTTGTGTCTAAGTCCTTTATGTATTTGTTCATGCATATTTGAAGTAGATTCTGTATTGTCAGTGTTCTCTAAGAGAACCAATGGAAAGAATGTGTGTGTGTGTGTGTGTGTGTGTGTGTGTGTGTGTGTGTGTGTATATGAAGGGGATTTATCAGGTTGGCTCCTAGCATCCAGGTCCATCCATGTATTACAACAAAGGTAGTCTCACACCGGAGACAGCAAGTACTCTTTAGTTGTTCAGTCCATGAGGTTGGATATCTCTGTTGCTGAAGGGCTGGAGAGTTCCTGGAGAGCTGCTGCTCTTCAGTCTGTAATGGAAGCCAGAAGTTGGTTCTAACCCTGGGGAAGAAATGCTGTAGCAACAGGATAGATGGGTAGATGAACTTGCCAGGAAGATGAAGGCAAGCAGGCAGAAAGTTTCCATCTTCCATTACTGTTATTTGGGTTGTATGCCAGAGGTATGGTCCAGATTTAGGGTGAGTCTTCCTGCTTTGGATAATCTGATCAAGAAAATCCCCACAGGAGTGCCCAGCAGCTTGTGTTTTAGCTGATTTAAATGCAGTGAGCTGACAACCAGGATTAGCTATCACAGAGTGAGGTTGCTGTGTTAAAGAATGTACTTGCCTATGACTGGCCCTTGTGATTCTTTTTAAACTATGTTTTACTTTGAAATTATTTTTATTTATTTAAAAATTTTGAATTTGTTTACTCTCTGTCAGCTTCATTTCTGATCTTCATTAATCTAGTCGTCTTGAATTTGTGTTTTCTCATAATGTAGTTATAGCTTTACCTGGTTGTTGTTTTTCATAGGTTTGTGGAAAATGTTTTGTTATTTTTAGTGATGGCTCCATTTCCATTCTTCAGATCTGTTTCTATTGGGGTGGCAGATGCTCAGGGCAAGGGCATTGTGCTTAGCGTGGCACCTGAGAGCAGTAAGGGAAAACACACAGCATCAGAGTTTGGACTCTACATGTGTGTGTGGCTGTGCACTCCCATGCCCACACTCACTGTAGTCACCTATCCCCCATTCTTCACATCCATACACAAAAAGAAAAATACATTTTAATATTTTTGAATGTTTAATACATGATAACTATATATATAGTTTTTACCCTCTCTCTTACCCCTCCAAATCCTCCATTTCTCCCTCCCCAAAGCATGATTTCATCTTTGTTAATTATTATTGTTTTACACAAACAAACACACACCATCAGGCAGCAGCTTGTTGATTCTGTTTAGTATTGCATGTATGTATATGTGTTTAGGATTGATCATTTGGGATTGGATAACCAAAATATGTTTTTACTAATGTACATAAATTATGCACAAATGTCATCATGATGTTGTCCTACATAAACAAAAAGCGTTTTGATAATAATCACCCTATTGTTATTTTGTCTTGTTCCCTTTCACTCCCATCCTCTCCGTCATCTATCTCCATTTCTCGATGTATCTTTTGTTTGTTCTTTCTTGTTTTTCACAACTAATGACATTTTTTGGGGTCTACAGGTGCATGGTAAAAGTTTGTTTGTAGGAGAATGGCACCTATGTTTACACAACATCCATAACTCCAGTTCTAGAGGACTTGTTGACCTCTTGTGGCATTCATGGGACCAGCTATATATGGTACACATACATACTTTCAGGCAAAACATTCACACATATAAAAATCAAAATGAAGCTTGAAACCATTTTTATTTTTTGGTAATTTTATATATGCATATATTGTGTTTTGATCAAACCGACTCCCTATCCCCACCCCGTTCCTCTTCTAGCCTTGCTTTTCCCCACATTTCATGTTCTAATTTCTAAACCTATTGAGACTACTTAGTGCTGCCATTATGTGCATGAGTGTAGGGCCATCCTTCCATCCATCTATTTGTGCGCTTGCGTGCATACACACACACACAGAAAGAGAGAGAGAGAAAGGAGAGAGAGAGAGAGAGAGAGAGAGAGAGAGAGAGAGAGAGAGAGAGAGAGAAAGAGTTTAAATGGAGTTACCACATAATGGGGAGAGAATGCCTCCCTCAGATACCATAAACTATAAAATAAAAACCCCAGTGTCATATACAGGTTATCTGATTTTGAGTTATTGGTCAGTAGGTTCATATAGACCCCTGAACATTAAGGGCTATTGCCAATGCTCTTTGTCACCCCAGAACTTGCTAGTAAACTCCTCTTGCTGAAGACATTGTATTCTTGAGTCATAGTGCATAGATAAGTCAAACTGATTCTGACCTAGAAGCTTGATTCTTCAGTTTTCATAGTGTTGGAAGATACTATGCATGCTAACAGGGAAGAAAAATAATAAGCAGACTTAAGCAGATCTGAATTCTGTGAGCTACAGTCATGACTGGGATGGCAAGATACTCCCTGTCATGGAACAGAGGTGTGGACTATGAGAAGAACCAACCTCTTTGAAACTGGATTTAAGGCCCACTCCATCAGATGGATTTCAACCTTAGTTCTCTTAACTGGGCCAAAACCCCATGACTGGCTAAGTCATAGGCCTAGGGGAGAACCTAAAACTACTATTTTGCTAAATGGAAATAGTAATAAACTTCCGCTTTAGTTCTTTTCTTTATTCACATAAATTACTGACCCTTTCAGCCCTTATCAGAGATGCTTCATTTTTATAGATCAAAAAGTTCAGATGTGCAAATGTGCTTTGACCAAGTCTACCTCATTCCCTCCCTTTCAGTTCCTCCCCATTTCCCACTGTCACTGTTTCTTTCCAGTTTTATCTCTTCTCCCTTTCTTGTTTAAACCCATAAATTTCACTTAGCGATGCCATATCTGCATGGGAATGGGGCCATGTGTCAGAGTGTGGGTAGCCTCCGAGGGGGTCACATCCCAGAGGACAACTTTCTCTCCCAGTAGCTATCAACTGTCAGTAGCTCCTCCCCAGCTAGGGACCAGATTTCCTGACAACTTTCTCCCCACTTGCTAGGATTTTGTCTGCTTGATCTTGTAAGGTCTTGTGCATGCAATTATTGATACTTTCAGTTCATATGCAGAGCTGCCTGTTGTGTCTAGAAACCATGTTTTGCTGTTACCACTGCTGCTGGCTCTTAAAATCTTTCTGCCCCTTCCTGAGAGGATATTGTGAGAAACTTCCTTATATAAAGGTGGCAATTAATACAGAGACACACAACTGATAAACATACAGAGACATGAGACTGGAATGCCAGCTCTAAGTGTACCTCTATATCTTGCTCCCTACTCCAAGGCTCAAGGATCTTGTACAGATCCTATACATCTAGTCACAGCTTCTTTGAATTCAAAAGTGCAGTGGTCATGTTATGCCTGCATGGTAGCACCCCACATCACTCTTCTCAGAGCTTTTATATTTTTTTCTGCACTTTGTTTTTTAACCTTCAATAGGAACATGTATTTTTCCCACTTATGGCTGGATGTCCAAGAACAACTTATTTTCCATAATAATGAAATGACAATGACTGTTACAAGTTTCCACAGTCATTGCTAAACTACTGAAAAAGAAGCTTTTATTTATTTATTTATTCACTAAACCTCACAGCAGCACCAATGTATTGGCATAATGACATCTATGTAGAAAGGAACTACATGACCACACTGTGTCATTTAATAAGCAGTTCCCCTCTGCCCCAGGGCTTATGACCTCCTCAGTCATGAACTTTTGACTAGGCTTAGAGTATCAGATGTGAATTCCTCTTCCTATGGAGCAGGCATCAAATCCAAACAGAGAGCAGCTGGTTACCTCCTTAACAGACTTGCCAGGACTGCACCACTGGGCTCATCCTGCCTGGTTAGTTGGTGGTGTTGCACATAGGATCCACAGCTGATTATGACAGTTCTACCTCGGCAGCTTGTGTGGCGCCTTCTGGAACTATGAGAGCTATCCTGAAGGTAAGAAGCTAGTAACCCAATTCCTCCTTGATTTCTCTGACTAAGGCATTTGTTACCTTCAGCATCAGGCTCTTACCACCTAGTCCTGGTGGGCAGTCAACAACAAATACAGTTGCTATATTCTTCTGGTGGCTTCCTGAGTCTCCCTGACCAAAAATGTAGGGAGATACCTCACCACTGGTAATGGAATTTTTGTTTAACAATCTATGGCTTCTGAGAGAGCCCTTTCCACTCACACAAGAGATCTCAGTTCAAACTATTTTTAAAAGTCTTACTTTTGACTAGTTTACCAATAATCAAAATTACTTATGACTTTAAAAACATCATTAGTTTTGGCTGATTCTATTTTCCACCTCTTATTAATTTCTATTTAAAAACCAACCAACCAACCAAACCAACAAAAACCGTAGTGAGACAACAACGACAGCATTCTTCTCCATTTAAAGTTAACCTTGCCATGCCTCCTCCATGGTAGCTGTCTTAAACAATTTCTCCAAACACTGTCTTCACTCCATTAGCTACCATTTGGGAGGTAGTATGGGTGAGCACCAGTCTATTTTAACAGGGCAAAGCATTGTTTAAGATTGAACAACAGGGATCTGAAAAAAATATTTTTAGGAGGGTTCTAATGAATGTATGTACTCAAGAGTAATTTACATATAACATTGTCTTTCGATATATGGGGTTAAATGTACAGAATTTGCTGACACAAAGACATGCTACAAGTAGCACAGTATTTGGACTTTGGTACAGGACAAAGGGGAAGATCAGACATATTTTAAGCATCATAAAGATCTTGAGAGAGAAGTCTAGAATGAGATATGACAGATACATATATAACAGGTACATACATGAAAACCTATGTCACATAGGGAAAATATGACTGTAATTAGGACACATATTCATCGCTTTGGATTTGACCTCTGCTTTAGGTTTTTCTGACTGAATTAAAGATGCAAATGTTTAGAAAATTATCAATCCTGAAAGAGAACAGTACACCTCTGAGATGTAGAAAGACTCCTAATTATTATATGATGATCACATCTGAAGAAAATACAAGCTTAATGATAATTGTTAGCATAAAAATTAGAAATGTATGACTGTAAAAACATAGTATACATATATAAGTGAAACTGAAAACTAAACAATCATCTGTGAAAAATATCAGAAACATACTTGAAAAATAATTAAGTTCCTTAATTTGTAAAGCACATAAATAAACAAGAAAAAGCAAAGATGTTATTATCTTGCTTGTTCCTTGATTATTTGCATCTATTGTATTGCTAGTTCCTCAACCTAGAACTGACCTTAATACTTGCATGTAATTAAAATGGTATAAAAGCAAAAAGGAGGGGTGGGGTGGGATAGGGGGTTTCTAGGGAGGGGGAATGGGGAAAAGGGATGGCATCTGAAATGTAAATAAATAAAAATATCCAATAAAAAAGAGTTAACAAACATGATAAATGGCTTATTTGGGAAGAATGGAGACATAACTTTAAGCAGTGGAGAAACGGGTAACATTTTAAGGATGAAATGCTAAGTATAAAATGGCATGTATGGAACTTGCATAATTTCAAGTTTAAAGCATTCATTGTTTACAGTACTGGAAATTGAATCTACAGCCTCACACATGCTAGACAAATGCACTGTTGCTGAGCTATATCCCAAGCAATATTTTTAAACTATATATTGGAAGGAGAGTTTCTTAGCTTGCTTTTCTCTTGCTGTGATTAAACACTGATCAAACCCAACTTGAGGATGAAAGGGTTTATTTCAACTTAGGATCTCTATTCCTTCATTAAGGGAAGTCAGAGCAGGAACTCAAGACAGGAACCTGGATGCAGGAACTGAAGCAGAGGGCATGGAGAGGTGCTGCTTACTGGCTGGCTCCTCATGATTGACCAGCCTGCTTTCGTATAGCACTAGGACCACCTGCATAATGATGGTACCAGCCATAGTGGGATAGACTCTTTCACACCAGTCATCAGTCAAAAAAATGTTCTCATAGACTGCCCAAAGCCCAATCTGATGGAGGCAACTTGTCAACTGAGAAGGCCTCTTTACAGATGACTTCTGTTTGTGTCAGTCTGACAAACAACCTATCAGGGCACAGGGGTCTCTCTACATTGTCTAGACTGGCCTTAAATGTACAATCCTCTGCCTCAGCTTCCTAAGTAGGTGGGGTTATAGGCTTGGGCAGCAGCTTTTAAAAATAACAAAGTACCCACTATTATATACTGCCTTCTGTGCTTATGCTTTCTATAGGGCTGGGGATGGCCCAGGACATTTCATGTTAGACTGAACTGTATCTCCAGCTCCTGCCTTTCTGTTGATATTGATTATCTCTGAGTTGTGAGATTATGGATAATTTTCTCTTTATTCATCTTTATGTAAACTGTTTTCTACCATTTGAAATAAAGGAACAAGTTGTGTACTTTCTTTTTAATTAAAAGCACCCAGTGCTAGCATGGTTGTTCCAAGCTGGTTATTCTCATGCTTTCACAGTAGAAATTTAATATTTCCCACAAATAAATTTAATATTTCTAAAAAGAAGTTTGTCAGGGAAGAAATCTTTAAAGTTGACTCTCTCTCTTCCTTACTCACTCCTCCTTCCTTTGTTTCCTTCCTTCTCTCATACAATAGATGCTACTGCACTTTCCCCTCCCTCTACTCCTTCCAGCCCCCACTCTTCCCTTCCTCTCAGTTCTTATTCTCTCTCTCTCTCTCTTTCTCTGAGTCTTAGTAGCTCTGAGTGGTTTGGAACTAACTATGGAGACCAAGCCAACCTGGAAGTCACAGAAATCACCCTACCTCTGTCTCGCAAATGCTAGGCCTATAAAGGCCTGTGATTCCATGCCCACCTTCAAATTTCTTTTATTAAATAATCATAAATTGTATGAAGATATAAGAAAACACACAAGCATATTTATGATGATGCTGATATTTGTACTTACACTGTGTGTTAAACATTCAAGAAGACAGGATGAAAATATTAAGATAGACTATTAAGATGACTCTGTAGGATGATTTTAGGGTACCCCAAAAAGCCATCCATGATCAAGTTCTCTAGAAATATCCTGTGGAACAGAGCTAAACCATACTTTTAGTCATGAAGTTTTAGAATTTAGCAGCAAATGTGCATTGCCATGGTCCAGTAACCAGCGTTTTCCAAAACTTACTTTGCCACACAGTTTATTTTTGTCTCAATATTTCTAAATGAGTCATTTATAACAGTGTTTGGAGGATTCAAGCTTAGAAACACTGTCATACAGAGCCACTGGGATGGTCCTGTAGAGGAGCCTTTCATGGCATGGTAAGGTGTTCACAACACACATCCAGTGATAACACAGACTACAGAAGGCCAGGGACAATGCAGTCCCGTTAATGGAAAATTGAGTGCACAGAAAAGAGACTGGACAAGAACATTAACTGCAAAATATTAAAAGAGGCTACATCTGGGTAATGGAAAGTGGGTAATTTTTATTCTTCTTTTTACTTGTACATGTTGAATAAGACTTCACAATGAACATATATTACCATTGAAATAAAGAAAGCGATAAAAGTTATAAAATGATGCAGAAGAATATGCAATGTATTGTTCATGCTGTATTTCCTGGAAAAAGGAGATTGCAAAGCAGTTTGTTTATTACAATTTCTTTTTTAAAATGCTTACCCTTATGGATAGCTGTGCAGAGAAGGAGTAAATGCACCAAGATATTAAGTTATATCTGGGAACATAGATAATTTTAAAGACATTTGTGGGAGAGGATATATTAACTTTTTTCTACAATGAATATTGCATATACTTTAGTTAAATAGAAACACGAATATGTGTTTCTGGATATATGTAACTAGAAAACAGGTACATATTACTTACCCTTTCTTTTATTTCTTTTTAAATAATATTATATATATTATAATATAGTAGTTTTATCATATCTACTTGCACTTCTCTCCATCGCCTCATATAGCCCCCCCACATCATGCCCCTTTTCAACTCCATGTGATCTTTAAGAAATGTAATCCACTGAGTCTAATTAGTATGGCTGGCATGTGAATGGTGTGGGGTATGTGCATGAGTATGTGGCCGTCAATAAGAGAGCATGTGGCGACAATTCCCTCTTCTTTCTCTCTCCTCCAGCCGAGCAAGATGCCCAAAGGAAAGAAGGCCAAGGGGAAGAAGGTGGCCCCTGCCCCCGCCATCGTCAAGAAACAGGAGGCCAAAAAAGGTGGTCAACCCTCTGTTCAAGAAAAGGCCCAAGAACTTCGGCATTGGGCAGGACATCCAGCCCAAAAGAGACCTAACAAGCTTCGTTAAATGGCCCCGCTACATCAGGCTGCAGCGGCAAAGAGCCATCCTCCATAAGTGGCTCAAAGTACCTCCTGCCATTAACCAGTTCACCCAGGCCCTGGACAGGCAAACAGCTACTCAGCTGCTTAAGCTTGCCCACAAGTACAGACCAGAGACAAAGCAAGAGAAGAAGCAAAGGCTACTGGCCTGTGCTGAGAAGAAAGCTGCTGGCAAAGGAGACGTCCCAACTAAGAGACCACCTGTCCTTCAAGCAGGAGTCAATATAGTCACCACCTTGGTGTAGAACAAGAAGGTTCAGCTGGTGGTGATTGCCCATGATATAGACCCCATTGAGCTGGTGGTTTTCCTGCCTGCCCTGTGTCGAAAGATGGGGGTGCCCTACTGCATCATCAAGAGAAAGGCCAGGCTGGGGTCGCCTGGTCCACAGGAAGAAATGCACCACTGTTGCCTTCACACAGGTTAACTCAGAAGACAAGGGTGCTCGGGCTAAGCTGGTGGAAGCTATTAGGACCAATTATAATGACAGATATGATGAGATCCGCCGCCACTGGGGAGGCAACGTTCTGGGTCCTAACTCTGTGGCTTGCATTGCCAAGCTGGAAAAGGCAAAGGCTAAAGAACTCGCCACTAAACTGGGTTAAAAAATGTACACTAAGTGTTCAGTACATAAATATAACTACAAAATTCCAAAAAAAAGAGTGCATGTGGCATATCCGGGACTGAGAAAACTGACTCGCACTGCCTTAGCAGCCCTCGTTGACATTGAACTCTGGGATGTAGGTATAAGCTGCTGCTCTAGACAACACATATTATTGACTTGTTGGAATCCACAAGTAAAATGTAAACTTCTTTTCATCTTTAAGGCTGTTCTTCCAAAATGTATCCAGTACAGGCATCCAGAAAGAGTAGGAGAAATTACATTGACTGGGAGGCATGTTAGTGTACATACTGATTTTTCTCACCTTAAATGTCTTGTTGTATGTTTAATGATGTCTATGGGGTGTAGAATATATATATAAAATAAATGTGGCATCTATAGTTTTATGTATGATTTTAAAAAGTCTTTATTAACTATAAATTTGAATCTCTGAAGCACTAGCAAATGCTATCTTGCCTATGATTCCAATGCTCTAGAAAGTTCTTTCTTGATCACGTTGATCTACCCAGTCACCTGTCAGCTTTTATCTTTTCTCTGTATTTGATGACCAATGTATTGGAAGGTTCCAGTTTTCCTTTCTTTTTAGATTCCCAGTTTCCAGTCCGAGAATGGGCACTGTTATTGAGACAGGAGCCACTAACGCTGCACACCGAAGATGTCTCATCATCTGTGTTCTATAGATGCTCATAGAGGTGTGCTTCAGACCTCCTCCAATGGGGCCATGAAACCAGTTCTAGCCAATGCACTGTGAGTTGTAGTGCACACCACTCCTAGTTCATGCACATGATTTTTGTAGGACCTACCTTTCCATCAGTGTGACTGACAATTCTTGATATTATGGGTGCTCCACCAGCTAAGACTGCAGAAAGGATAACCAAGAGCCAGATGAGACAATTGCAATTGTAGCACTCAGAAGCACAGGGAAGAGGGTCTTGAGTTTAAGGCCAGCCTGAGCTGAACAGTGCCTTGTTTCATAATGAACAGATAAACTATAAATAAATGACAATAAGAGATTGTATTTTCCTGTGGAATGAATAGAAAATGAACCTTTATTTGCTTTAATACCTAAAGTTTGGTTTTGTTAATACAGTACAACTCAATATATGTCACATGGAAGTGAGAATTCATCAGGAATGGCATGACTATTCCTGTGAATAAAACCAATCCAATAGTAGGGTTCTTTCCTTGCAAATGATTATTTATACAAGTTTATACAACTTGAAAACTATTTATATGTGACAGGAAGGAGTTAATTTTTTTTAAATGCTACATACCAGTGCACAAGTTACAAGTTTGTTTTCCCTTGACTGTTTTAATTCATCACTTTGCTAAGAAATTATTCCCCACACCTCTACAGTCCAACTCCTAGGTCCCTTTTCCGAGTCTGACCTGGTTGCTATGGGATTTCACAGGACAGTGAGGCAAGAGGACACCTTCAAGTAAGAGAGCAGAAAACTGGCATAAAAATAGTTGATTATCAAATGTTTTTCCACAAACTTTAATGATTAGGAGGAAATCATGAGTTATGGCAAGTTATACACCATTATAACCCTTGACATTTCCCCAAGATGCTTTTAAAGAACAATGCTTCTGATTTGGTGTGTGCAAACCTGCATATCTGCATCAATATCCAAGAATTCCCCACACTGATTCCCACAGTGGCTACAGCTGGTGGTAACAGTGAATGAGGACTCCTCTGAGGTAGAAACTTAAGGGTTCTTTGGAAAGTCAGTTGTGTCAGATGGTGTTTTGCTGGGGCAAATACATGAAGGAGAATTTTCCTAAAGCAGACATAAGTGAAAGGATGTTTTACTAAGGCACTTACAAAGGAACATTTCACTGAAGAAGACACAAATGAAAGGATGTTCTGCTAAAGCAGGCACACAAAGGGACACATGATAAAGGGTTCTTTGCTAACAGCAACATGCATGTATTGGTCTGTCTTACATCATGTAGTTGAGCTCCATTTGTCCGGACTCCATAGAGAGAAACACACCAAAAAGCTTTTGGTGTTGTACTGCAGCTTTTTGGTGCTTCCACAGATTCAGGCTGATTAGAAGAGTGTTGTCAGCTGAGACAGATGCACATACTGTGAGGTAAGACACATGGTGAGGTAAGACCTATGGAGGACACATAATGTTTGGAACGTGTAAATAGGACGGTGAGAAGAGCAGCTAGTAGAGCTAGCTGTACAATGCTTCTTGGTATCGCATCTTTGCTGATCTTCACTTTGCTGAGAGAGGCACAGCTGATCATTCGCTCTGGTATTCCTCCTGGTCCCTCCTGCTGTCTTGAGCATAGGCTGAGGCCTGGTAGTCTCTGCTAGGTAGTACCATCAAGCTGCTGATTCATGTTTGCTATCCTGACTCTACCAAACGGGACTGCTGGTATCCATGAAGTGTTTGTGAGTGGATCGAGCTGCCACTGCTGACCTGTGAACTGAGCTGTTGATTTCCTGACAATGAAGATGGAGTTTCCTCCAAAGAACAATTTCTAATCAGGTCCATTTCCCCTGTATCCTTTCATTTCCACTACCTCTAGTGGGTGGTGGGCTAGAGGGAGGTTAAAGCATTTACGAAGCATCATTAAAAGCAATGGGGAGGTCATTCACTGAAATACCCAACAAAGGGAAGATAGAACCTGTAGCGACCAAATCCAGTGGATAGGCATGGCTCCCAGTTGAGGGATGGGGCCACCCACCCACCTCAAAAATATTAATCCAGAATTTATCCTGTCAAAAGAAAATTGTCAGGGACAAAGAGTGGAACAGAGGGCTGAAAGAAAAGCCATCTAAAGTCTGCCCCACCTAGGAATCCATCCCATTTGCAGACACCAAACCTAGACACGACCACTGATGCCAAGAAGTGCTTACTGATAGGAGCCTATAGCTATCCCTGGAGAGGCTCTGCCAGAGCCTGACCAATACAGATGCGGATGTATGCAGCCAAACATCAGACTGAATGTGGGGACCCCAATGGAGGAGTTAGGAAAAGGACTGTAGGAGCTGAAGGGGTTTGCAACCCCATAGGAAGAACAACATCAACCAACCAGACACCCCAAAGCTCCCAGGGACTAAACCACCAATCAAAGAATACACATGGCGGGACCCATGGTTCCAGCTGGATATGTTGCAGAGGATTGCCTTAGTGGGCATCACTAGGAGGGGAGCCCCTTGGTCCTGTGGAGGCTCAATGACCTAGGGTATGGGAAATGCTAGGGTGCTGAGGCAGGAGTGAGTGGGAGGGTGGGAGAGCACCTTCATAGAGGCGGGGGGGGGGGGAGAAAGGGATAGGGAGTGTGTGGAGGGGAAATGGGAAGGGGATAACATTTGAAATGTAAATAAATAAAATAACTAATAAAAAATGAAAAAAAGTAGGCTTTGAAAAAAATTAAAGTTACACTCTCCTTTCCCACATCCTCACTAACATTTGTTGTCTGTCAGATGTTTTCTTAATCTCAGCCATTCTGACTAGGGCAAGATGAAATAATGGAGTAGTTTTGCTTTGCATTTCCATAATTTCTAGGGACAATGAACCACCAACCCCCTTTTGGAGTCATTTCCTAGCCTTTTGTACTTATTCTTTTGAGAACCCTATTCAGGTCATAGCTACCCCCTTTTAACTGGGTAATTTATTATGTTAATCCTTTGTTATATTTTTTCTAGATTTTTGTTATTAATCTTCTATCTGATACATAGCCGGCTGAGTCTCTCCTACTCAACGGGCTTCTCTTTCACTTGATTGATTACTTCCTTAGCTGTAAGAAGCTCTTTAGTTTTATGAGGCCCCATTTGTCAGCTGATGGCCTCAATTCCAGTGCAATTGGAGTCCTTTTCAGAAAGTCTTTACCTGCCCTTATATCATATAGGGTTCTGCCTTTGTGCACTTCTAGAAGTTTCAGACTTTCAGGTTTCACATCTGGGTCTTTCATCCTTTTGGATTTGGTTTTTGTACGTGACAGACATAGGTCCTAATTCATTCTCCCACATGTGGACATCCAGTTCCTCAGCACTATTTCTTGAAGATGCTGTCTTTCTTCCAATGTGTATTTTTGGCATCTTTGTCAAATATCAGATATCTCAGAATCTTTTAACTGTTACTATTTTTTCTGTAGTAGAATGGAAACTCCTTGTTTTGCTGGTATCACCCCAGTACTTAGGAAAATGTCAGTCACACACTAGTCTTTCAATAAATATTCTATTATGGAATAATTGCATTTCATATTGCTATAACAAAATAATTGAGATATTTGATTTACCAAAAGTAGGGGTTTATACTGGCTTTACATCTATGATTGAGTGGTGAGACAATACACCAGGGTGAGAGGGTGTGGCTGAGAAAAGCTGCTCACTTTCCAGATTAGGAAACAAAGAGGAAGAGGAAGAGACTGGGATCTCAGAGTCCTCTTGAAGAGCATGTCTTTGTAACCTAAGGTCCTTTAGCAGTGATTCTCAAGCATCCTCATGCTGCAACCCTCTAATTCAGTTCCTCATGTTGTGGTGCCTCCAACCATAAAATGATTTCATTGCTACTTCATAACTGTAATTTTGCTACTGTTATGAATCATAATGTAAATAACAGGTATGCAGGAGATCTGATATGTGGCCTCAAAGAGGTCTTGACCCACCGGTTGAGAACCTCTGCTTTATAAGGTCCCACCTCCTAAAGTTCCACTACTTTCCAATGATACCACCTTGAGGACCATATATTTAATACGTGGGCATTTCGGAAGCAGACACAAGCCACAGCAGAGGCGTACATTTCTCATACTTACAGAAGATCACAAAACAGCATCTCATAGCCTTTCTCCAGACTTCCTTGGAGCAGTGACTTAATTTGCTTCCATGGGCAGTGAGAACTTCACAATGACTGTAGACATCCACTCATCCACTCACTCATCCCGCAGGTATGTAGTAGTAGGAAGTGATGGGATCAAATAGATGAGTCAAACTCTGTTTCTGCCTTCTGAAGGATATGGAACAATCATGTGCTGAAACAAAATCAAACAAAAATTGATTTCAAGCAACATTTCCATGTTGCTGCTGAATCAAGAGTGAGGCATGTGTTGGCAAGAGATGAAACAGAGCAGGCAAAGGCTGTATCATGGAGAATTTGGCTTCTTACATGAGTTTGGATTTTCCAGAAGCACCTGTAATAACATAATTCATACATAAATTATCAATAAAGAAATCCTCCTAGGGCCCAGGGAGATGGCTTAGTAAAATCTATGAGAAAGTGACTTTAGATTCCCAGCTGGGTATGGTGGCATGACTTGTAACTCAGTAAGGGCAGGTGGGGTAGGGGTAGAGTGGGAAGGGGTAGGGTAGAGACAGTCATACCACGGAAGCTCTTTGACTGTTCATCTTAGTCAAATAGTGGGTTCCAGGCTTGGTGAGAGACTCTGCCTTAAAGAAAGAAGTGGAGACTGAGCAGATAGAGTGTCTACTTCATATCTGGCTTTAGAATTCAAGATATTGCTGACAGGGGATACAGCTAGAATTTCAACCAAAGACAATGCAGTTTCTTATCTGTTTGGCTGTGATCTCACTGGCAGCCATAAATGAAGGTGACATTCTGACACTTTCCTATAATGACTTAGAGAAGAGGCAACAAGTTCTGGAAGGAAGGTGTAGATGCAAAGACACATTTATGAGCAAAGTCATGGTAGTGACAGAGCGTGGAGACAAGGAAGAGAGGTGAACTCTGGATGAGTTCTTAGGCTTCTAGCATGAGCAAAAGAGAGGAGATAACTCAGGCTGCTGGTGCTGGTGCCACTGGTGCTGCTGCTGCTGGTTTTGGGGTGATGTTTAAAAAGGGAGGAAGGATTATGGAGACGTGAGGAGAAAGCTGAGGGAATTCTGTGTTCCAGACCACAATCCAGAGAGTATCTTTTCTGGATTCATTTTTATTACACATCTACTCCAAGAACATTTCCAATACATTGAGAGTTGTTTCTATTTTAAATTTTACATAGTATCCAAGATTAAACAAATAACAAGCACACTACAGCTTGGGGAACAGAGGTTTCTTACTGCCATCATTTCTGTACTGCAACTCTTTCCCCACCCTGCTCCTCCCTTGATTTTTGCTCCTTTTGTCGCCATTTTACTTCCCTCCATTAACTCCTGGGCCATTTACCATCTTGGTTAAAAGTTTCCCGGAGTCCTGCCTTTGTTTTTAATTCCCTGCACTGGCCACTATTGCAGCTGCCTAACTGCAGAAACTGCACAAAGCTTTTCCACAGGATCAAATTGTGTGTCTGTCTGCACTGATGGTTTCTGTGTTGGTTGTGTTCCCCAGAGATCTGAAGCTGAAACACAGACTTTGATAAACACATCATTGCTTATGGGGCTGAGGATGTCCTGTGTCTCAGGTTAGCAAATGACAAGGTGTTTAGGTTTCAGAGAACTGTAGCTTCTTAGAAGACACACACAGTTCATAGTGGTCATTGTTAGCTATTGGATTTTCCAGTTCCTACATCCCCTGGGTTCTTGGGCTTCTGCCTGTGCTCACAGTAGATTACTAGAAGCTTATCTCTAGAGGCCTCCTGGGGAGGCAGGAACAGAGCAAGAACACGGTTAGCAGAAATATTGCTGGGTCCCTCAGCAGGCTTCCTACCTGCAGGATTTTTTTCCATGATTGACCTCAGATGACCCTTTCTACTCTGCTTCCTCCTTGTTTATAGCTTGTTCCTGTCCAGATCTGCCTGAATTGTCCTGTAACATCTGTGAAACATCAGAGGAGTGCTAGGGAGCTGCCCCCAGCAGGAGCTCACAGGGGCAGGTGCCCTTCCCTCTTAGCCATTAGCCACCTCCCACTCAGAAATGAATCCTGGAAGTAGCCTGGATAGTACACCCAGCAGCTAACTCTGCTTGTGATCTGCTTGCTAATTAGCTACAGTTAGTTTCTGCCCTTTTTTGTCCTGTGCAGGTCATAAGGGCTTACTTTTCCTCTTGCGGGTTCATTAAAGCGAAAACTTGCTGCTTCCTCTTCTGACCATGGTTAGTAAGCAACAAGAGGTGCTACTTTGGGTCAACCAGGTTCTAGTTACAAAAGAAATCTTTACAAGGCTTCTAGGTAGAGTTGGGGCAGTCTTTCTGGATGGGCAGTTTCTTTCTCTGTCACCCCGCCTACCTGAGAAGGGAAAACTAAGACACTGCTACTCTGAGGTTGAACATATTCTGTAGCTTTAGATGTAGAAATACCAATAGTTTCTTTGAATAATTTTAAAACATGAATACAAAGGTAGCACATGAGCCACCTATGCACTAGCCTATCTAAGAACAAAATAAAAAGGAGACCTATGATGGTTTAATTACATGTGTGTATGCATGCATGTATGCATGTATGTATGTATGCATGCATGTGGGTATGTTGACATGAGGGCAGGTGTTCATGGAGGTTGGAGGCCAGAGGCATCAGATCTCCCTGAAGCTGGTGTCATGGATAGTTATGAACCATCTAATCTGGGTGCTGGGAACTGGACTTGTATCTTCTGGAAGATCACTAGCTCCAGATGGTTAATCATTGTCTACTAGACTGGGTTTGGAATCACTGAGAAGACGCATCTCTGGATGATCTTAGGGAGGTTTAATTGTGAAAGGAAGACCCATCCCATGATCCTAGAGTGAATAAAAAGGGAAAAGAGAGCAGGTGAGCTGACACTTGCTTTCATCTCTTTTTGCTTCCTGGCTGTGGACTCTGTGAGCTGCTGTCTCACACTTTCCTGCTATGATGGATTAGATCTCCTAAAATTATGAATAAATCTGTTCTTTCTTAAGTCATTTGTGTTGAGTATTCTGTTGAGTTGATGAGGAAAAACTACTCATACAGATGGGATGGCAAACAGTGTTGGGTTGCTATCTTAGGCAACAAGAACATGAATAAAATGCCACTTTGGACCAGTGTCCTAAGAGGGCCAAGGAGAACCTGGGGTCTAAGTTTTTTTTTTACAGAGGTGCCAAGCATATTTCTTTCACGTTCATTTTGGCCTCATCACTGAGACTTTAATTTCAAGGACTCTATGCTTTGCCATCCATTGTGATCATTTTCAAATATGTTTATCGTTATTTTGCTTTGCTTTGTTCTCCCCAAATCTCCAGATCTGATGTTGTTTGGGGCTGCTGTCCTCTGATGCCTAGATGGAAATGGATATGCAAGTTGGCTTAAGCACAGAAATGTGAGTTCATGTTGCCTGTAGAATGGAGCTCGGCTCAAGCTGACATTATCCTTACATACTCAGGATTTCAGGTTGACAGCAGAGCCGTGTGTGAGTGAGTCCCCTGGTTTGATTCACTGAGTGTGACGGTCAGCTTTATAGTCAACCTGATGGGTTTAGAATGACACAGGCACATCTAAGAGAGAGAGTTTCCAGAGAAGAGAACTGAGCAGAAAGACCTACCCTGAATGTGGGAGGCACACTTCCTGATCTGGGGCACTGAACAGAATAAGAAGAAAAAGGATAAAGCCAGCAGCACTTAGCATGAGCACCTTCTTTCTCTGCTTTAAATGGCTCCTGTGCCACACACTCCTGTCACCATGTTGTAGCTGCCCTGCTCTGCCATGCTTTCCTGACTATGATGGACCAGGTTCTCTGAAGCCAAAGTGAATTGTCCCTGTCAAACAAATTTTGTCATTGTGACACCGAAGTAATTAACAAGCTAGTGCACATCCCCTCTACCCAAAGATATAGGCAAGCTTTTGCTCCTCCAAACTTCCTCTACACAGTGGTGGCTAAAGGGCAGGAAACCACAATAGACACTCCAGGGTAAAAAAGGACATGTGAGAGATGCTTTTCCAGCTCCCTTCCATGCAATCATGAGGTCCTTACAGTCTTCTCTGTGCTTCAGACACAGTTCTCGACATTCAAAATTGCTTTTTGAGGCTTATTCACCTGCTGGACTTCTGGGTCTATGCTCCAGTACAAATGTCCTAGCAGTGTGAAAACTGCACAGCATTTTCAGACAGCTTTAGAAGTCAGAGAACTCACTCTACTACATTCTGTGATTACAGTCACACAGCCCAGATCAAGAACCAGCTGCATGGGCTGTAATTGCATATGAAAAGAATGTCAAAGAGTTTATGGCCATGGAAAGCTGTCACAAATGTTAGTTTTAAACATCGGATCTTATGATAACTATCCCCTTAATTACAAGATGCACTATTTCCCCAAAGATGAAGAGACAGTGGGTGGTGCGAAACAAAACAAAACAAAACAAAACAAAACAAAACAAAACAAAACAAAACAAAACAAAACTCCCTTCATTCATGTGGTGGTTTGAATATGCTTGGCCCAGGGAGTGGTACTATTAGGAGGTGTGTGGCTTTGTTGGAGGAAGTGTGTCCCCATGGGGGTGGCTTTCAGAGACCTACCTGTAAGTCTATCTTCTCTATTTGCCTTTGAAACAAGATGTGGAACTCTCAGCTTCTCCAGCACTATGCCTGCCTGGATGCTGCCATGCTCCTACCTTGATGATAATGGACTGAACCTCTGAATTTATGAGCCAGTCTCAATTAAATGTTGTCCTTTATAAGAGTTGCCTTTGTCATGGTGTCTGTTCACAGCAGTAAAACCCAAACTAAGACAATTCAGGATCCCTGATCCCTATCCCACCCCCATTAACACAGGAAAGGATAGGTTGGCAACAATGGTGAGATTGTTAGTATCACTTTGCCAGTCGTATGGTCTCTCTCAAAAATCTTGAAGTCTGACATTATAGTGTAAAAGCAACACAATATGGAGTATGGTTGTGTTTCAATTTTTCAATACAACTTCACTTAGAAAAACAAAACAAACAGTGGGTCAGATTTTCTTTCTAGGTTAGTTTCTTTAACTCTTGGGACAGATCATAGTTATTTGTTGAATTCTACATCAGATATAAGGGGGGTATTATATAGAAACAGAGGTCTTAAAGTAATGCTGATGTCCACAACTCTGAAGGAGTTAATTCTAGAAGCGCCGTTCTATTGACCTATGAGGGTGGTTAATTTAGGGTCTGAAGCTAATCCTAAATTTGCATTATGGTCAGTATTCTGGGTGCTTAATGACTGTTTAGTCTTTGATGGAGGATGAAAAAAGAGTACCCTCTCAGGTCTTTAAGTAATCTTTTAGTTAATCGTTAAATAAACTCTCAGTCAAGAATGTGGAGCATGTTCATGTCCAGGGCTTTAGCCCCAAGGGAATGTCTGGGTCAGAGTACGACAGTTCCTCTGTCTCAAGACACAGTGTGAGAATGATAAAACTTTTAGTGGGAGCCAAGGGAGAAGCCCAGCACTGCAGCTTAGGGAAGGATTGCAGTGGGAGGAAGGATATTGGAGGCATCAGTGTCTTTGAGTGAGAGTCCAACTCAGCTCACACCAGTGCCACGGTCAGCTCTTGCCCTTTCTGATTAGGAATCTGGGTTAGTCAGAGGAATTTTGAGTGACACTTGACTTAATGTCACAGTCCTTTGTGCTAGCTGAACTCCAGGTTAATTCAGCTTGTTATTTATATAGTCTCTGGGCTGTGTTTCACAAGAAAAATGTTCATCCTTATTCACGATTCTAATTCAAAAGATAAGCCATAACATAAACTAGTCAACAGGCCACACACCAGTTGCATGCTATCACTTTGGCACAGCATTTCATTCCCCTCCTCCACTACCCTGCCAGTTTCAGAGTAAGAACTTGTGGACTTGGACCACTGACTCAAAAGAAGGCGTTTTTCCCTCTTACAGCCCCACATGAACTTTTCTTTTTGCATTATAATAAAAATATTGAGCATGACCCTAACATCAGGCACTCATCAGCTGTTGATATAACTAACTTGTCTCTGTGTTTAAAGTAAGTCAAAGTATCTTCTAAAAATACAAAGACAGAGAGAGGGAGAGATGGATGGATGAATAGATAGGTAAGTAGTAGAGTAGATAATAGATAGATAGATAGATAGATAGATAGTACCTAGTGTGCAGGTGACCTATGTTCAGATTCTGTTCTGCCAATCATTTGTAAGTATATGTGGCATCCATCACTTATTTAAACTCTCCCAGTCTTAGTATCTATATCTGTCACAGCAAGTGATATAGGCATCTAATGAAGATTAAGTTTAATAATACTCATGAAGATACTTGTTGTTGTGTTAAGCAGAACATATCTCCTCAGTAGTAGCAGCTTCATAATATAAGATTACTATTCTGTAATAGGCACTTCTCCTCCACTGCGTATTGCAAAATTACAGTTATAAAGTATCAATGAAATAATCTTATGGTTGGAATCACCAAAACATGAAGAACTATACTAAAGGGTCACAGCATTAAGGTGAGAGCTACTAGGCTAGAGGGTTATATATTGAAGGAGCACAGAATTCTCAGGTTAGACTTTAATGGTATCACACATCTACTTGCTCATCTAGGATCTCTTTGACCATCACTGTGAATAGAATATACTGCAAGTAGCCACTGCTCTTAATAAAAGATGACCCAGGCTCCAGAAAGAAAGAAGGGGCTAACATGCCAATGATGCCAATCAGACCTTAACCTCACAATGAGGCCCAGGACAATGCAGCTGAAGATATTATACCCTGTTGACCAGCAGACACACATGAGAAAGTATTACTTGTCAACCACTGATGGTTCATATTTGCTTGTTACACAGGAATAGCTAACCGATACAATGAAAATATTTAATAAACAGAGGGAGATGAGAGAAAGTCAATATCCCCAGCTTGTCATACCCTGTGAGAAAGCCGCTGAATGACCTTGAACATAATCTCTTTTGATCCTGTTCTGATTTCTCCCACTGTAAGGAGTTTATTCTCCTTTTATGTGGTTCAGCACACTGTTGCTTTTTGGCTACAAAATTTTGGTGTCATCTGTGAAAATGCTGTCCTATAAATACACTAATCAGTAATATTTGTTCAGAAACATGAAAGCTGAAAGCTGTGAAGATGGAAGTCAATAAACTCACAAGTGACATACAGTTTACATGACCTTGATTCTAAATTCTTGGTACCATATAAAGAAAGACCATGAGATAGTTGGAAGAATTTGATTTGGAGCCAAAGAAGAGAGCAACTTGTGTCATTTTAAGTGGTTCTCAGAGTGATAGCATTGTGGAATATATAGATAGATCTATAGCTTCCAGGGGTCATGGGTGAGCTTCAGTGGGAAGGACAGTGTTTTAAAGTGAAAATAATTTTACTTATCAACATGTAAGAATAAGAAGACCTACATAAAATCCATTTACATGAAACCCTATTTCTGTTGTAATATTTAATTTTTGGGTAATTTGGATCCTTTATTAAAACAGAAAAATAGCCATTTGGACCTACATAGAGCCCTCCTCTTTTTGGTAGGTTTAAATCCAACCTCTCCCTCTGACAAGGTTTCACTATGTATTCTGTGCTGGCCTTGAGCTTGCAACCATATGACCTCAGCCTCCCACTGGCCACAATGTCCAGAGGGACTTAAATTTTCGCTGAGAATTGAATTGCCATGAAGGTCAGTCAGTCCTTTTCCAAGGGGCTTGGTGAGATCTTTTTGATAAATCAACACAGAGGTAGATTTCAGGATCTTAGCAGAAGCCCAGGTGGGTGAGGGTTTTCCATTTCAGTGTTGGAAATAGAATGGCCAACTTCATGTCCTGGATTAAGCCACATTCCTTTTAACTCATCCTTCTCCTGTTATTCCACACTGTAGCTGATGCTACCACCCATTCACAAGACTATACTTGAAGATTGTTTCTGATTTCCTTCTTTCTTTTTCTTTTTTTTGTTCTACCCAAGTTCATATCCACGGTACTAGCTACCTTGAAAATCCCCGATGTATGTTATAACATAGAACACAGTTCTTAGTTTTCAAATTAGGATTTTAGCTTAGCATGCAAATGACTGTGTACATCGTAGCACTTTCATGCATGTGTGTCACTACATTTTGTTCCCATTAGTCCCTTTCCCCAGTGTTCTCAGATGCCCCTCCTTCAGGCTGGTTGCCTTTAGCCGTGCCTTCTTCTTCCTTTTATGTGTAATTCATCACTCCTTTCTATTTTCTCCTACTTCTCTAATAATCTCTCTCTACCTTAATGACTTAGGAACATTCATACATAAAAGCACACACTCTCAAACATACACATGTATGTAAAAACTTAAATCTAAGTTCTGCATAGACGAGAAAGCAAGTGGTGTTTTTCTTTTAAGACTGGAATATTTTGCCTAACATAATTCCCACTGGAATTCATTTTCCAGGAAAATGTCATGACTTCATGTTTCTTTATAGTCGCATAAAATCCCATTGTGTGCATATATTGGTTGTCTTTATCTGGTCGTCTGTAGATGGATGCCTGAGCTGGCTTCATTTCCTGGGTATTATGAATAGTGTAGCCATAGAACATGGGTGTGTGGGCTATCTTTGTGTTGTCGACTTAAAGTGCACATCAGAGAGTGGTACACTGGGTCATCTGCTAGTGCTTTTTGCTTATAGTTTTCCTCCTTCCTTCTTTCCTTCCTTCTTTCCTTCTTCCTTCCTTCCTTCCTTCCTTCCTTCCTTTCTTTCTTTTTTCTTTCTTCTTCTTTTTGAACTCCCATACTGATTTTCACAGTAGCTTCACCAGTTAACATTCCTACCAGTAAGTGTTTTTATTTATCCACATCCTCCTCAGCATTTGCCTCATTTGTTTTCTGATGATAGCCACTCTGACTGGGCTAAGATGGAATCTCAAAGGGGCTTTAATTTGCATTTCTGGATGATATGTTTTCAAGTATTTATTGGCTCTTTGTAATTCATCTTGGGAGAACTATTTATGCCATTTATTTTTGATTGTTAGGATGATCTTTTGTGTGTGTGTATTCTGGATTTTAATCCTCTGTGTGATGCACAGCTAATAAAGAATTTTCCAAGTCTGTAGACTGTTCTGGTAATTGTTTCCTCTGTGTGCAGAAACTTCTTAATTTAATGTAATTCCACTCATCAATCCTTGGGATTATTTCTTGTGCACATTGAGGTCTCATTTGGAAAATATTTACTTCTGATTATGTCTTTAACTTTTTCACTCTTACAGTTTCAAAGTTTCATGCCTTATATTAAAGTCTCCCATCCATTTGAACTGATATGGCTTTGTGTAGGGCAAAATATATGGGTCTTGTTTCATTTTCTACCTGTGGAAATCCAGTTTCTCCAGCACTGTTATTAAATAGGCTGATTTTTCTCCAATATATGTTGTTGCCACAGATTTGTAAAAATCTATGTGGCTATTACTGTGAATGTATTTCTGGGTCTTCTATTCTATACCATTGCTCTGCATGTCTGGTTTTTCTTACCAATACCATGCTGGTTTTGTTACTATGGCTTTGTAGTATAATTTGAGGTCAGGTATTATAATACCTCTAGCATTGCTCTTCCTGCTGAGGATTGCTTTAGTTATTCAGGGTCTTTTGTGTGTCCATAACAATTTTAGGTTTGATTTTTTTCTAGAGATGTGAGGAAGGTCATTGAAATTTTGATAGGGATTGCACTAAATCTGTAGACTGATTTCCAGTAATACAGACATTTTATGATATAAATTCTGTATATTTACAAGCAGAGGAAGGCTTATCTATCTAGAAGATGGACGAATCTTCTCTAATTTCCTTCTTTAGTGTTTTAAAGTTTCCACCTCTCCAGATAAGCTTACTGCTATGCATAATCATGATTTGATGCTACTATGAGTTTTTTTCTCAGTGAGTTTGCTATGTTGTCTATAAAGACTGAGCATTTGACTCTTTTCTCTCATTTGTAGCTCTTTAATTTCTTTCTTTTACATCATTCTTCTAAGACTTGAGGCACCTGTTAAGTAAGAGTGGAGGCAATGTGCATCCTGTCTCATTCAATCCCTGTGCTGGTCTCCTTTGAATTGTAGCCAGGGATTTAGTATAGATGTGTACCTGGGCTACCCTAGCAACTAATTACTAGTCTTTTCTGTGCATTTCTGTTGCATTCAAACTCACTATGCTCAGAACAAAAGGAACTCACTGTATTCATTTCTGAAATGTACATCTTTGTGTTCCTGTCACCTTCCTCCTTCAATGTTTGTACCATTGGTTTCACATTTCTCACCAGATACAACAAATTCTTTACATTGTATTTAGGCCTTTGCAAGTTTTAGTTCCATCTTCACTTTCAGAAAGCATCCTTTTTATTGTTGTTTCAGGTCAGTCTACAGAGCAATGAGTTTCAACACGCAGCATCACACACACACATGTGCTATTGTCTTCCTTCGTGTTCATTCTTCTCTTGGATGCCTCACACCCCTTCCAGCTGGTTTCCTCCTTCTCCCATTCATCTATTTATCCTGATGTTTGTTCCCCCACCACAGTAGTATCCTATTATCTTCTCTACCTCCCAACTCCAGTTAGAGCTCTTCCTTTCTATTATGGTCCTCTTCCTAGTTTCATTACAGCTACACCCTCCCCCTAATTACACACAAACACATAAATATTTACACATCACACACACACACACCACACACACACACACACACACACACACAACAACGATGTTTAAAAACAGGTTCCAAAACCTGGCAGTGGTGGCATATGCCTTTAATTCCAGCATTCTGGAGGGAGAGGAAGGCAGATCTCTGTGAGTTAGAGACCAGTCTGGTCTATAGAGTGAGTTCCAGGACAGCCAGGGCTACACAGAGAAACTCTGTCTCAGGGGGAAAAAAATCCAGACAAAAACAACAGCAACAACAACAACAACAAATAGGTTCTACATATAAAATATGATATATCTGTCTTTTTTGAATCTGACTTATTTTACTTAATATACTGATTTTTAATTGTGTCCATTATACTGACAGCTGTGATTTTACTTTTCCTTGTGACTGCATAAATTACATCACATCTCACCTCTTTAACACTAACTTGCTGCCTTGTGACATACACCTTATGTCATGGCCACTGTGACACAAGTGTCAAAACAAACTCTTTATGAATGTGTCTCTATCTTTTCTGGTCTTTCTTCCCATATTGTCTCATCTTCCATAGCTTTCCATTCCTATGTCTAAGTTCAACAGTCACTTATACTTAAAGTCATTTCTGGTCCCCTTCTACCCTAAACCAAGTACGGCCACTGCTTCCTCCTTGCTGACCAGCAGTTCTTTAAATTCTTAGCATTAGATTTACTTTCATGAGCACAGTTCACTTTATTATATAGTGTTCCCTGTAATACTGTTGATTTTTAGAGGGCAAGATCTTGCCTCCTAAATTTTGGTTCTACTCCCTCAGTAATGCTGAACATGCTGTAGGAATCAGTACTTGCTCAAGAGCCATGAGTTGTAAACCAACTCTTTGCTCTTGGAAGGGCAAGGTTGAGACATTGATAGTAAAATCTTAGCAGAGCCTCACAGAGCTTTGGTGCCCACTTCATCCTGCCTCATTAAAATATGTTGTCTCTCATCCTCATATAATATCTTTCTCCCTTGTCTATATTTAAAAATGTTTATGTTTATTGCTTAAAGTCTGAATGTACACTCCACTGTTGTCATAATGCACCAGGTTCATGTCTAATACACAACTTAGGATAAAATCTTTCTTTAACCCTCCTCAATTCCCAATAGTCACTGTAGGATTACTCACCCAATGTGCTGTTTTAGTTTTAATTTGGGCCATTCTGGGAATTGAATCTGTGTCTCATAATTCTATTCAAATGTTTTACCATCAAGCTGCATCCCCCAGCCTGTCCATTCAGTTCTGGTTGCACATTGGGATCAACTTGTCAAGCAGTACATTTTTTACTTTATTTCGCTAACTGGCATAGTGACCTATGTAGTTCAAGGACAGCCTGGGTCCTCTGTCTCACTGTTCTAAGTCTTGAATTGGTACTTTCTTCCTTTTGGTGATGGAAATTGATTTGGGCCTCACTGTGTCAATTGACTTGTGTTTTGCTTTCAGATCAGTGTTTAACAGCTTCCCTCAGTGGGACCACAATTGTATCTGGAAGTTGAAATAAACATTTTGGTATCTGTTGTTCATTATTTTTAAATTTTTATTTTCTTGATGTATAAAATAAACCTAGTTCCTATAAGATTCCTGAATTTTTTGCATTCTACAGGGTTTGTTTTTTGTTTTTGTTTCCTATAGAAAATACATTTGTTATCTGGGGCATGGGAGCCAAGCTGTGTTGTCTTTTCTGGTGCTTTCCTCAACAAAATTTCCACGTTCCAGTGAAAATGAGTATCCCTTCTCTCAATATCAAAACTCCACACCAGGAGACTCTTCAGCTTCCAGCTTGGAAGTTGGGTGAATCCTAAAACTAGCTCTCTATTGCAACATGATCAGCATGATGGGGGCTCTTTTTAACTCAGGTCCAACTATAAGCTCCTTTTAGGACAAGAGCTGTGAATATCATCCCATGTCAGGGGGGTAAGGCAGTTGTATGAATGGGGAGGAACAAACCCAAGTACTGAAAAGCACTTCCTATAGGAAAGGAGTTCTTTACCACTACTCTCTTCTGAGAAGTAGGTCATTTTACTATGCCTGGCCTTGAAGACTTTTATAGGGAGGAAAATGCATTGAAATTCCCATTGAGCTTCACCCTTGAATTGGACAGTTGATGTCCTCTTCCATAACAGATAAAAAATAAAAACAAAAACAAAAAAACAAAACCCCCCAAACAAAAACCAAAAACAGTCACATGACATTAAATGTGAGATAGGTAGAGAAAATTCACTGAACAGCCCTGTCTGCAGCCCTCTTGAACCTGAAAATGGACCCCCAGACAGCATTATTAAATTAACAGGCTGGCAAGCCAAGGATGGGTAAGATTCTGCACAGAGCCTTACCAACCTAAAACAATAGTGCATTGCTTTTGATAATGCACATTCCATTATGGATAAGGAAGGCATTCTTGTCAGAACGACATAAGACAGGCTCAGTCTTGTTAATGAAATAAAAAAGGGGGAGAGGTGGAAAGCCTTTGGGGCTGCTTGGCAAGAATCTGATATGGCCAAGAACAAGGAAATGGGCTGCTTGGCAGGAATATGACATTGGTCAAGGACAAGGAAGTAGGCTTCAGATGTGAAAATGACTTTGGGCTAGAACAATGAAGTAATTTCATACAGGAATCTAAATTTTAGGCTAGAACAAGAAAGTAGGCTTCAGATGTGAAAATGACTTTGGGCTAGGACAGGAAGTTGGCTCAGATATTTTGGTCATCCTGATAAGCCCTTAGAAACAGTGATCATGGGAGTATTCACAGACCTTTGTTTATTGCCTTGCTTGTTCTTTGACTACTTATGTTTATTGTCTTGTTTGTTCCTTGACTATTTGCATCTATTGTATTGCTAGTTCCTCAACCTAGAACTGACCTTAACACTTGCATGTAATTAAAATAGTATAAGAGCAAAAAGGAGGAGGGGGAATGGGATAGGGGTTCTAGAGAGGGAAATGGGGAAAAAGGATGACTGTCTGAAATGTAAATAAATAAATATCCAATAAAAAAAGAAAAAAACTTCTGAAGCTTTAGAAGGGAAGTGAGAAAGCGTAGGTTGCTAATGTTGTACTTTAGAAGAAGGGATGTGGCCAGTAGATGGAGAAATTTGAGGCATTTTTAACTTATAGAAAGCAGATATGATCAGATTTATGGAGCAAATGTCATAGAAAATAGTCCTCAATAGAGTGTAGCCAAAAAAGACAGAACCTGAGAACCCTAAACTTAACATTAGCAAGAGGGGAAGGGCTCTAGATGTGCCTGCTCTTCCTGTGACACCATCTATCTCATTTATCAATTATATTTGAGCAGGATCAAGAATCCCTAAATCTTCATCAGCTGTCTTTTTCCTACAGACAGAAAAACGCAGGCAAGATTGGAAAAATCCCATTGCTTATTTCCATAGAAACAGAAGCTCTTGGTTTGTAAGCTAGAAGATTCCCTGTAGAAATTGGAAAAAAAAATAATTTCCTGGGCTCCACTCCAAACTTTCTGAATCAGAATCTTCAGGATTCTAAACATCTGCATTTTTCAGAAATTGCCAGAGCAGACTCATGCACTTGGGGTTGGAGGTTATTGCTGGAAGATGTTTTCTCCAAGCTCCAGTTTAGTTTTTGAGTGAGTGGGCTCCACTGAGGTGTATCTAACAGTTATTTAAAAGGATAGCGAGAGAATGGAGGATATAAGGCAACTTTCCAGAGCTGAAGAAAGACATTATCTTCTGACCCAAAGAAGGAGGAATAAAGAGAGAACCTATATGTGGGTACTAAGTAGAAAGACATTAAGAGCAATTCAAGGCTCCTCAAACTTTTTCAGATGTAGCTTGGTGGTTATACAAACCACCTTCATGGAAGGAGGCACTACAGAACCTTCATGTTAACTACTTGTGATGTGTACCTTGGTTTCTCTCTGTGAAGTTGGAAATCTACTTGAAGAGTTCTTCTGAGAGACCATGTGCTAGAAGCAAGAGGCTGGGAATATGAGAGCTACCAGGAACAAAGTGTGAGAAATGAGAAGTGATGGAGAGTTAAATAAACTAGAGTATAGAAAATTCTTACTTCCTGGCCTTGAGTGCTCAGCAGATTTTTCTTATTGTTATTCCATAAAACTGTGCTTAGGTGATTAGACTTTTTTTATTATTATACAAAAAGCACAGTGCACTTAATGGCACCAGGGAGAGGGATCCCCATTGTAACATAATCTGTTTTTCTGTTTCTGTTGTGACTATGCCTCTAAAAGTTCCTTAGATTCAAGGAACACTCCATTGGGTGATTTCCATGGTCCTGCCCAGGAAGATATTAAAGAATCGTCAGGTGGACTTGTATAGATGGGATAGTAGATTCTAAATATAATCAACTATTTCTAGCTCCTAGTTCTGAACATAAAATATGAACGTGAAGGCTGAAAAGCAAGAGTGTGGCTTCCTGAGGTGAGCTACTCACACCTAGTAAGCATCTGAGACCCTAGAGGAACCTGGCTCAGTTCCAGAGGATGAGCCAGAGAGCCTCGTTTATGGCATGCAGTCTGTAGCCAGACTGATGGAGCACTGTGGGAGTTTGGGAACAATCCCGGGAACTTGGCAGCCTGAATGTACTTCAACGACCTTCTTGAAACTGATGTTTCCCTATTCATTTTTACTCTCTTCTTTCACCTACAAAGCTCAGATAGATAGGTTCAAAATATACTGTCTGTATATAAGACCCTTAGTCTTAAAGTTTATGTCCTCAACATAAGTAGAGAAGAGTAGATAATTATTTCTAGGAATCAAAGGAAGTCATTGGATTTGCTGAGACTGGTTTTTAGTTCTCCTTTCCTCCCCCCAAAGAATTTCCTGTAGAATAAGGGTGACATTCAAGGTTTGGATCAACAGTAACTGGTCTGAGGCCCCAGACACATATACAGCAGAGGACTAATTGGTCTGTCTTCAGTGAGAGAAGATTCACCTAACCCTTGAGAGCCTTGAGGTCCCAGGGAGTGAGGAGGCCTGGTGGTGGTGGTGGTGGTGGTGCTGTGTGTGTGTGTGTGTGTGTGTGTGTGTGTCTGTGTTCCTCTTGGAGACATGGAGGAGGAATGGGATGAGGAACTGTTGGAGGGCAGAACGGGAGGGGGATAATGACTGAACTGTAAAAAAAGATTCAAGATAATTAAAAACAAAAAAAAAGAAAAAAGAAAAAAATCAACCGGGCTGTATAGTAGGACCTTGCTTTCTTCTGATCCAAGACAAGCAACAGATAAGATCCAAGATAAATTTTCTGAGAGACTGGAGAATGTGCTAGGATCAAAAGAGGCTGAAATCTGAGAACTACCAGGAACCAAGTGTCGAAAATGAGAAGTGAAGCATTAATTTGTAAATTGCTACCTTCAGCACGGATCTCAGAGGCAGGTTGCAGAGTATGAGGGTAAAGTTGAAATCACAGTGGACTCTGTGCTCCTCATGTTTGTTATGGTGCTCCCAGTTGTAGTGTGCAGTATCTAGAAAAAAAACCCATATATATATATATATATTCTAGAAAATGGGAATTTTATATTTTCAAATACATACAAGCCATACACACACACACACCATACACACACACACTCACACACTCACACAATGCCTTCCTTAATGATCAAATGGGTTTTAAAAAGAAGGAGCAAGGCATTAAGAGCAATACTATCCTCTATAGATGACAAATTCATTTCCTGGCTGGGGTTTATTCAATAGTCTGGTTGACTGTGCTACAAGTGTTTGGAGTGAATTGTGAAAAGTTCATGGTTATGAACACTCAGTCTCCTACTGGTTTCCAGGTACTGTGCTAAGCAAAAATATACAGCACAAGAGATTTTCTTTGAGAAACAAAGTGAATGACACTTTTACTTTCTGCTTAATAAACATGGGTTTTCCAGGTAAAGGAAGAGACACTATTCAGAGAAAATGGAATTTCATGTTCTCAAATTCAGCTGTAAAGAATATCCAATGTAATTTGTTTGCGATTGTGAGAAAGGATGGTAGAAAACTTGTTTGTAAGGTAGACAGTCTTGGGCCAATTCTACATCATGTTGGGGTTGAGAAATAGCAATGAGCTTTTAATAGTCTCAGGTTTGGCAATAACCACTTTGAGGACACATACAGAAAATGGAATGGAGTGCCGAATGGACACTAGAGAAGAGAGACACATGATCGAACTATCTTCTTGCCCCTGTTCAGAGTGATGAAACTCAGGATAAATCCAGAACAGGCAGAGAACAAGTAGGAGGATCATTAGAGTATGTTTAAAACTTAAAATTCAGAGGATTTGATGACTCGTCTGATGTGGAAGACCTGGAAGATTCTTCTGAAATTTCAACTTTGGGTGGATGTTGCTTGTCTTGGATCAGAAGAAGGCAAGTTCCTACCATACAGCCCAGGTTGATTTTTTTTTTTTTCTTTTTTTTTTTTTTAAATAATCTTTTAATCTGTCTTTTACAGTCCTGTTCTATCCTCCTCCCATCATGCCCTCCAACAGTTCCTCAATCCCATTCTTTCCTGCCTGTAAGATTTCTCCCCCCTACCTCACACCACCAAGCCTCCTTACTCCCTGGGGCCTCAAGTCTCTCAAGGATTAGGTGCTCTTCTCTCACTGAGGACAGACCAAGCAGTCCTCTGCTGTATATGTGTTGGGGTCCTCAGACCAGTTAGTGTATGCTGCCTGGTTGATGACTCAGTGTCTGAGAGATCTCAGAGTCCAGATTAGTTGAGACTGCTGGTCTTCTTATGGGGTTGTCCTCCTCCTCAGTTCTTCCAGCCTTTCCCTAGTTCAACACAGAAGTCCCCAACTTCAGCCCATTGGTTGGGTGTAAGTATGTGCTTCTGTCCCAGTCAGCTGCTTGTTGGGACTCTCGGAGGACCACCATGTTAGGCTCCTGTCTGTAAGCACACCATAGCATCAGTAGTAGTGTCAGGCCTCAGAGTTTCCCCTTGAGAGGGATCCCAAGTTGAGCCGGTCACTGGATCTCCTTTCCCTCAGTCTCTTCTCCATTTTTGTCCCTGCAGTTCTTTTTGACAGGAACAATTCTGTGTCAGAGTTTCTGACTCTGGAGGGTGAGGGGAAAAAGCCCAGTTTGATTTTAAATCCATGATCCCTCTGCCTCAGCTTTCTGAGCAGCTGGGATCATAGGCATAGGTCATCACTACTGCTGCTTGTCTTTCCTTTTAACCCTCTACTAGTTTTTTTTTTTTTGTTTTTTGTTTTTTTTTTTTGTTATTGTTTTTTTTTGTTCAACAGCCAAATCTTTACCTCTGGAAAATTTATTTTCATTATTTATAACATAATGAAATCATTTTTTTTGCTCTTAAAATTGACATGTGATTTAAAAATATTAAAGTGATGCAGAATAAATACAAAGTTGGTTCATAAAATCGCTCTGTGGTCTATCCATCAGCTATGGATAACAAAGAATATCACTATCTTCTTTTCCTTCTGATATATTTTTCTCTTTGAAGTGGATTCAAAATTGGGTCTAAACAATTTGTTTGTCCTTTTTCAATCTCCTGGAGTTGCTCAGATTTTGGAGAAAACTCTATGACCCATGATTTCCAGGAGAACTATCATTTGTGTATAGTTTGTGGGAAGGTAACATAAATTCTCTTTCCATTAGGCTGCCTGTTAGTTGGCCCAATCGTGAACATCTTTCAAAGAAATTCTTTCTGTCTACAGCTGGCCTGATGATGCAAATCAAGACCAACTCTGTGTAGGTGAATTCGTAGGAAGGGGTTCTTGACTACATTATAAGTGTAATGTGGGTTTAATTTTGGGCAGATGCCTGAAGGAATCAGTAACCAGAGAGGTACTGATGCTGAATGTGTATTAAAATCTTATCCATACCAGTAAACTTTGTGGGTCATCTAGATGTGTATGAACAAAGGAATAGATAGAGACAATGTGAGAGTATTCCGCTACAAAGAACAAGAAATCATCTCAGTTTGGGGGATAAGATGGAATTACAGGTCATTATGTTAAGTGGAATAAACAACTCAGACTACTACCATGTTCTCTCTATGTAAGACATAGCTTTATACTTATTTATTATAACATCATACATACATGTATGAATTATCATAATGAAACCATTGCTTATGCAATAATTACTAATTGAAAACGGAAAATGATCCCCTCAAAAGAAAAGAAATGTTGTAGATTTAGAAAAATGGAGTACTTTAGCTAAATTGTGGACACAGAGCTGCCAAGGAAGATAGCTTGCATTTTTAGGTTTCCAAACTCCCCAGTTATGACGGTTATATTTGTGCTGGGTGAAGGAGGTTGCATATTACCGGGCACAATACAGTTAATTGGGTTAAAAACCTGTATTTGGGGCAGTATCACAGGAAGATCACATCTTGCCATGAAGTTAACAAAAGTGGCCATAGGGTGAGACAAAACTCTGGGTCAGAGTTCAAGGCATATCTGATGAAATGTCTGCATGAGCTATCAGGAAAAAACACTCTTAACAAGGATGTTAATGGGGAATTGTCTTATTGAATTATCTTATGTAATTATTTCTTCAGAAAAATTTCAAGCAGCATAGTTCCTATTAGTGTCTACATTGAAGACCAGGGAAGCCTTACTGCTGAGCAGTCCTGGGTCATTATTTTCCAGTGTGCTGCTTAATTTATGCACTTCCCCTATTGATAAAATTGTCTCAGGTTCCTCCCTTATGGGGTCAGTCCTAAAAATCAGCAGTGTGTAGGGATGCTTTTTTCAGGAAGAAACAAGAAATATTTTTTTTTTCCGACATGAAATTTGCTGGCTCCTTCCCCTAATTGCTACCAACGATTCTCCCTGTTCTAATAGGCTAGTGGTCCCCAGCTGCTGGTGATTTTTGCCCTTAGGGAATATTGACAATGTGTGGAGACATTTTGATAGTTACAAGTCAGGGGAAATTGCTACTGGCTTTTAGTGGATAGATCGAGATATAAACAAGGTCTTAGGACAGAACCACCCAAGCTCAAGCTGTCAACAATGCCAAGACTGAGACGCCCACTGATGGACTGTGACTCTGGCTACTGCCCACACCACAGTTTCCTAATATTTTAAAAATAACAGCCTTGTTGTAGTGGTATCCTTTTCCTGCACTGTTTTGTACTTATTTTTTTCATATAGTATTGAATAGAGAGAATCAGCTGGATAAGAATAACCGTGAGGAAATATACATCACTCAGAGAGTAGAGATATGAAATTGGGATACCAGTGGCCATTTTTTCTGACATGTGGACTGAAAAGCAGAATGCTGGAGGATTGAGATGCTGCTGACTATAGCAGGATACTTAGATGCAAATGCAGTAAGTCACAATATCATTAATAATGAGCATAAAGATTTAAATTAAATAAATAAAATTTAACTTATGTGTGTGAGTGTTTTGCTTGGATGTATGTATATGCACCACATGCATTCTTGGTGCTTGTGGATGTCAGAATATCAAAAAGGGGTATCAGAACTAGAAGTTACATGTGATTTTGAGCCACCACGTAGGTATTGGGAATCAAATCCTGATCCTCTGGAAGAATAATGTTCTTGACTGATGAATTATTTCCCCAGCCTTGAGTATTAAGATTGTTAAACAAGTATCTCTATAGTAAATATCCTCCTATTAGCTGGTGTATGCTGCCTGACTGGTGGCTCAGTGTCTGAGAGATCTCAGGGGTCCTGGTTAGTTGGGACTGCTGATCTTCCCATGGGGTCACCCTCTCCTCGCTTCTTCCAGCCTTTCCGTAATTCAATCACAGGGTCTCTGGCATCTGTCCATTGGTTGGATGTAAGTGTCTGTGTCTGTCTCAGTCAGCTGCTTGTTGGACCTCTCAGAGGAGTATGTGCAGTGTTCATCAGTAAATGTTTTCAAGTCAGCATCAGATCAAAAGATATTTCAATTAAAATTGTTTGTGGATTGGGGATATAGTTCCATGACAGTGTTTGTTTAATGAGCACAAGACTGAGTTTTGTCCTTAGCATTGGAAAGAAAGAGGAAAAGAAGAATGACAAGAGGGAGAAGGAGGAGGAGGAGGGTCTCAAGATGTTAGTGGTCATGGTGGTGCAGACCTGTAATCCAAGCAAATGCAAGGTTAAAGCAAGAGGGATCTGGAATTTGAGGCTAGCTTGGGCAAAATAATGAGACTTAGTCTCAAGAAAAATAAAAGACATTGCAGTGTTTCCCTTTGGAATAAGCATATTAGTTTATATTTTAACAGTGATTGGAAGATGTTCTTTTCCAAATCTATTGCTATGCCAGGTTTTATTTGTGTGTGTGTGTGTGTGTGTGTGTGTGTGTGTGTGTGTGTGTTCCAAGGAATTGAACCTAGGATTCTGCAAATGCTCAGCAAGAACTCTACAGGGACCCGTCACAGGCTCAGCCCCTGCTCTACTTAGGACTCAGCACATGCTCAGTGTCTGCTCTACACAGTTCCCTACACATGTCCAGTGGTCTTCCCATCAGTCTATTTATCAGTCCATAGATTTTCAGGGATTCAGCCTGAGCAGAGCTCATGTCACTTTTTAAACTTCTAATTTGTTCAATCACTAGTGAAGGATGAGTACCACATTTTTTACTGTGGATTTGTTATTTTTTATTCTGTAAGTTGCCTCACAAATTTTTGACTTGTGAGTTATTTTTTAAATTTTTTATGTGTATGAGTGTTTGTCTGCATGTAAATATGCATAATAAATGCATGTTTGATGCCCATGGAAGCCAGAAAATGGTGTTGTATCCCCTGGATCTGGAGTTATGGATGAGTGTGAGCACCATGTGTGGCCGTGTGCTGGCAACTGAACCCAGATCATCCATAAAGGCAGTAGATGTTTTTACCTGCTGAGATATCGCCTAACCTTTTATAGTTTATATTTTACTGTCGACTTGTAGTCAATCTTTATTGGAGATATTTGTTCTTTATTATGTATGCTGCAACAATTTCTAAACTTTTACTTTATTTTGGATGTGTGCATTTATGAGTGTGAATACAGTGTGTGTGTGTAAAGTCATAAGACAATCCAGGTGTTGTCCTTGTCCATCCACCTTGTTTGAGAATGGGTGACTTTGTTTATTCTGTTGTACTTCCCAGGTTATCTCGCTTACAAATTTCAAGGGACCTCCTGTCTCTGCTCCCATCTCTCCCATAAAATTGCTCAAGTTAAATTATATAGTTTTCCCTCTCTCCAATCCCTCCTGAGGCCCTCTACTTACCCTCTTTCAGATTCATGGCCTCTTTCTTTGTATGTGTGTGTGTGTGTGTGTGTGTGTGTGTGCGCACATACCTGCATGTGCATATTCATTACACATAAATGCATAAATATATAAATGCAAGCTGCTGAGTCCATTTCAAGACTGACCACTTGATATTGAATATTTAATTAGGAGCCTCATCACTGGAAGAGAGTAATTCTTTCTTTCTCAGCAGTCATTAGTTGCCCATTGTTCTTTGTTTAGGGTGGGGCCCTGTCAGATTTCCTCCATCCAAGCAAGCATGACTATTGGTGTTGTTATAGTTTGACAGTCTGTCTGGAAGCCACACTATTGAGATATGGCAGGTCAAATTTCCCTATCATTTCTAGGAAATACAATCTTACAACAGTTTTCTAGGTCCTCCAGTTCTTCTATTTTTTTCTTCTTTTCTCTTCTCTCATACATTACAGCCCCAACCACAGTTTTCCCTCCCTCCACTCCCCCAAGTTCCTTTTCCCCTTCCTCCCTTCTGCCCCAGATACACTCCTCCCTGTTTCCTTGCAGAAAAGGCAGCCTTCCAGGGATATCAACCAAAAATGGCATAACAAGTTACAATAAGACCAGGTACAAATCTTCATAGGAAGGCTGCACAAGGCAACCAAGTAGGAGGAAAAAAGAGTCTCAAGAGCAGCCATAAGATTCAGAGATACCTCCACTCCTGCTGTTAAGAATACCACAAAACACCAGGCTATACAACCATAAAATATATGCAGAGGACATAGCTCAGAACCATACAGGCTTCCTGATTGTTGCTTTAGTCTCTACAAGCCCTACTTATTTGATTCTGAGGGCCTTGTTCTCATGGTGTCCTTGCCCCCTGGCTCCTATAATCCTTCCTTCCCCTCTTCTAAGGAGTTCCCTAAGCTCCACCTGATGTTTGGCTGTTTGTCCTCTGCGTCTTAAAATCTTTCCTTCCACACTCCCACAATGTTCCCTCAGCCTTCATGCAGAAGTTGTGTGGCAAATGTATTTGTTAGAGCTGGGAACCCTACAGTCACTTGATCTCTTATTTTTACCAAATGTGGTTTTCTGTAATGGTCTCAATATGCAAAAAAAAAAAAAAAAAAAAAAGGTTCTTTGATGAGAAGTGGTAGTTATCTGTAGAAAAAGGAAAAATATTTGGAATGCAGTTAGAGATTATGCTGGTCCTCTAAAGTCAGGGCAGTTTGCTCTCTTCTAAATCCTCAGTAGTCCTGGGGAGTTGCCTAGGTTTCCAGTATCAGATAAAATGTTCTTCATGTTGAGCAGGCCTTAAGTTCAAGCAGAGAGCTGTTGGTTACCACCAGGATGTGAGTGCCACTACTGCACCTTACAGGGCTGGTCATTCTTGCATTTCTTTCCATAGGTCCTGGAGATCTGAACTCACGTCCCATGTTTGTGAGATAAGCTCTTTTATGCACTGCCCCCATGCACTGGGAGAATGCAAACTTTTAAAGCTCTCATTGTCACATAATTTTTCAAACTTTAATTTCATTTCCTCTTTATGAAAGATAATAACATATAGGCTTATTTTATTCTAGGATTAAACACTTTTTATTTCTAAGACTTTAAATCACATGCTTCTGAGTTGTGGAATGGTGTGATGGTTCCTCCTCTCTAGTTGCTGAGTTCTTGGGTTTCCCACCCACAATCATTCGCTCCTAAAAGTCTCCAAATTCATCTGTGTCAGAGCCTTGGACTGCACTCCCTCTTTTCACCCGGTTTCCCCACCTTGGCTAAGAACTTACTATTTTTTGATCCCACATTTACCACAACAGCCTCTCAACGTCCAAGATTGGTTTCTCTGATTCCAATCTTAGCATTTTGAAATTCAGTCCACAGGTTACTTCAGTAACTTTTTCAACAGAGCTGTTGGGGCTTTTCTAGGAAAATATTTGATTTTAGCAGAGTCATCTAAATTCCCTCTCTAATTATTCATAAAAACATACTAGGTGAATCAGTTTAATTGTTCTATATAGTGTCATTCTACCATGTTTCTGAACTTCTCAAATTAAATTTAAACCCTAGAAGGACCCCTGTGCTTCAAATTGGTAGAGTTTGGTGCTATCTTGTGTATTCAGTCTTCTGGTTTAAGACACAAGGAACCACGGGCCTAACGTGGCTCCCAGAGAATACAGAACTGCTGTGAGGTTGCTATGATGTTCCTGTATGACACTGCAGCTTGCCGAATTTCCAGCTTCCCTCATGTCTCCAAGCTTCCTTGCAGCTAAGGCTTGGGACACATAGTATTTTTGTTTGTTTGTTTGTTTGTCAATGATATGATATATGATATGACCAAGATGAAGCCCTGAGAGTCAATCTATTGTGTTATTTTCTTCTACTATGAGATTGGGGTGGCACAGACAACATATCCAATCTATCTTATATCCTGCAACCTATAATGAGAAACTTCTAGGACCAGAGTTGCAGACAACTCCCAGAGAACTGAGTAGGAGTAAGGACCAAATCAGACACTGACATCATTTGCTTCGATAAAACAATTTAATCAGACTACCAGGAGAGTCTTAGGAGCTGCCAGCTTTCTTAAAGTCCAGGATCTAATCTGGCCTGTCCCTTCAGCCACACTTTATTGGTCAAGGAAAACATGGGCCCGCCCAGATTCAGCTGGCGGTAGATGAAGATGAAGACCAAGGAATTTTTGGTCCTTTTTCATCTCTCACAATCTGCCTTTATCACAAACACATCCCTCCTACACAAAAATCCATTCTGCATCTTTCAAGACCACAAAGGCCCTACCCTATCACGGAGCAAACTCAAATCCAATGGCATCATCACCTAAACCAGGAAGTGTTACCTAAAACCCTTCAGATGTGTCACTTAGAGTATAGTTTCCTTGGTATGAAGACCTCTGAATTAAAGAGCTGGGTGATCTATCTTCTACAAACCCAGCTAATATATAATACAAAAACAAACACAGCCACAACGGACACTTGGAAGAAAAAATGGGCACAGCATTTACTGGTCCATAGAAATACTACAGCCAAGTCAGGAGCATGAGACTGCTTGCTAGATGTGGGTCCATCTTACTCACTGGCACAGATTTTCTGTGGCTTTTAGTTTCTTGTTCTGATACTGTTCCATTCATGGGAAGCACATCAGTTATATAGACAAATATTGATCCTACTTATTTTTGTAGCTCCACATAACTCTTTTCATTTTCTCTTAAAAAATTAGTGTGTGTGTTTTGCAGTATGTGGACATGTGTGTGTAGGCACTTGTGTGTACACTCATGTATGCACATGTAGTGGGAAGGAGAGACATTAGGTACCTAATACTGGATCAGTCTCTACCAAGATCCCTTGAGACACTTTTCCACTAAATCCCGAGCTCACTGGATGCTCATAAGCCTCAGAGTTTCCCCTGTCTCCCTCACCTTCCATGCTCCACCACAAGCGCTAGGGTTATCAGTTGGTGAGCATATCTGGCTTTTATGTGGTTGCTGGGGTTTAAACTCAAGTCCTCATGTCCGTGCAGCAGATCCTGTTACATAGAGTCACCTCTCCAAGTCAATGCTTCCATTTTGTAATAGTCTCTCTCTTTGCATGGTATTCTGGTACTTCTAATATCTCAGTTAAATGCTAGTGAGTTCCCAGTGAATCTAGCAAGGCTCATTCCCCTTGGATAAAAGCAGTGTCCCTAAATGTTGTCACAGCTCCCTCTGCTTTCATTTAGAATTGGAAAGCTTTAAGGCGACAACTTGAAGATGCCTAGAGTTCTTTTACATAGTAGAAAGTAGTCCCACAACTGTTTCTGAGGTATTAGCAAATAATCCAGTAGCATCCTCCAAAACGCTTTGCCCATGGGCCCTTTCTTGTGATGAGACATTTTTACTGTTGAAGGTCTCAGAGTAAGGAATGATCTTATTTTTAAAGTCTTCTTCCTTCAAAATTCTCAGTGAAGCTGGAGGTTCCCTTTCCGTAGCAGATCTCACTCTCTTTGCACTTTCTTACATGTAGCTAAATAAAACTGACTCAACTTGCACTTTTCACATTGTTTCTGGAAATCTCCTTAGCTGGTTCTCTAAACCCATCATTCACATTTTCCACATTATCTCAGACAAAAATGGTAGCGCTGAAGAGATAGCTGAGTTCTCCAGTGTTTTGAACAAGTTCCTCCCAAAGAACCAAGCCTTCTGGGAAACTTCTGGAGCTCTCCACAGCTCTCAGTTCTTCTCAAGTCTCAGTTCTCCTCTGCGGACTGCAGCTGACAGGTAAGTTCCTAATTGTGTCCTGGTCTGTTGTTGGTGTATTACAAACCAGTACAAATTCACAGGCAGAAGTCAACCACCAGTGTCTTCTGCCCAAAATTATTTGGATTAGGAATTGAATTAGGGTACAGCAGGGGTTCCCTCTCTCTGCTCTACATTGTTTGGAGGATCAATTGGAGAGTCCAAATGGCTAGAGCCCTTAGAGTGTCTTCGGTGGGCTGTGTGTAGAAGGATATGACTGTCATCGTGGGTTCTCATTTTCTTGAGTCACTTGCCCTGGAGCCATAAGCAGAAGAGGGCAGTCCTGTCAGAACACACAAGCAACTTGTGGAGAGGCCCACAGGGCAGGAAAGTAAAGCTGCCTCAGGAGAAGGCAATCCTGTCAGATGTTCAGGCATCCTTCGGAGGGAGGCATATAACAGTGAACTGAAGTTATCATCTCTCACAAGTCTTGGTAGAGATCTCTTGAGTCCTGCATGCGGTCAGTCAAGTGAGCTCAAAGTGTTTAGTTAAACTTATATATGACCACAGCCCTGGGCCACATCTGCATTACTACCTTATGAGAAACAGGCCAAACCAGCCAGCCACTCCTAGATTCCTGATAGGAGAAAACGGATAGGTATTTGTTATGAGAACCTAGGTTCAATCTCTAGCAAACACACACACACAACACACACACACCACACACACACACACACACACCATAACATCACACAATCATGCTAAACTACCAAATTCAGAGCAATGCTGTAATGAATAATATTATTCCTTTTTCTCATCAAATAAAATGTTGGATGCATTGTCATTCTCTGGGTCAAGAGTTGCTATATTTAGCCCTGAGTATTTTTTTTTTTTTTGTGCCCAATGGCATGGTTAGATTTCAAGGTTGATCATGTTTTATATTATATAGAGTTCCATATATATATATGATGAAAATGGACATTCACAAAGAGTGCAGTGTGGGATATGCAAACATTTACAACTCAGGATTGGCCATTCCTTTTCTCAGAGTGGCTGTATATCACTCCTTGGATACTTGATAGAGCATGCAATTTTCCGGAATTGTGAGCAGACTTGAAGTGTACTCACAATTTGGACAGAAGTATCACAGCCACAGCCAAGCACTTGGCTTTTCCCTTTCCCCTTTGCTTTGCGAGCGCTGTTCCACATAAGGATCGTGTCTGCATCCTTGAACCTGCAGTAAAAATACACACAGTGCCATCCTCTTCATAGGCATGGGATGTGAGAGAGAAGCCACCCTCTGTTCCTGTCAATTATAGACATCCCTGGCCCACTTTTCAAAACATGAAACTTATTGAAAATATTCTTCCCTGATACAATACATCCTGATCCCAGTTTCCCCTCCTCCACTCCCTCCAGATTCCCTGCGCCACTCTCCATCTCCTCCAGGCCCACGCCTGCCTCTCATGCCTCCAAGAGACGATAACCAAACACAGCAAAATAAGGGACAAGGCAAAAATACCTCATACTAAGGCTGGGCAAGGTGACTCAGTATGAGGGAAAGGGTCCCAAGAGCAGGCAAAAGGGTTAGGAATCCCACACCAAGCTAACAGCCATAACATATATGCAGAGGACCTGGTGTAGATCCCTGCAGGTCATGTGCTTGCTACTTCAGGCTCTGTGAGTTATGAGTCCTTCTTAGTCAATCCAGTGTTCTACTGCTGTCTTCCATCCCCTCTGACTCCTACCTACAGTCTTTCTTCCTCATCTTCTGTCGAGTTCCCTGAGATCCATGGGTATGGGTCTGATAGAGACCTCCAATTAAACTCTCTCCATGTCATATCTGACTGTGGGTTTCTTTTTTTTCTTTTTCCTTCCTTCCTTCCTTCCTTCCTTCCTTCCTTCCTTCCTTCCTTCCTTTTCTTTCTTTCTTTCTTTCTTTCTTTCTTTTCTTGGTTTTTTGAGACAGGGTTTCTCTGTGTAGCCCTGGCTGTCCTGGAACTTACTCTATAGACCAGGCTGGCCTGAACTCAGAAATCTGCCTGCCTCCAAGTGCTGGAATTAAAGGTGTGCACCACCACTGCCCGGCCTGACTGTGGGTTTCTAACCATGCTCTTATCTGCTGCTGGGGAAAATATCTCTGATGATGATTAGACAAGGCACTGACCTATGAGTATAGCAGAATATCATTAGGAATCAATCATTTCATCTTTTACCTCTCTCTCTCTCTCTTTTCTCTCTCTCTCTCTCTCTCTCTCTCTCTCTTTCTCTCTCTCTCTCTCTTCTTCTTTCTTTGTATGCCCAGTCATGTTTGGCTCTATTCTAGGTCTCTGGGCTATCCAGCTTCTGATTCCTGGACCCCCAGGCCATCTGGCCCATTTCTTATGCATCATCCTTCACCTTGACTAACACACTGACCCTTCAACATGGTTTCTATGCTGTAGCTGTCGGAGAATTGGTTCAAATTCTTGAGTCTCTATGGGGAAGAGCTTTTGAAGACCCTCCCTGGACCAGATTTGCAGTGAGACCATATGTCTCACATATGGCAAGGATGTTTTAAGAAAACCTCAAGTAAGAGTATTTTAATACAAACTTTTTCTCCTTAAATACCAATTCCTACCTTTATCTAAAATATTGATATTGGTTCATCGTGAATTTTCCCATTAATTTTGATTTCTTAAAATATTGCTTATGCAGTTGAAAAAATAGCTCAGTTGGTAAGGCACTTTCCATACTAGCATGAGAACCTGAGTTTGATCCCTAAGAACCAATATAGAAAAAGCCATGTGTGGTGGTGTATGTTTGTTATCCCAGCATTGGGGATGCATCCCTGGGGTGGCTTGCTCACCAACCAGCTCAGCATAACTGGTGAGTTTCAGGCCAACTGAGTACCTAATAAACATACAAAAAGATACAGTTTGTCAATGACTACTGTAACTTGGAAAGACATTTCTGCGTATTCTGTTCTTCTCACCGTAAACCCACCTTTCCTCTGAATCAATCAGAACAATTTAATTTTATTCTTGAGAACCACATACCTCGACCTTATTATCTATTAAAAGCACAAGGTTTTGAATCCTGAGATGTTCTGAGTAGAATATTGTATCACCATGGAAAGCATTAAGCCTTTGGACTTAATGTGTACAAAGTCTTAGAGGCAGAGCATTCTAAGACTTTCTGTTAGAGCTTGAAATGAAGACTCAAAGAGATGCAGGAATCTAGACAAAGTCACACAGCTGCTTAATTCCACACCTTGTGTCCAAGCACATTATATTTTGCCTCAAGTTTAGAATTTATTCTGCTACAGTGAAAGCCTATCTCTGGGTCTATTTCTTCACAGAACAAATCATGTCTTGTTAAATCTCACTTGGGTGTTTTTCTGGGGAAATGCTGAGGGATAGTAAATCTGGAGTTTCCTCTGACTCGGAGCATGGCTCTACTCCAGCTGACTCTATAAATTGACATGGATTATGGGGTTGTGTGGCATTTAGCTTTATGATAATTACCTATTTGAATAGCTGATAAGAGTTAATTTATCCTGAAGACAACTAGGAATAAAAGAATAATTGGGTTATAAAATTAAAGCAATAACATCTGTACTTTCTACTACATTGAACATATTTGATGCAGAGAATATTTCAATTAGGCTAAAAAAAAATACCCTGTGAATGCTCTTTCTTCTTTATATTTTTCCTCAAGAGTGAAAAAACAAATGCTTAGCACACTAAAAGAAAAATAAAAAACTGGGAAAGCTTGCAACACTTTGCACACCCTTGACACAGGCACCCTTAGGAAGTCTGCCATGGCTAATAAAAACTAGATGTGCAGTTCCAGAGCATAAAAGAACAGTTCTGTATGATAGCTATTTTACTAGATCAGAGAGTTGGGAATTCTAGGGGAGACACACTGAGTCCAGATTCTTAAGCTGAGGACCATAACACCATATAGGGCTATGTAACTGAAAGTAGGAGAAGTTACAAGAATTTTGACAGTAGAATAAAAATTTCAGAACACAAATAATCAGACGTTAATTTGAAAGTGAATACACAATGAGCCGGAGGTACTTAGTAGGTACTTCCTTGTGCTATGGCCTACACCATTGCTGCAGGTTTGTTCTGAATACGCATGCGCACTTTCGATGCCGTTTGCTGAACTACCGGCCAATGGAAGCTTCTTAAAAACCTTAGTTCAAATTCATGGACTTGAGACCATTTCATGTTGTGAATTGCAGTCTCTTTGCTGTGTGTTTCATGTTCTCATAGAAACACAACAGTGTAATTGCAGAGAGAAAAGACAATATTTCCTTACCGTCATTCCTTAGTATTGTAAGCATCAAATTAACCCATCTCTGACTTGTACTGTGTTAGGATATTTAATTTTTAAATTGCTATTTGAGTTGTTGACTTGAGTTTCACAAAAAGAATTATTAAATAAATTTTAACTTGAGACTAGGAAAGAATTTCCAACAATTTCTATAATGGCCCCAAACATACGTCTACTATTTTGTTCTATATATTTATGAGCACTATGATTATAAAATCAAAATAGTAGTCGACTCTGAAAACCATTGGAGATACTGTATGTTCTACAATATCAAATAATTCAGTCAAGATTCAAATCTTCATGTAAATTAACCATGCACATTCATTTCTGAGTGCAAGTTTCCTTTTTTGTTTAGTAAGTGGTAAAACTTTGTGTGTGTGTGTATCAAAGAATTATCCTATAATAGATTTCTCTATGAAATTTTATATTTATTTTATATACCTATATAATCCAGAGTTACATTAAAACATCTTAGGAGAAAAGAGATTGGAAGCAGAAAAACAAATCTAAGAAGCCTTGTTATAGATTATATTCTGACTCAGGGTAAATCTCTGAGTCTCCGGGCCTTGTATTTTTGTTCAGTGGGTTATTAACTGATGGCTCTCTTTGTTTCCAATATTCTACTGAGCATTGAGGAGAGTGGTAAAACCTCCAATCTTGATCAGGTCATGATAAAAGATAGATATGAATGCTCCCATGAGACAACATTGGAAAATTACACATATGTGGTACAGAAGAGAGCAGAGGCACAAAGAAAAAGATGCATCCATCTCATTGGAAGCAGCAGCTTTACCAGTGTGGGATGAGAAGGGGACAGTAGAGGAAGAAGTCGGCCTGGCTGCAAGTAGTTAGAGGACAGCAAAACTTGATCATACACACACCTTTGAATCAGTCTGTTCCTATCATGGCTGTGTGCTCAGGGGCTTCCTGTCACCAGTGTAGCTCTCCTCAGGGATGATGTCCTACCCTTGGTGAGGGCACTGTCTGGTGGATTGAAGAGTGAAAGGGGAGTGTGCGTGGCTTTGGAACACGTTAGGTGGCTTAATTTTTATGGAAGGCTTTGAATGACCTTTCAAGGAGGGTAAAGATGAGAATTAAAGTTATGTTACATTTCATTGCTTTCTGTAAGACTTTCTAGAGTGAATGAATAGCTGCACACCTACACACTAGCATTTAGAAGGCACTCATCAACAGCAACACTTCATGTGTGCTTTAGTAATTTTCAAGAAAAGGTAACGGCCTCATAGGAAATGCTGTGCGAGGTGTCATGCTGTGTAGTGGAGTATCTGTGCAGGATTTTTTGTGTTTTTTTGTGGGGATGGAAAAAAATAGAAATTGTGAGTCAAAAAGGTAATAGAAGCAGTGTTGGAGTGTGGTGTGTGAAGAGACGCGATGGACCCATGAACTCCACACAAGGCTTTTCCCATGTTTTATCATCTCTAAGATCGGCTTCGATAATCCAGTCAGAAGCTGGCTCCTTCTTGTAGAACCTGTCTATACTTCACGTGTTGATCTCAGAGTCAATGAAACTGGAGGTGAGCTTTGATTTTGACATGAATCTTAGAGCTACCAGACCAATGATGATTACCAGGTGAAGATGGACAGGTTGGTGAAAGGCAGAGATCTAGACACCCACCCCTGCTCCTCACCGCACACTGTAACTTCTCAGCTATTATGCTATCACGTTAGCACCCATCCTGACTTTTGACCTTCCTTATGAAAACAAAACAAAACAAAAAAAACAAAACAAAAAAAAAAAACCCCTGCTGGTGTCAGTAGCTTAGTCATGGTGTTATTCTGGTCTGAGAGGCAGGAACAAGCAACTTGTCTAACGTGAGTCACAATCACCTCGGTGAGTATACCCTTGGCATTGAGACAGGTCTGAGTTGGGTACATGCTAGACATATCTTTATTATTATTATTTTTATCACCATCTACTTTTAATGCCTGAAATAAGGAATGCTTAATTTGTCTGTCTGCCAGAGTAGGGTTGGGAAAGGCTGGATGGGCTAGTTCACATTATTCATATCCAGGGACTGTCTGGAACAAATGTAAAGGGAGAAGGCTTATCTTGAGAACCATGGGCAGCTTGGTATGGCTGAAACTCAGTGTTCACGTGGTGCAGCAAAGAATCTGCACATAGAGAGTAAGCAGGGGAAGGGTATGTGAAGAGAAGATAATAGGAGATGTATTATTAATACTCTAGAGGGCTTTCTTGTACTCTAAAGCCAATGGAGACTTTAGCAGGCTATAAAGCAGAGACTGTAATGAACAGTAGGAACGGCAATACAGAATTAGCTGATTAAGTTTTGCCATCCTGGGGATCAAAACCAGGTTTCTACATATGCTAGGCAAGATCTCTCCCAGGAGTCACATTGTCGTCCCCGACATGGTTTTAAGATGACAAACTTTCTTCTGTTAAATTCTCACTGTGTTACTGCTTAAGGTTAGGAAGAGGTTTGGACCATCTAAGTCCCTTGGGAGTGGAAGGAAGAACTTTGTAGTGACAAAGAGCACCTTGGCAAGGGCAACACTAGTGGATGTCATGTGTATCCCTTGGTTTGCAGGTGTAATTAAGATGTCTTGGATATTGAGGGTAGATTGGATAACCTGCTAAGACCACTTGTGTTTTACAATGAGCTATACTTCCTTAAATTTCTTCCATTCAATTACAAGGATCAAATTTATAAAGCCCAAGGATGGGTATAACCTATGGTTTCCCAAGACAACAATGAGGCTCTTCAACTTGGCAGCCATCCTGGTGACACAGAAAAGCTACCATTCACACATCATACCCTTTTTTGGTCCTCATCTAAAGCTCCAGTGACTCCCTAAAAGTTGTGAGATAGCCAGTGTAGTGTTTTTGCTTCATTGTGTGTTGCCACACCCATTGCTTCCCATACAATCAAATTGGTAAGGCAGTTTTATGCACTTTTGGAGGCAGAAGCCCCAGCAGGAGAATCATTCCCTCATATTATCTTCACAGGAGCTACCCATGGGCACCCTGAGCAAGTACAGTGCAGCCTCTGACAGCACCTCCCTCCTTTGTATATAGGATTTTTGTAAAAAGACCTTTCAATGCAGGAACTATTTCCACAGATTCTGTATATGATGATGCCTTCCCCCTCTGTTCCTCTCTCCAGAGCCTGCATGAAGAACACTGCCTTAAAATGCAATAACTTTCTGTGACACTTTATCATCCCAATAGCAATAAAATGACCAAATATGGCATCTTTTATTTTTCTGCATAGTAGCTAGGGAAACAAATTCATGGGCACATCTCCCTCTCAGAGAACAAAGCTGACTAAAGAACAGGGTTTTTCCACTTTAATTTCAGTTTGTTGCCATTTCAATTGACTTACTCTGTTTTCAAGGTCTCCCTTTCTGACCCATATCATCAAAGTCAGTGATCAGTGGCTTGGCTGGAGACATTAAGCTGAGTTAAGTACTGTGCAGGAAAATGCTGACGTTCTCTAATCATTTCCAGGTAGAATTCCTTATTATGTCTGGAAGGAGTCTAAGGGTTCACATATCCTCTAGTCTTACTTTTAACAGTCCATTGAGTTGGGTTTGCCATCGAATAGAAATGACCAGCACTCAATTCAGCTCTGGTAAAATCAATCTCCCTCCCTCCCTCCCTCCTTGACTCCCTCCCCCTTGCCCTGTCCCTCCCTCCTCTCCGCTCCCTCCCTTCCTCCCTTACTCCCTCCTCTTCTTTCCTTCCCTCCTTCCCTCCCTTCCCCCAATCTCTGTGATGTGCATGCATGTGTCTGTGTGCATGCCTCTGAGTGCCCCATGTTTGTGCAAGGGAAAAGAGAGGTCAGCATCTACCTCCATGTCTGTCTACTCTATATCCTTGAGAAGGGACCTGCCACTTAACCAGAAACTCTTTGCTTGGCTATACTGGCTAGCAAGCTCTCAGAATCAGCTCAGATCTGCCTACCACTGCTGGAGTTACAGCAGTGCACAGCAGTGCACAGCCATGCCTGGCTTTTTATGTAAGTGCTTCGGGATCAGAACTTAGGTCCTCATGCTGGCAAACCAAGTACTCTTATGCTCTGGGCCATCACCTTACTCACTCTTACTCATTCTTAAAGAGCCATTCACCATTCCTGCTACCTGCAAAGTACATTCTGGACCCAACCTATCTTTGCAATTTCAGCAGCATCAACCATGAGTTGCTAACCTCATTACTAATGAGTATTTACTTACAGAGCACCCCATGAGCTCTCACATGCTCATGCCATTGTACTTGAGTTCCATTTGTCTGGGGTATTTGTTAGCTTTGTCTTTCAGAGCTTGATTATGAAGTCCAAACTAGTAACAAGACCAATGTTGACATATAGTAGATGTCCATAAATGCATCCTCTTTACTGGACTGCCAGACACAGCCTATAAATTACCCCTCTTCACACTTTTTCAGTGAGTGTATAATTTGAACTTTTGTATGTTTGAAAATGCCTTTATTGCCAAGGGTGTCACTCAGAGTTAGCTTGGCACACACAAAGTCTTGGGTGTGATATCCAGCCCTACAAATGGAAATGCCTTTCACCCCTTTCAGTTAGTGTTAATTTAATTGTCGCGTCCACCTTGACCAGTAATTAAGACAGGACACGGTCGATCCTTCTCAGTCAGCTTTATTGCAGGAACAAATCTTGACTTATGGAGGGATGGGGATGGCATGGGGACGGGACGGGGGACCCCCAGCAGCAGAAACGCGCTGCTTATCTATCTTCCCAAGGAAGCTGGGGATGTTATCTCAGGATGGGTTAGACTGCCAATACCTCATTAGCATAAGCCCACTCGGGAGGGGCACGAGGCTGACACATGCACAAAGGACTTGTTTACCAGTTTAGCTGAGCTGGCCACGCTGGAAGCCAGCTGCTTACATTGTCAGGTGCTAGTCATACGACTTTGCAACTGTCCCAGGTGCTATCTTAAACACGGCGGCCTACATTTAATCAGATATGGGTCATACTTTGCAGGTATTTTCTATAAGCATGGAGAAGACGGTATATAACTCCATCACCATCTACCATCCACTGTGGTCAACAAGAAGTCTACTGTGTGTAAAATTGTCCATCATTGTGTGACCTACATTCTTGTCTCAGTTTCTTTTCCTGTTGCCATGATAAGACATTCTAACAAAAGTAGCTTAAGGGAGAATGGCCTTATTTTGGCTCAGAATTCCTGGTGTGAAAGTCAAGGCAATGGGTGCTTGGCGCAACTGGTCACCCTGTATCCATAGGCAGGAAGGAGAGAACAAATGGATACTTTTTTCCATATATACAGCATAGGACCCCAGCCAGGGAATGATGCTATCCACAGTGGGTGGTTCTTCCTACTTTACATGGGAACACTCAACAGATGTGTCCAAGGTCTATCTCCCAGGTGACTCTACATTCTGTCAAGTTGTCATGGAAACCATCACAATCATTTTCTTGTAGCTTGTAGTATCACTTATCGCGTCTTTCCATCACTCACTTGGCAGAGTGGAGGACTGTAGTATAACCTATTTTTTTCCTGACACACTGAAAATGTGTCACACTGAAATTTCCATAAAATGTGTATGGCTGTGCATTGGCTTGCACTTAAATATCTGGATTTAACACAATTTTCAATATATCCTGAAAAAAAATTGATCATTACCTTTTAGAGTATTTCCATTCTGCCTTTGCTTTGTCCACTATTTTACATTTTTTTGGACATACTTTGTAGTATGTACATTTATCCCCATGTCTCCTAAGCATTGCTTAATAAAGAAGTACTTTATATTTTTCCATAATATTTCTGCTGAATTTCACAATATCTTCCAATTGAGCAATTCTTATGGACAATATGCAGTTTCATCTATTAGTTTCATAAATTTCAGCAACCACAGCTCCAATTTCTAATGTTTGTTTCTCCTTCACTTCATTTCCCTCCCTGCCCTCCTCTCTATTTCTTTCCCCTTCTCCTTCCCTGTTTCTCTCTGTTTTGATCCAGGATCTTGCGATGGAACCCTCACTGCCTCTGACTCTCAAGTGGTAGCTACTACTTGCCACTCCTGGGTGCTGAGATTCCAGATGTGCAGTCCTCACACACAGCTCATTTCCAATATTTCCAAGCAACATTCAAAAATATGTTTTATTATTATTGGCCTTCTCTTTTATTTTTCCCTGTGCTTTTGGAAAGCACAGTGTCTTCATTTTGTTTTTTTTCTTCCAAGGATATGAGATATAATTGTTTTAAAATTAATCCCTGCTCACCATGATATTTTCACTAATGATCACCCAGGCTTTGATTGAGTACACTTCTCATCTTGGGTTGGAACTTACTGTGTTCTATTTTGGATCAGTTCATCTTCAGTAAAAGTTGACTTGCTTGCTTTCCCTTCTTCTCCCTCTTTCTTCTTTCTTTTTCTTCTTTCTTCTCTCTTTCTTTTTTCTTTCTCTTCTTCTTTCTTCTTCTTCTTCCTTTTCTTTCTTCTTTCTTTCTTTCTTTCTTCTCTTTCTCTCTCTCTTTCTCTCTCTCTCTCTCTCTCTTCCTTTCTTTTTCACTTTCTTTCTTTTCTTTTTTCTTTTTTCTTTTTGCTGGTAGTGATCAAACCCACAACCTCCACATGCTCGGCAAGTGTGCTGTGACTGAGCCATATTAAGCCCATAGCCCCTGCTTTATATAATCTATCCAGTAAAGGTTTCAGAACATTGTCCTCATAATCTTCATCTGACCTGACACAATACTGTATACTTTAGTGGGTGCTGCAATTGAACCCAGAGACTTAAGCATATTAGGCAGGCGATCTACTACTGAGCTATTCCCATACCTTGACTCACATATTCCTAATGTGAATACCTGCAGTACACACTGAAGGGGAGCTGTCCAGAATTTCCCTCAGGATTGAAGCCCTTAATTTTGAGTGTCAGTTGCCTACTGTGTACAGTTTAGTCCCTACCCAGGAATTTTCTTCAGCTGATAGAAGCTGTTTGCCCAAGGTTACAGTCATTTCTCAAGGCAGCTGCCTCCCAGTGACTGGGATGGGATGGCATGGAAGCTGGATCCCTTTGTTCCAACTCAGAACAATGATAAGAGCCAACCTGGATGCAGAACTCCCTAGGAGTTGGCCTCAGGCCTCTGCTTCAATTCAGCTTCGTCCTTTATCCATCTTGTTTCATGTACTACCTTACAGGTGTTAATTTCAAAATGCCCTCAATAAGTCCTCTTCTGAGTCTGTGTCCTGAGGAAACCAATTTAATTTAAGACAGCACCCTCTGACTGAGAACATGCAGGTTTCCCTCAGGGCCTGGCCCACCTGCTTTCCCATAGCAGATGCATAGACATGTCTGTGGAATGACTCCACAAAAGAAAGAGACCTGCTCAAATTTGACCTGCTCAATTTTCTCAATCTACATCATCTTTTCAATTTTTATTAACATAACTTGGACCTTCCAAGCCTGAGAGATTAATCTTGGGTTCAGGTAAGATACACCTCTTACCATGCAAAGTTTCCATTTTAATTGAGGCCTAATGTCGTTTGGATGAGCCTAGAGCGTTGACACTTCTGCAATACATTTGAAGATGAATTGTCCCAAGCACTTGGTACTTATGTGGGAGGTGAAGGCAGATAGCAACATGATCAAAAGCCGAGAAGAGGCTATAAATCGAAGTTTGGCTCTAGGAAGAAATGGCAGTACTGGAAACAGGCAATAAAGACAGCTCCCTTTAAGAATCACTGGGGTTGGTACAGCACGGCCCCTTTGCCTCCCTCAAAGCTTACTTGAATTCTTTGCTGGGCAAGCTTTTCTTGGATTGACAATTAAGATCCTTCTGGCAATATTCATCTCAGAGGGCCTATTAAACAGAATGTGCTCTCTGTAAAAAGGGACGAAAGGTAGATTGATGGAGAAAACCACATTTAGCGACACTGCAGTATGATGAGTGAAGTATTTCATAAAAGTGCTGTCAGGTGCCTTTCAGTTTTCTGAGAGAACATTCAGATGACATGCTGCCAGGCTTAATTAAGAGTAATTAAAACATAAGACTGTCCTGAGTTATTAAGGTGACCACCAATGGTGGATGCTGTTGTTTCCCTATCTTGAATCTTGTTTCCCACTTATGTGCTTTCAAAGCCTCATTGATTTACCAGATGTTCCTGCCTGTTCCCCAGCCCATATTCTAAGGGCAGATTCTGGTTTCATTGTATAGATTTTGACATTCCCGTTTCCCTTGGAAGTAGTTATTTCAGATATCCAGATCAAGACAACTAGCTGTTACTGTTTGTACAAATGACTGTCAAAGGCTCAGAGCAGGAAGATGTTCAAATGGAGAGAAGTCAATAGATCTTTCTTGCACTGAAGGTCCTCAGGTCTGTAAGATGCTAGATGCAGGGTGGGTGAGTCACATAAGGGCCAGAAAGCCAGGTAGACAGTCGAGACACAAAACAATCAAACTCTGTGTTGAGGAAACAATTAGTCAGGTTTCTGTCCCAATACTTTGAGAACCAGAATGCTCATCTAGAGAAATTAGCAGTCTCCAGAGAAATGTTCTTCACATGTGCTGTTTAGGTGCTGTCTCAGCTTCTAGTAGGTGCACTCCCTCATGGCTTCTACGTCAGCTATTGCCTCCCGGTTTCTGTCCTGACTTCTGTTGATGATAAGCAGTGATGTGTAAGTATACACAGAATAAACCTTTTCATCCCAACTTGCTTTTGGTCATAGTGTTTTATCACAGCAATAGAAACCTATAAGTGACTCTATTGTTTACTTACCAACCCCCTCTTAAGTCATCTCTGTCCCAAATAAAGTTGAACATATAAAAGTAGAGATTCAATGCCGTGACCTTCATATGAGGGAGAGCATGTGACGTTTCACTTTCTGGACTTGGGTTGCCTCACCAGCAGTAAGTTTTTTTTTCATTTTCATTTCTTTACCTACAAATTCTAATTTCATTTTTCTGCACACATAATAAAACTCTGTTATGTAAACATGCCACATCTTCAGTATCCACTCATCAGATGACGGGCATCTAGGCCATTCCCATTTCTCAGCTATCACAAATAGAGTATTCAAGAACATGGATGAACAAGTATGTCTATGGTTATAAAGACCTTTGCATACAATCCCAGGAATAGAAAAGCTGTTCTACTTGGTGGCTTTATCTGTAGCTTTCTGAGGACAATCTATACTGGTGTCCATAGAGTGTGGGTTTTTTTTAAGGTATTATTGTTCAGTGTGCTGAGCCCTTGGTGTACATTCTCAATCTGTATATTGTATCCTCCAGTTTTAAAAATATTCTTCACAGTTTTGTTTGTATTTGCTAGTATTGCATATCTCTCAGTCCTTCATTGACCCTGAGGTTCTCACTGTCATGTTCCCACCTCTTTCTGTTGTTCTTCTTCTAAAGAATTCCATTGGATTCATCTTCCAACCATTCTTTTGACTTGTCCTCTAGTCTGAAAAGCTTATCTTTACCATCCAGGCATTTGCTGGCATGTGGTTATTTCATTCCTCCCTTTGGCCCACAGTTGTTTTAATACTGAAATATCTCCTCCAATCTCACTGAGAACATTGATTAGAATTTATTTCTAGTGTCTCTCCTGTCCCTTGCATGATATCTCTATTCTCCAATAGTGTCGTGTCTGTTCTTTTGATGTTCTTATTTGTTGGAGGATCAAGGCAGTTCAGTCAGTGACAAGCACTGACAGACCAGTTGACTAGCTCTGCCAACACATTCTAAGTAAAATCTTTTTAAAAGAAAGCTGACGAACTATGATCTGCAGCCCATCTGTGATATGAATGCTGCATCTTCTCCTAAGTTCATATATTGAAACCCAGTTACCAATGTGATCATAATCAGAGGCTGGGACAATGGGGGGTAACCATATTTCAAGGGTAGAACATTCACAAATAGCATTTTATCTTTTGAAGACCTAAAAAAACTTGCCATCTACTTCCACCAGGCTAGAAACAGCAAGAAAGCACCATCTAGTGCCAGGAGACAGTGGACCAGACACCAAATCTGCTGACACCTTGACCTTAACATTCCAGCCCTCAGGCTTGTGATAAATACATTTCTCCTATTTTTTTTTTAACTGGCCAGTTTATAATATTTGTCTATAACTTGCTCAATCTGTCATTTATTTTTTATAACACCCAAGACCACCAGTCCATGAGCAGCACCACCTGTGATGGCTGGGCCCTCGCACATCACTTACTAACCAAGAAAGCACCATGCAGGCTTGCCTACAGCTGGATTTTATGGAGGCATTTTCTCAGTTGTGGTTACTTCCTTTCATATGGTTCTGCTTGTGTCAAGTTGACATAAAACTGGCGAACCTAGGTAACATAAAGGTAGAAAGGGAGAGTGCTGGGGTAGAAAGGTCTAAGCAAGGGTGTGTATGTGAGAGGATTGGAGAGGTGCAGAGGAGGAGGGGCAATCTAATGTGAGAATGAAGCCTTGTCATTCCCATTAGTTGTCCATCAGAACTAGATGATAAAATGCTATATTGAAGACTCCACATATCTCAAGCATCCTCCCTGCTGGCTAGTTTTCATAGTATCAGAAGGTCCTATGTAGGCTGTTGTGCTAGAAAAGCATCAGTGTCATTATTCAGCTGTGAACCTACAAACTATGATAACAACTTGCCAAGCAGGATGTGCCTACTTGTGAAATAGTTGCATGTATAACTGTTACTGGAATAAGCAATTGTTCTATGATTGGACTTGAACTCCACTGTATGTGCATTTTTGGCGACTTTATTGGGTTCTTTTTAGCTATCCACCCAAATCCCTTCCAATTCCCCAACACTAGGTAGAAGAGAAAGAAGGTTAGAGGGGAAAGGGGAAGTAGACTTATTTAGACTACTTCCTGGTGGTTAAGGGCATCAAGTTCCTTGGGGGCAAGTCCAAACTTCATTGTCAGGGTGTCTCCAACCAGCAATCTAGGAAGCACCAATCCATCACCATCAGCCATCAGCCATCAGCCCAAGCCTCACTCAGCCATCAGCCATCAGCCAGCAATCCAGCCAATCCAGCATCAGCCACAGCATCAGCATCACCAGCAATCCAGCAATCCAGCAATCCAGCAATCCAGCAATCCAGCAATCCAGCAATCCAGCAATCCAGCAATCCAGCAACCAGCAATCCAGCAATCCAGCAATCCAGTAACCAGCAATCCAGCAATCCAGCAACCAGCAATCCAGCAATCCAGCAATCCAGCAACCAGCAATCCAGCAATCCAGCAATCCAGCAATCCAGCAATCCAGCAACCAGCAATCCAGCAACCAGCAATCCAGCAACCAGTCAAATCCAGCAATCAGCAATCCAGCAATCCCAGCAATCACAATCCAACGCAATCCAGCAACACAATCAGCAATCCAGCAATCCAGCAACAGCAATCACAGCAATCAGCAATCCACAATCAGCAATCCACAACTAGCAATCCACTAGGGACCAGCAATAGCAAGGCAGCAGCAGCTCCAACAGGCTCTTGGAGCTGCTACACATTATATCACTCGAGTCTCAGAATCAGACATAAACTGTCTGTAGCTGCCATCATGCCCTCTAGAGGCCCAGATCAAACATATTAGTGGATGGACATCTGAGCTAGCCCCAATCCCACCTAGGATATAAAACAATTCTGTACATACATAACTGGGGTTTAGGCCCTCTAGCACATATGAGAAGTGCATGTTATGCTTATGTGGACCAATTGGAGGGGAGCTGTCTCTGACTCTGCTGTAAGATCAAATCAAATCACATTTTCATAATTGGGATTGTTAGCGACTTAACAGTGGAAAGTGACATTATTCTCTGTGACTTAATAAGGGTGGAGGTCCTATGGGGCCTTCTCCTTCTAGAGAAGGTGGGAATAGTGCTGGTTAGGTAGGATGAGGAAAGGGAGGCTGATTGATCAGGTGTAAGTAATATCATTAAAGGAAAAGAAAAGGAGGAATTAAAAACTCACTTAGCTTACAACAGAGATTGGCTAGCCTGGTACCATAAACCTACTGAAAACATCATGGCCGGGGAGATCATAGGCTCTTAGCAGTGAACTTAATTCTGTTGTTCAGTTGAATTGACACAGTACTAGACTACTTACCTTACCGTGAACTATGGTAAATGCAGAAACTCAGAACAATACAAGGTGCTGAGAATAAGTGTCAGTTGAGTGCTTAGCTCTTAATAAGATATTTACACTGTCCCTTCCAAGGCTCAAGGAACATTGCAGAAGAAAAACAGAAAGGATGCAAGAGCCCAATGGGATAATGGCTACAAAATGTCATTGTCTGGGTAATACACAGTCATTGTTAGCATAGACACTCAACAACTGCCAATGAATGCATTGGTTTTGTATAGGAATGGTTCTGTTGTCAGTCAGACGTGGGTGGAGGAGGGGCTCAAGTGGCTCTCATTGCTGAGCTATCTGCTACTGACAGACTCACAGAAAGGGGAGCCATTTCTATCAGTTATGTGTCCAACTGGTGACCCCACCAAGATCTAATGGGCACTCCCGATCCAATGGCTACAGAGATTGTTCTAGTTAATGTAAATGGGTCACCAAACCAACCCCAAAGCTATGAATCTGAGAAAAGGACAAAATGGGAGTTTGATAGAGGTGAGAAGGGTTTTCTAAGAGAGAGGATGTTGAGAGGGAGAGAGGGGGGGGAGAGCAGATTGTATTATGTGCATATGTAAAATTATCCAAGAATGAACTTAATAACAAAAACACCAAAATCCTAAACTCTCTGTGTTGAATTTCAGTCTACAATGTCCCCAGAGACATTGCAGGGGACAGTGCGAGCTTTATGGAAGTAGGACCAGGCTGATAGAGGTAGTTGGTAAAGGGTAGATGATTGAAGACTGGATCCTGGTCCTGGTTCCTGACCTGTTATCACTGCTTCCTGAATTCCTATGATGTGAAGAGCTAGCACTGCACACTCCTTCCATAGACTGTACCATTCTGCCATGCCTTCCCAACTGCAATGGACAGAGACCCTTTGAGCCCAAATAAATCTTCCCTTCTGTGAGACACTTGTGTTGGGTATTTTGTCTTAGAGGTACAAAAGTAACTAATACACAGTCCCCTGGTATATACATCAGAACACCAAGGATAAAAAGAACAGCTAAAAAAGCAAAACCAAGAGAAATGTAAAATTAAAATCAAAAATTGGTATTAAATTGTACACTCACAAGTCTTGGTGTGACAATCTTTGACTTTCTGAGGGAGAAAACTTACTAACTTAGGTTTTGGTATGTAATTAAAGCACCGCTATGTAAAGCAGCAGGATAAAGACATTATCAAATGCAGAAGGCCTGATAGGATTCTCCAAGGAAACAGGGATCATCAAAATACTGCATTTCTATGAGAAATTGAACCAAATGAAAAGTAAGTCAAAAATAATTAGTTGCAAAAGAAAAAAATTGACCTGCAGGCAAAACACTATCCCAGAAAGAACATTTCATCTGGAAAGCAATGTCTGGGTAGTGAACCAGCTACACAGCCATCATTGTGAAACCTCTATTGGTTTCCAATTTTTAGAATCAACGCTCAGAAGACTTAATTATCACTATAGCACAAAATGCAAATATTGCAAACTTGATATTATAAAAGCAAAATCTTGAGAGATGCTCGGGAACAGAAACAGAGCGAGCTAGAAGGGAGGTGTTAGAAACTGAGGAGTGAAAAAGCATAATGTTTTGACCAAAGGAAAAGATGCAGACTATCTAACATCCTGTTCCTTTTACACTCAGCACAAGTAAAGACAAGAATCCTCCGTTGCGAGGAAAGATAGTTTGTGACAGAAGATTCTAACTTCTTATGCTATTATTAAATCAATGTCTTGATTTGATGTCAGGAGAGCAACAATGTGCAATTTCACTCTTGCAATGTTAATGCAAAAAATAAGAGCAAGGAGGGTAAGGCCACATGTATGGGCTACTGACACCAGAGTTATGTATGCGTGTATGTTCTAGCTTGCTTTCTATTGCTGTGATAGATCGTTCTTCCCAGAAACGACTTGGGAAACTCAGCCTGTACTTCTACATTGTATTCCATCATTGCAGGAAATCAGAGCAGGGGTTTAGGCAGGAACTAAAGCAGAGGCCACAGAGGAGGAACACTACTTACTGACTTGCTCAATGCTTTGCTCAACTTGCTTTCTTATACAACCTAGGACATCCCTCCAACTCCCTGGTCCCTTCCACACATGTGAGGCCACCCACAGTGGGCTGTGTTCACCCTCATCCATCACTAATAAAGAAAATGCCTCCACAGGCTTGCCTAGAGGCTGTTCTAATCAAAGCAATGCCTCAACGAAGGTTTCTTCCTAACAGATGATCCCCATTTATGTCAAGTTGACAAAACAGAAGATAAACCCCTAACTAGCAAAACACATGCACGTGCCACACACACCACATTTCATGTCAGAAGTTAAATTAGAGGGGTGTTCTCAGAAGAAAAGCACCCCATCTGTAGAAATTCACCATGGTGCTAAACAGGTCACTATTATAGTCAATTAATAGCATACCACTTAATTTTGTCAGATGTGTGTGTTTGCTTACATTTAATTTGTAATGTTCTCAGCTGTGTGGCAGTTAAATGCTTTTTAAATTCATCTGAATAACTCAGGAAGGATAAATGTGGCTACCATAGTTGTTACTTTTCTTCTCTGTTTTCTTGTCCCTCAGTCTCTCCCTCCCTCCCTCCCTCCCTCCCTCCCTCCCTCCCTCCTCCCTCCCTCCCTCCCTCCCTCCCTCCTCCCTCCCTCCCTCCCTCCCTTCCTCTCTCCTCCCTCTCATATTTCTTTCTTTCTTTCTTTCTTTCTTTCTTTCTTTCTTTCTTTCTTTCTTTCTTTCTTCTTCCTTCCTTCTTTCTTTCTTTCTTTCTTTCTTTCTTTCTTTCTTTCTTCTTTCTTTCTTTCTTCAATTTCATACTGAGCTAAGGACCCATGATGCTAAGTACCCCTAAGATACACCCCCAGCTTTAGGCTGCCTGTTTTCTTTGCATCAGTAATGTTTCCATAAGCAATGTAGCACTGACTTGGCTCAGCATGTTTGAGGCCAGTAGTTGCCCAAGCTGAAAGCAGGGATGGGCTACTCCTTCTCAGCAAGGTGGACAGAAGATCTCTGTTTGAGATCTTTGTGCCTTGAAGTGTGAGCCTTGCTCCAACAGTGTCAGAATGTCAGTGCAGAAACTTGGGCCTCAATTCAGGACACTGAATCAGAATCTGCCTCCCTCACATGGCTCTGGGTGCTTTCTTGTGAACAAACATTAAGCTCTCAGGGGGACTGTCCTCCCTTCTTCCCTGTGGCTGTGGAAGCCAATGGCATGGCATTGAGCTCATGTATCTTCATGGTGCTCAAAGGCTAGGTCAGCCCAGCCAAGCATTCCTTGTCTTAAGACCATCAGGCCTGGTGTCTTATGCAGTTTGACATTCTCTGTGCTTTTTGACAATTCTGGAGTGGCAATTGTATCCGAGAACTCTAGTCCTGGTACGTGGTGGACCTTTTTCTTTGCATCTTCTATATTCCTTCTTTGTAAGTCAGAATAGCAACAGCACTTTTCTCATGGCACTGTTGCGAGGCTAACATGTATTCATCTGTATAAAGCACTCAGTATAGAGTAACATCTCAATAAATGTGATTATAATTATGAGCTATTATTAAGGAGTCCTGGGTGATAACAGTCATCAAGAACAGGCATAGATGTTAATGGTCTCCAGCCTCAGCTGTCGTCTGGTTCATTTCCCTCATCAATAGCTCATTACTTGATTGTCAAGTCACAGACGCTATAAGCTACACACCATCACACCGAATAATAACAATTATTCCTGGTCTCATGTGTAAAGCATTACAGAACCAGTATCCCTCTAATCCTGAGAGGAGTCTGTCTGTGGCTGGAGGTGGTAGGCAAGGAACGAAGCTGTGTCTTGGGAACATGTCTTTCTCGTTCTGTTGGTACAGGACACTTTGTTCCAGCAGCAGCTGAGCCATCCTGCTGTGTGTCCTAATGCCGCGCAGCCCTAACAGCCCCTTTCTTTTGTTTTCCTTTGACCCATTTCTTGATGCTCTGCCTATCCCTTAGAGATTCAGGGATGTGTCTGTAGGAGCAAGCCAGTGTACAAATCTCACAGGCTGCACTCTGACAGAATCTTCTCCCTGTTCCTGCTTCTCACCCCAAACTGGAGGGACATTACTGAATGAAAGTGACACTCCCGAGACTATCCTCCTAAGGTGACTTTTTTCCCAGAACCATGTCCTGTCACACAGACTTGCAGATTCCCTGTCAAAGACAACAGACACAATGTGTCCTACCTGGGGCCCTGAAGCAACTGGGTTTAATGCCCAGTAGGTTCCCTGTTGGCTTGAAATGATTTTTTTCCTTCTGAATCCAGAAAAGCAAAGACATGATTCATATGTGGGAGAGGGCTTGGGATAAACATAATCTAGTAATTTGGAGGGTTTATAGTGTGTATAAGAGAGATGACATTTTCTAAATAGCACAGGAAGCACCCCCAGGTCAAATGGTGAAAAGAAAGGAAAGGAAGCTCTTACTATGTTAAGGGTAGACTATGCCAACCAGTGTTAGTCCTAAACGAGGCTTCTTTGAGGTGCTACTCCTGGGTAACTTGAGGCTCCATCTCCCTTGTTCTTGTACTGATAGGGAAGGCCATATGCTAGTGCTACTCCTGCCCTGGGTGAGTTCCTGAGAGGCGAGCACATTCCCAAGAACACGCCATATGTACAAGAGGCTGCTCCAAGGAGAAGCAAATTTGCACATCCCACTCAAGGGGGGAGAATGGCACGGATGGGTGTGAGGAGCCCCCAGATTTCCTTCTTTTCCTCTGAGGTGCTTTTGGAAGAAGCACATGATTCATTTCAAAGAATTCAGGAAGTGGAAGATGGTCAGGAAGGGCCTGGTCACAATGAAAACAAGAGGCTTTCGTATTCATTTGGCAAGTTGGTCACAGACAACTTAGGTCTTAATTATCTTGTCCCAGGAGGTCCTCGGAGTGTTTGAAGGGTGGGCCTCTCAGCCTTCATTACAGGTAACAAACAATTTGAGGAACTTCTTTTTTCCCTTCAGAAAAAAAAAAAAAAAATGAGTCTGCTTTCCCAGCCTCCATTTTAGCTGTGAATTGGACTCTTTTGTAGGACTCTTGTGAATTGGGTTTGGAAATGTGGATGCAGAGTATTGGAGTGAACTTGTTCAAAGGAAATGCTGGCAGTCTGGGTATGCCTTAGCCAAGATCAGCAAGCATTTGTATCAAATAACCAGGCATGGGATTAACAATTAAAATACTATTTCTGAATTCTTGCAAATTAGAAGACTTTCCCTCAGAATCTGGACTTCTGATCCATCTTGAAGCAGTGCAAATTTTTGTGATATCAAACCTGTTTTGCCATTAGAAAGCATTTAGACCACGTTTGCATGAGTTATTTTTTCCAGTAATTAAAATTGAACTGTGTGGTTTGTATGTACTTAATTCTGAGCTTCATTTCTCCTGGAGGCTTTTAGGAAAATATCCACAGCCTACAGTAGGGTTGGACTTTTTGAATTTCTTCATTGGTGTGTAATAATTGTATACTTTTATGGGTACAGGTATACAAGCACAGTGATCTAGTAGGAGGAACTGGGGTATCTCTCAGCTTGAAAACTTATAATTTATTTATATTGGGAACATTCAAAGTCTGTTCTCCAGCTCTTTTGACACAAACAGTAAATTATTGATAATTGTAGACACCTAGCATGCTATGGAACAATGGGACTGGCTTTTCCAACAGTGTATTTCTGTACCCAGACCACAGAAGAATTGTCGGAAGGAATCCTCAGTCCTAGCTGGCTGGCAGATACAGCAGATCTCCTTAAATCTGCTGAGAGATGGAAGTCTTTTCCTAAAATTCTGGGTAGGAACAGTGTTCAGGTATTATGTGGAGCCTGGTAGAGTTGCTTAGCAAAGGGGCAAGAAGGGCACAGAGCAAGGTAGAAATTATGCTTTTTTATATCTTGTCTTGCTATGATAACAACTTGCCCTGTCCCCTTCTACTGCCCTATACAGCAGATGGACATGATGCTATTTGTCTGTTCTACTCTGGGGACATTACAAATAATAAAGAACAGAGATGATACTATCTCAGAGGACCATGCTATCTTTTATTTCTCCCAAAGGACAGATAGCAATGGGCAGATGGAGTAGGAAAGCTAAGTGAGGTCAAATTTGAGATCTGGAAAGAACTGCCACAGGGCTCATAAGATGGAAATTGTTCAAGTGGAAGAGGATTGAAGGGGAAGGAAGCAAAAGGCTGAGAGTGACCGAGATCCAGATCCACCTACTTTAGGAGTGGGGAGCTCAGAATAGCTGGGTGCAGGCTGGCATAAGAGGATGATACTGTGCAGTTCCACAGAAGATAACTATCAGGAGCAGGGGTGTGTCATTACCAGAACAGATTCCTCCTTTGAAAACAAGACAGACAGTTATAGTGGTGCTTTCTAACCCAGCACAATAGGTCTTAATGGAGGGGGTGAATGTAGGACTTGGGGTGAAGCAAAATCTGGAAGAGGGTTGTAATGCAAATTCAGAACTTCGTGGGGATAGTGTAGGTACAGAAGCAATGCCAGCAGGGCTGAGGCTTGGAGTGACATTGACTTGGGTCCAAGAGGTAATGCACAGAGCTAGACAATCGCTCTGCCCTTCAGGGTTTTACCTTTCAGCTATGATGAGAGCCGTTTGTTGGAGGAACATTCTCTGATTGCATGCATTTTCTTGACCTCAAGGTTATGGAGTTTTATGATGGGCCTGACATAGGAGCTGGACAAGGCACATTGTGAAGTAAGCTTTGGTGCAGAATTATTCCCTTCCCTTTGATAAAGCCAGCCAAAATGCTGTGTCCTTTGGAGGTCAACTTCAGGTTCTGTGACTTCAGGCATTATCCCTGTGTACGAGGCAATGTCCTCTGTGCATAAATGGCAGTAACCTGGGAAGTCTCCAGGAAAGACCATCAGGAGATGCCTAAATGATGAACAAAGTCATCTATCAAGGACAAGACTAACAAGCAGCATAGATGCTGAGTAGGAAAGGCTTGCATTCACTTGCAAACAGCTCAGACCCAAGGGAGATGGGTGAATCTTTGGACTCACTTGGGGGAACAAAGAGAGACAGTAGGGATCGATGCCCACTAGCAGTCTGGCTTCTGTAGCCATTGCCAGGCCTTTTCAGTGACACCTGGCTGGGTTTTTGCCCTGCTGGGATGTGGCTGTCTTGCTGCGTAGGGAGGGTGATTCCTCCTTTTGACAGTTTCCTGGAATCAGCTGGTCTCCGGCTGCTGTCTCTGCCTCCAGCAGGATTTAACAGACTAGGGAAGATTTGAGGCTGGGCTGCTTTTTCTGCAACTTCTTTTCTCTTTTTCAGGTGCCAGCGGGCCTTCATCCTTCTAGGATTCTCAGCTGTGGCTTTCCTGAAGGCTGATGTCATTATCCCTTAGAATAGGAAGCTTACCTCTTACTAGCATCTCCCACATTGTCAGCCATCCTGTTCATCTTGCTGACTTCTCTCTCCATCTTACCAGTCCTTCTGCAAGTCTTCCAAAGATCTCACTGAGGTCCTTTGTTCTACATGTTCACATTCTCTACTTACACCACTCCATTAAACTGCCTGCCTCTATCTCCACACAAGACCTTAAGTCACCCATTTCCAGTTTCAAACTTCATGTCTGACTTTTGGTACACCAATTATTAATTCCTTTCATTGATGGATTCTTTCATTCGGAAAACATTTGTTGACAACCTATGCTATGTCTGTTTCTACCCTAAGCAAGATAGATCTGGTCCCTGCTTTCAGGATCCTCCATCCTTGCTCTTTCAGCCATCTGCTAGATAATTATGTTTTCTGGGGTCTTGACCCTGTTCCACTCTGGACTTAGCTGTATATTTTGACAGCTGATTTCTCTTCCTGACCAAGTTTTCTAAGCATGCCTGATTTCTGGGGCTGCCCAGTGGTATACAGCTCTCTTGCACATCACCCCCAACATTCTTTCTCCCGTGTCCTCATCACATTAACCATTGATGTTTATTCCCACATCCAAAGTACTTGACGCCGAAAAGTAAAGACAACTTTTCAAGAACTAATATTATATTCTGAATGAAAACAATAAATTCCATGTTCAGTACTTTATTATTATTATTACTATTATTATTTATGATGCCCAGGGTCTTTAGAAAAGACTTACAAACATGTATATCCACTAACACACTTGAATGTATGTATGGATACTAGGTCAGGGCAGTAAAAAGAACAGAGATGTCCTTCTGATCTACTCAAGGTTGAGGTTCACAGAGTATCCAATTAGTAGCCTTAGAGGTGAACAAAAACACTGCTCTTTCCCTTGCTTTTTGGAGCACTGCAGGAGGGATCCAGGGTCTTGGGTGCTAACCAAGGTCTTTATTACTGAGCTGCATCCTTAGTGTGAGAAGCTGTTTTAGAAGAGGAACACAGAGAGGAGGAAGTTGTGGAATCTATGTTGATATTCTCCTTCATTCTTCAGGCAACTCTCAACCTCCCCACCCACAGCAACAAGCAGAGCACCAACCCTTCCTAGCAGAACCTCTTAACAATTCTAGGAATTATTTGAATTTAAGTAAAATGGTTCCTTGGTGACTCCCTGACAGCCGAAAGCATTGACAACATGTTTTCTGATATAAACTGTTTTTACAAAGAACGTATGTCTTTTTACTATAGAGCATTACATTCTGAGCAGAAACCTAATAAGGTTTTCAGCGGGGTTTTAAGAGGCTCTGTCACAGGACTTAAAACAACTGTGATCTATTGTTTTTAGTGCAACGAAAGGCCTGGGAGAAGAAATAGCATTTTCAATTTGACTTTATGGCCCCCCAAGTTGTGTTCACGTTAAATGAAAGCTAGAAATTGGTGTTGAGAAAAGGGCAAAGACTTCAGACTCTCATGGTTTCGAATTTCATGATTACTTGTAAGTTAACTTTGGCCAAGTGTTTTGGCTGTTCTGTGTCTCATTTTAGTCATACATATAAAATATGCATATGCTTATATCATATAGCATATATACTAGGTATTACATACACACACACACATGCACGTGTACACACACACACACACACACACACATATTGCAGTAAATGGTGACACAAATCCTGGGACACAGAGTCATGTACCAGATGCTTTAGATTATGTGTGACAGAAATTCAGTTTAAACCAGCTAAATTACTAATACATAACTGAAAAGTTCAAGGATGAATTGGATACAGGAACATCTGGATCTAGGTATTTCAACGTTGTCCCATATTTGGTCTCTGTCTTTAGGTTTTGCTGTTTTGGGTTGAATGTGAACTGTCCCTAAGCAGCCTCATGGATTTGGATATTTGGTCTCCAGATGATGTTGGTATGAAGGTCGTGGAGGTAAGACCTCACTGGAGGAAGTCTCGTGACCCAGCTTACTTCCCGGTGAGTCTCTGCCTCCTGACTTCAGGTGCAATGGGAACCTGCCTCCTACTCCTGGCCTCATGCTTGCGTTGAATGATGGCCTGTGAGCTGGAACAAACCTTTCCTCCCTCCAGTTACATGCTCCTTGTCACATATCTGCTCACAGCAATGAGTTTAGTGACTAGCAGAGTGTCTTCTGTTTGGCTTCATCCTTCAAGCATCCCCAGTGGAGAGGATTTCCTGGAGCAAGAAGGAGAGAACTGAAAGGCTGGATGCTGCTTTGCCAGAAGCCAGAACAAACAACCCCATCTCAGCAAGAACAACTGATAAGGGTACATGAGGAGTACAGGGTGTACTACTGGGAGGAGCATTTGGGGACAGCATGAGAGAAGAAGTCATTTCATTTCCACCAAAGCCACTCAGAGTAGGCAGCCTCAAGATTATGATTTTCATCTAACAATTAAAGACACAAAGGCCTGTATATGCTACTGATTGCTTTTGTAGCGTGTTACCATAACTCACTGAGTTGAATTAACTCAAGCTTGTTACCTTGTTCTGGAGGTCAGAAGGAATTGGACAGGAACCACACTGTGATAAAATCAAGAAAGAAACCTACGTATAGTGGCTCAACCCAGCATTTGAGAAGAACAAGGACTGGAGCCTTGAACTAGTCTGGGCTCCAGTTTGAGACATTAACCTCAACAAAACATCACCCACCACCACCACCATCATCAGAAGCAGAAAAGTAGAAGAGGAGGAAAAGGGGGAGGATGGGGAAGGAGGAAGAGAAGGAAAAAGGAGGAGGAGAAGAAGGAGGAGGAGGAGGAGGAGAAGGAGAAAGAGATGGAGGGGGAGGGGGAGTCAGAGTCATCAGTGGGTCTGAACCCATTTAGCAGCTCTAGAGGAGAATGTGTGTCAGTTATGGCCTCTGAAGCTTGCATCTACTCCTCAGCTCGTGGTCTTTTCCTACTATCCAAGTGATAGCCTGGTATCTCATGTCTCTCTCTGTCTCCAACTTCTTTTTTCCCTCTTTTCTTTACAAGGACACATACTTATTTGGTGATCCAGGGTCATCAGCTCCCCATCTCAGGAATCAACCTTGAATCATATCTGCAAAAGTCGTATTAACAAATGCTGAGAATTTACGACCTGTGTATCTTTCTTGGGGCCATGTTTGTTGTTCTCCCATGCAGCCTTCTTAGGGCTAAAACTCTTCTTTCCCTGATGCCTTTCTTCTTCCTCCTCTCCCCAACTTCCTTTTCCTGTCCATCCTCTCTCTCTTTTAAGAGCATTTAAGAGCAATTGGCAGTTTCAAGCTTCTGGCTTCCAGTTTCATCCTTCATCCTTGTATGTCACAGTACTCAGAACTCATCAGCTCAACTCCTTCTTAGTCATGCCGTCTAACTGCTAAAAACCCTGTCAAACCTTCCACAGTCTTCCTTCCCCAATAAAATCCCACACCCCCAAATAACTGTGGAGATGCAATCAGGATCCCACAACTCTGCCCCTGACTCAGAGGAAGGACTTGAAACTTCATCATACAAAATCTCTACCTCTAATGTCTGGGAAAGGGTGCCTTGTAAGGATCCCCAGAGTGTCTTCCTACCAAGCAGGGCTCTGTCTGTACAGATTTTCCCATTTCACTGCTTTAGCCTCAAGCATTTTGCAAGTCACTTATATTAGAGATACCCAGTGGCCAAACTTCCCTGTAAATAACTGGTGCCTTCTCCATTCCATATATATGAGATGAGAGATGTGGTAGGCCACCTCATGTACAAAGCAGGCAGAGTAAGTTTCAACTTCGACACTGTGAGTACCAGACAACCTCTTGCTTTCCACATGAGCAGGAGCACCCTTGGGTTCTGTCTTCTACATCTATTCAACTAAAGCTTGCCTGAGGTGTTGGAGGATCACAGAGATCTTGGACCTTTGCATGGAGAATCTGAAAATCTTTAAGCTAAGGCAGAGGCACTAAGATTTTCAAGTAGGGGTTGAGGGAGGTGTCTATTCTTATCATTAGCAAATAATTATTATGTGCTTGTCTCTGGTTAATTAAGCAGTCTTAAGAAAATGTTGCAAGGCCATGTGGACAGACAGATCTCATGTTTATTTGAAACTTCTCCCCATGCAGCACCAAGTCCTACTTTGAACACAGCCATGGAAAATAAATCACCAAAACTGCTCAAACAGGTTATGCTAGGGGAGTAGATTTTGTGGTGGTTAGTCTCAAAGGTCAGTGTGATAGGTTTGGGAAAAACACCCTGACATATGTATGTAAGAGTGTTCAGAGAAGATTAAGGAGATGGCCCATGTGAATGTGTAACACCATTCACATGCTGGAGCCAGAAGAATTAAGGAAGGAAGCAGGCAACTTCACTCTCTGTCCTCTTGTTACTGTCTGTCTGTTCTCTATTGTCTGTATCTCGCTGTCTCTGTCCATCATGATATGACTTGTTGTGCTTACATCTCTCCAGATGAGGAAACCAGAACCCAAACATTTTTTTTCTTTATGCTTTTTTTTCCCTCAGTAATCATCCAGCAACAAAAGTCTGATCAAAAGAGGGATTATTGATTAATGGTCGTTCACTCATGATAAGAGGCAGAGGCACTGGAAATCCTTGGCATGCCAGTGTACTGTATAGCCTCTATGGAGACATGCACACGTAGTGGTTATGCTTAGCTGTTCTCTGGCTGTGTGCTTGGGTGACATCGCTCTCACTAGGTTTCATTTGATCTCTCTTAAAAGTGTGTAAACATGGTCTACCTCATGAGTTTGTTGAGGATAGAGTTTGTGACTGCAGCCCTCAGGGCACTGCTAGTAATGTGTGGTAAATACCACACAAACATTTACCATCTAAAGCCTTTGAAGACTGTTTCACAGTCCTCATGAGGATGCTCTGTGTTGTCTTTCAGTGGTACTTTTGAGATGAGAACCAATAGGAAGTGATCATATTTACTTCTGTTTCTGGTCCTTCCTCACATGCTAGTTAGGGAAAGTTGTGATAGTAGAGGGTGACCAAGCCACTGTTTTTTTCTTCCCCTCTGGCATTTTCCAGCATTGTTCTTGGCACAGGAAGTTACATGTAGTGGTTTGAATAAAAATGGCTCCCATAGGCCCATAAGGAGTACCACTGTTTCACCCTTCATCCTTCAACAAGTGTGGCCTTGTTGAAGTAGGTGTGGTTTTCTTGGAGGAAGTGTGTCACTGGGGTGGGTTTTGGGGTCTTAGATGCTCAAGCCAGCCTCAGAGTCTCACTTTTTTCCCTGCTGCCTGCTGATCCAAAACTAGAAGTTTCAGCTACTCTTTCAGTACCATGTCTGTTTGAACACTGCCATACTTCCCACAATGACTATAATGGACTGAACTTCTGAACTGTAAGCTAGTCCCAATTAAATGTTTCATTTTAATAGTTGCCATGGTCATGGTGTCTCTTCACAGCAATGGAAACCCTAATTAAGACACTACACAATCCCAAACTGTGGGAAAAGGGGCCGCAGTGGAGGAGTCCTGGAGGCTTCCAGGAGGCGGGTCCCACATACAGGAGAAAGGTCTGGAGTTCCAAAGGCTGGAAGCTTTGGCCACTGCAGGCCCCAATGATACGAGGAAGTCCTTGGTTCCAAAAGGGTTTATTTTCATGGCGGGTGGTGGATGGATCTGGATGTACCCCCACTCTGAAACTCAGGACAGACCTGAGTTAAATAGGGAGGGAGAAAGGGGGAGGTTCTGGGGAAGGTTTAATTGGCTCTGCCCTCTGGCCTTCATTAGCATGTAAATCTCTCTAGAGCCTGAGGCCTATACTCACACCCTCTACCTGTGCACTTTGGGAGGGGCTGTAATGGCCTACGTGACTGAACAATGTAGGTCCATGGAGATTAGACTGCTTGTCAGGACCCTGGGTTCTGAGGACATGGCCGAACTCCTGCCATTTCTCCCTTGGAGTCTCGGGGTTCCAGGCCATGCCCAGCCACGAACCAAGATGCCCTTACGCAGTCCTATACCAAACAAAGCACAGAATGTAAGAAATGTTGTCATTTGTGTTTGAGGAAGGTCACATGCACTTAGAGACTGCTTACTAGGATTGATGTAACAAAAGCTCATAGGCAATAGACATTTATGTCTAATAGCTCTGGGGGCTGTAGTCCAGAATGCAAGTGTTGCCTTTAGACTGCATGCTCACAGGGCCTCATCCATTAGCCTACACCCCTCACCCCCATCTTGGTACATTTTCCTTTTCTCATATGGACATCAATCGTGTTGGAGTGTGTCCCCTCCTTATGACCTAAATTAACCATGGTCACCACAAATGACAACATTTCTTATGTTCTGTGCTTTGTTTGGGATTGTGTAGTATCTTAGTTAGGGTTTCTTTAAAGACTGTCTCCAAAATACAGTCACACTGGGGGCTGATAACTATGTCAAGTGTCTTTCTCAACTGTGTCTCTACCTGTTTAAATTTTTGTTTTGGAGCCAGTGTCTCTTACTGAACCTGGGATTCCTGGATTCAGCTAACATGACTGGTCTGCAAGCTTCAGGGATCTTGGTGTCTCTGTCTCTGTCTCTGTCTCAGTCTCGGCCTTCCAGAGTTGGGATTTATTGTGTCCAGCATTGTGCCTGGGTCTGTACCTAGCTGCTAGGGATTTACACATAGGTCTCCATGCTTGTGTGGCAGGCACTTTACTGACTGGGTCATCTCTTACACCCTATAAGAACCTTTTTAGCCCAGATGTACTCCAGCCTATCCTCCTCCCTGTGGAACTCCAGGCCAGTGCAAATTTTTTTTTTCGGCAGGGATACTACCTTGCTTCTCCATCACTGCTCTGTTGGTGGCTTTTATGAAACACACAGTGACTTTTAATCAGAAAGCAGATCTCAGCAATAAAATGGTGTCAAGTGCAATGCTTGTAGAAATTTCCAATTGAGTGAGTGGCTCTGGTCTTCTTAAAGCAAAAATGATGCCACTTACCACTCATCCTGCTCAAAACTGCACTAGGTGCTTAAAACTGCACTAGGTGCTTACTGTAGACACAGCCTTCTGAAGGGCCCACACCCTGTGATCTTACTTCCACCGTTTCACCTTTCTACTCACTGATGGGACATCAGAATATGTCTTTGAACATACAGTCTCCTCTGCAAACATTTACATATGCTATTCCTTCTATTTGTGTGACTCTAACATTCTTGTGAAACCTTACCCCCACCCCCATCTTGTTACTGAGAGGTAACACCAATAGAAGGTCATTATGGTTTGAAGGTTCTGTCTCCAGCTTTGGGATAAGTGCCCTTATCAAAGAAGCCAGAGAGCTTGTCTTTCTCTCTGCTTTGTATTAACAGTGAGAAATGTACAATTTTATTTGTTTTGTTTTGTGTTTTGGAATAGAGTTTTGCTATGTCGTCCAGGCTGGCCTGAAATTCACAATCTCACCTCCCCCTCCTGAGTGCTGAGATCCCTGGTGTGCAGTTGCACATCTTGCAGGTGTCCTGTGTGAGGTAGAGAGCTAGCCTGCAGCAGGCATCAAGTCTGCTGGCATTTTCATCATGGGATTTTCAAACTCCAAAACTCTGAGCAATGCATTTCCCCAGTGTGCAAACCACAGGAAAGCGTTTACTTACAGCAGCCAGTACAGACCAAAGTCAGAATTCTACTCCTTCATAGTGTTATATAGCTGTTTCATCATCTGAGTTGGACCAGAATGCCATATCCTCATGTCCTCAGAAGGGCTTTCCCTTAGGATCCTGGCCATGAGAGTAACTGCATGTACTTCTCCTGCCACATCTAAGCAACAGGGGAGATTCTGTAGGTCAGTCTGACAGTTGTTCATTTATTGAGATCCTCGTTCTGGTACTGGATGTTGGGCATTACAAGATAAACAACACAGGCACCTCTTTCCCAAAGGCACTGCTATTTGGTGGTCTAAAGTCTATACATAAACATGCAAAGATCCCCAAATTGTAATTTATAATATGTGTTATGGATGTGCTTGTAAAGCTTCAGAACTAGGCACCCTGTGAAGTTACCAGATTGTCTCATGTGGCCCAAATGTCCTTTTAGGAGTTCCTACCTGAGAGTGTGGCTTGGTTGGTTCTTATAGGGATATGGGGCCAGCACTTCTTCGTTATCTCAGATTACAGTTCATTTTCATTAAAGTTATCTTAAGGTATCAGGCTGCCTCTTGTCCAACATTCTTGTGAGGGGAGGATGGTCTATTAAATTTTTCTTTCCTTAGCTATTCTGGATCCAAGAGCAAGGAAATTCCTAAAATAACAATGAAAAGCAAGGCTTTAATTAGCGAGAAATACAATAAAAGGAAGAAGTCATCTTGCAGAGAATTCGTGTAGATCCCAGGCCACAGTAACCAGCATATTCATGTGCTACATCCTCAACATCGGAACCATCTGTTGAATATTCTAGAAGGCTGCTAATGTTCACCTGATTCTGTTCAGTGAATATGCACATGTTTTCTTAGGGTTGTCTTGTCACGTACATTATTACAATATACACCTTGAGAAGGATGACGACAGAATTTGTATGGAACAAGGAGAGCAAAGCGCAGGTTTAATAACAGTTTAATTGCCTGTATGTTACAATAAAGACAAATTCTTCTACACAAGGAGAACATTTTCCTTCTTAAGATTTCTCTCAAAAATACTACTAGCTTTCAATTGAAATATAAACTTGTTACAGACTAAATTATGGGCTCTTCAAATCAATTTGTTAGAACTCTGGTATTTGGAGATGGAGACTTCAAGGGTTAGGTCCTCATGACAGGGTTGGTGTCCTTATAAGAAGAGATATATAGGAATGTACTCAAAGGAACCTAAGTCTGTATACTAGGGAGACACCTGCACATGAATAGTTACTCTCACCCTGTGTTATGTATAATAGCCAAGTCATGGAAACAGCATATGCCCATCAACACATAAATGGATGAAGCTAATGTAGTATAAAAACAGAAAGGGATTTCATTCACTCATAAAGAAGAGCAAAATGACAACATTTGCAGAGAAAATGGATGGAACTAGACATCAACATATTAGCCAAAATAAGCCAGATTTGGAAAGAAAAGCACAGTACATTTTCTCTAATATCTGAAGTTTCTCTTTTGGTATCTCTCACACAACACACACACATTCACACTCACATGCACACACACACGCACAAAGTGAGGATCTCTCTGGGGAAAAAATAGAATGAGTAGGAGCAGGTGAGGGCACTAGGGCTGAATATTATCAGAACACATGCTTGTACTTGCCTAGAGATGCCTTCATGACACTGGATCTCCAGTATCCAGGTAAAAAGGCAGGTACGGTGATGCACAACTATGGTCTCAGCACAGGGGAGGGACAGACAGGCAGATCCCTAGGCCTTACTGGCCAGCTAGGCTAGCCATTGGTGCACAGTGAATTTGTACCATGAGTATGTACTAATGGTTTCCTAGGGAAAAGATTAACACAGGAAGTTTGTCTGACATGAGTACAGAGTCCTCAGCAGAACTGAGGTTTGTGTTCTGCTCTTAGCCTTCCAGCCGTCAGAGCTATGAGAAGTGGATGTCTACTATTTAAGCCATATTGGTTTTGGATTTGGTTTATAGTGGCCTGAGCTGAAAAGACAGATCCCAGGCAGACAAACGCTTACACAGTATCCTCTACACATCGGCAGTCTGTAAGTCCCAAGGGCATGGGCTGAAGGATTGGTCAGTTCCTTTAGGGAGCTCACAATTCAGCAGAAGAGCCTGCAAATGGGAATGAGTCATACAGCTCATCCACTCTTTCTATAGAACAGCACAAATGGGTCCGTTGAGCCCTCTAAAACACATGTGCAAACTCATGTGGATGTGACTTGTCACTGTAATTGTGTACATGTAACTAATGAAGGATTTCAAGGTGAGGTCTTCTAGATTTAGGTGATAAATCTGGTGACTGCTACCCTTAAGAGAGGAAGGAGAGGGAGATTTGAGGGACATAGATATGCAGGATTGAGAGCCACAGAAAGATTATAGGTAAAGGAGGCACGGACTAGCCAAGGGACACCAGGGACATCTAGTACAAAAGAACATACCAAATTGGCATGGAAGAGATTCTTGTTCAAAGCTTCTCACAGATACAACGCTGGGGTCCATGGTGGAGCTGAGACTTCCCTAGAGTCTCAAGCTCCAAACGCTTGTTCCCCAGTGGGTGGCACTGATTTTTTTTTTTTTGTTTGTTTGTTTCGTTTTTCGTTTTTTGTTTTTTGTTTTTCGAGACAGGGTTTCTCTGTGTAGCCCTAACTGTCCTGGAACTCACTCTGTAGACCAGGCTGGCCTCGAATTCAGAAATCTACCTGCCTCTGCCTCCCAAGTGCTGGGATTAAAGGCTTGCACCACCACTGCCCGGCGGGCGGCGCTGTTTTAAGAGGCTTGCGGGACCTTAAAAGGGGGTAAGCTGGAAGAAGTTAGGTCACTGAGTGTGGTTTCTTAAGAATATTTTATACTCTAGCTCTGCCTGCCCTTTCTTTCATTAGCAGTCTGCCCTGATGTGAAAAGCCTTTGCCACACCCTCCTGCTGCCACAAAATGAGTTACCCTTCCCCATCGCAATCGACTGACCCATCTGAAACTGTGGTCAGGAACATGATTTTTCGTCCTTAAGTTGCTTCTGATAGGCATTCTGTCACAATGACGCAAAACTAACAAGTGCCACTGCCAACACTTCGCATACCAGAAGAGGGGAAATGGTTTTCTGTTGATTGAGGCACTAGCTTTGTGGGACTGTGCTATGACAATCCCATCTCAGGGTGACACTCCCTACACTGCCTGCTGAGATCAGCCAGCTGGCCAGCCTCCTCCCACTGCTTCCCACAGCCTCACTGGTTGGCTGTTTTGTTTAGTGAGATCCATTGCTTTTGCTCGAAACATAATGAGGCCAGCCATAATGGTTTCATTTGTAATTAAGCGATTTCATTAACATTATACAAACCAACAAAGTATAAATATAAAAAGGAAGAGTTGTATCTTGAAACCTAATTGAACACTCAGGTAAAGGGGGGTGACTGAGGGATTTCTGGTTTTGTGGAGGCTGGAAAGACAAACATTATATACTGACATTAAGACATTCTTGCCCTGTAATACTTTGTTCTTGGATTATTTCTCAAATGTGTCTTCGGTGCCCACTGTATTTCTGAATACCCGTAGGTATTGGTTCAGGGTGTGTTTTGTAGCAGGGGGTTAGAAGTGTGATTTTTTTCCATCTTTCATTCTGGGCGTGGAACCTCATGCAGGCTAAACATGTTCCCTGCCACTGAACAAAATCCCTAGCCGAAAAAGTAAGGTGTTTTTATTTTGTGTGTTTTTGCGATAGGGTCCCACATGGGTGGTACTGGCTTCAGACTTTCGAGTTGAGGCTTAACTTTGAACTCGGATCCTCCTGCCTCCATTTTTCAGGTGCAAGAATGACAGGTATGACCCAGTGCACATAGCATTTTAATCCTATATCAAAATCTTGGTGATTGAATATATATTTATGTTTATGCTAAAGTAAAATGAGGCAAGAAAGAATTTTTAAATTTTAGTTGGCTTGCTTGATGAATCTATTGTTGGTTCCTCTTGTGTCAGATAGGATTATAACGGTTATAATAGTAAAAATAAATAGGAGGTAAATCAGCTGAATGTGTATTATGTGCCTGACATGTTTCTGTGCCCATTTTCTGTCTTCCTTCATTCGGCATTTACTGCAGTGGTATGATGTGAATAGGACGATGCCAACCGTTTTGTTACCCAATGAAAGGGCAGTAAAGCAAGCTGCAGGAGAGACCTCACCTGGAAGCATCCAAGCACCTCTCTGGGAGCTGAGGCATTTTAGGCATGGTGGCCCAATTCTTGGTTTTGATGAGTTGAACTCTTTTGTGTGACTCTGGGGGGCAACTGGAGGGTGACCCAAGCAGAGTGGGTACCTTATGTTCCTAAAAACTGGGATAATATAGCATTTACAAAGGGCTCTCATTTCAATTCTTGTAGAGTTGGGGCTGACGAAAGAGTCACTTGTCTCCAGTTCTTTCAGAGACTCTGGCCCACGAACCTGGTCCTGCCTGAGGATGGCACTAATTCTCATCTGCAGGGAAGCTCTGCGGCTCTGGCTGCAGACTGTCCATTTGGGATTAACTTTTGATCCCTCATGTGTCTGATACAACCTGACTACCTTCCTGTCTCTTTGTACCTCACTTTACTCATCCACAAAATGGGATAGAAACCCAGCAAGGTGGCTCATGCCTGGGATCCCAGCACTTGGGAGCCTGCGATAGGAGGATTCTGAGTTCTAGGCTAGCCCTGTCTATGAAACCCATCTCAAAATTACAAGCCCAAACAAACCATACCATATCAAAGGAAGTCAAACCAAACCAAATTAAACCAAAACAAACCAGCAGCAACAACAAAACTTGACAAAGATAAGAATGTAAGATACTTACCTCCTACATAAGGTGGGGTTAAATGAGCTAATATAGTATTATTTTAGGGCACTGTCAGCAGAGGGTGAGTACTGCGAAGCTAGCCGACCTTCACTCACTCACTCTTATTCAATTCATTCATTCACTAATTTATTCTACAATTAGTTGCTCAGACTCATGTTAGGGCAAACCCTTCGCAGACGCCTCAGATATGTAACTGGGTATTACCTTGTATGGAAACCACATTCCAAATGTTTCCAAAGTGACCTTTGTCTCAAAGAAACTTCTGACTTTCATAACAGCCCAAGCTTTCAGAAGGAACAGAAAGCTTAAATACCTACACCAGGAGTTCCTGCAACATTGGGGGAAATTCCTGAAAAGTAGCAAAGAAAATTAAAAAAAAAAAAAATTCAGCCACAAATTCAGCACTTGTGCATGGTGACTATTTGCATTTTAATGACTTTCCTTGAGGCTTTTTATGCATAGATTTTTGCATAATTATATCCATTTTCTCATTGCAGTTTTTATCTCTTTTTTCAGTTATTATTATATCATAAGCACTTTCTACGTGGCGCAGTCTTTGGAAACATCACATCTTATGTCTACATAATGTTCCACGCTAGGACTGTGGCATGGATTATTTAACCAAACATTTAAATTTAAACTTCTTCTTCCAATCAGTTATGCTGATGCAATATTGATCTTGCAGCACAATAGGCTCACCCTCCTGCCCTTCCCAAACCAACTCCCAGGCTCTGGTTTATTTCATTAAGCTGTACATGTCAGTGTGTAATTACTGCATCAAAGTATATGCCCATCCTAAGGCATTCAATCCACGCCTCCAGCTCTCTTTAAAAGCCTCTGCCAGTTTACACTCGGATCTGCAGCTCAGGAAAATACCCATTTTGCCCCAGTTTGTTTAGCAGGCCTGTTACGATTTTAAAACACTAGCTAATTTGAGATTCACTTAATGGCGTTGTTTCTTTCTGCAGGCCTTTGATTAGCAGAGATATGGAAACATTTTTCGTGTTTGTTAAGTAACAGCGTTTCCTCTTTGTGGAAAGGTCATCTGTGTCCTCTTCCACTCATCTGTGGGTTTCTTTGTTTTTTCTTAAAGAATCATATTAATTTGAATATATGAACTCAGTGTTCCTTTTCTCGTTACAGGTGCGTCGTCAATGTGTCTACCCATTTGCTGTTTCCCTTTTAAGTTTGATCAAGATTTCTGTGTTTCTAAGATGTCATTTTTTTCTTGTAATCACATCTGCCCATTGCACCCTTATTGATGTTTTAATCTTTTCTCAATCTAGGCATTCTTTCTCTTCCCAGAACCTTGATAAATATTCATTTCTAACTGTTTATAGTTTGTTTATGCTTTGATTTAACAAAAAAAACAATGCTTTGATCTGTCTGGTATTTGTTTCAGTACATGATATTGAAGGGAGCCTCCTCCTGACTAACCAATTGTCCTAGTGTAATTTTTTTAAGTCTTGTTTTCCTTGCATTGTCATATATTAACTATTTATCTGTATTGAGATGTCATCCACGTTGTCTGCCTGTGGAAATATTGAGCCGTATACCACACTGTTGAAGTCCAGGCCTTTTCAGACTGTCCTTGCATGGTTTGAGAATCAGAGGGATCGCCCAGGTTCACTAACCTCCTCGCCTTTCCTCTTCTGGTGAAACTTGGGTGTGAGGATGGGGGAGGGGGAGAACTGAGAAAAGACAAAAGTCAGCACCAATGAGATCAGCCCAAGGCTGAGAGTCACGCCTACTCCAGCAGGCCTCATACCCTCTACTCTGACATTTGCTCCTGGAAGGTGGTTTTGTGTTCAGCTTTTCTTCATGCGACTCTCACTTCTGCTCCTGGTATTTCACATTGAGAGGGGGAGCCTGGTTAGGAAGGTCCCTGGGCGTGGCTTCGCTTTCATGCACCCTCACTGCATGCAGTCACCCATGCCTCTCCCCAGTTCCTGCCCTTTGGAACACCTACACACCGAGGTGTGCACAGCTCTGTTTTGTTTTCTTGCTTTGGAGACAAGCTCCCTTGAATCTCATCTGGCATCAAATCCATTATGGAGTTACTGACAACCTGGAACTTCGAGACCCCTGTTTCCACTTCCAGGATATTGTGAGTAGAGGTGCGAAATGCTATTTCTAGTTTTATCCAGTGCTGGGATCAAACCCAGGGCGTCATGCACTCTAGGTAAGCACTTGGCCAACCAATCTCCCAGGATTCCTGATCTTGCATATTAGAGGATTTCCTAGCTTCCCAACCAGAGGCAGATTCGACACCCAAGGTCAAACGGTTTATTTCATTCCTTTGAATGCATTCTTATCTACTTCCTTCTAGATCTGATGATTTTTTTTTTGACGTTTTTGTTATTTCTAATCTTGTCCATGAAATTCCAGGTGCTTTGTCATACGCATAGAAACTAGGCAGAGCTAAATTGGGATGTGGAAGCCCTCCTAGGGAGAAGGACCAAGGATTTGTCATGGAAGAAAGTTCCTCAGGCCACAGGAGTGTAGCTTCAGGTGGACAAAATGTTAAAGGAGAAAAGTTCAGTATACTAAGGTCTATAACACTGATCAACAGGGCAATTAGAACATCGAAAATGACCACTGACAGGGTCTGCAGGAAACTCACACATGCACCCTCTCAGCTAGCCACAGAAGATTCTAAAGGATCAAAATTCATCAGAACACAAAGTCCATGCAAAATTGTAGCACCTTGGATTGGTGTCACCAAAGACTCCTTGTGTAATAAATATTCTGATGAGGATTTCTCCATCCATCCATCCATCCATCCATCCATCCATCCATGTCACAAAATACTAGCTCTGTTGGAGTTATTATTGCCATTTTAGGAGCTCATGATGCAATGTTGAAATCAACCTAGTCCATTGGAGGAGGCAAGTATGACCAAGTCAATGGGAAGAGGCAGGTGATACCACATACTATTTCTCCTTTATCCTTTGCTTGTCTCAGTTATCTGCATTGTATTTAGGGGAACAATGGGGGACTCAATTCTGGTTGTGGTTTATGGATAATCAGTGACGCTGCATTCCACACAAGCAATGCTGTTGGAGGCTGAGGGGTGGTCTTATCCTGTGGCTCTCCCATAAATATGTTTTTGCTCCTCACTGCCGCTTGAGAAAGAATGACTTCACACCCACTGGGAATCTGTATTTGTGGTCCTTTGTTAATAAAACAACCGAATGACAGATAACTGTGCAGTAGTTTTCCCCACATGAGATCAGAGAAACTGGAGGCTTCCAGGGTAGCTCAGGGTTCTTTGCTTATAGCTTTAATATGTTAGCTTGTTTGAGAGTGAAGCGTCTTATTTCCTTCCCATATGGGGATAAAAGACAAGAAAAAAGATGAACATTTCCAAAAAGAGGTTTAAAGATTACAGGTGCTTTATGGACTCTGAGATAGGTGGGGAATTCTTAATTACAAGCCACCATCTCTTGACTTCTTCATTTGATTCCAGAAGTCTTTGGCTGTAGCCTATTAATGGCTTTCCCCTGTGTTTTAGAGATAGTAGACCCAAAATGAAATTTTTTTTTTTAATGAGGCACTCTGACAGATTCTGAAGATACAAGAAACTAGCACCATCAGCTTTATCTGAATCATAATTTAGTGTAGAAGACAGCTTGTGAATAGCTAGCTCTAATGAAATAATGCCCTGTTTGTTAAGCAAATACAGTATAGGTACTATGCTAAACACCCCTTGCATCTTACTACATTTAATCCTCACAGCAGCCTCATGAAATGAAAATAACGATGCTGAGAGAGGTTCACAAAGCTATGGTGATAGAAAAAAAAGACAAATTGTGATGGGGAGGTAGGGGTGGATCTGGGAGAAGTTTGGGGGAGGGGTATGCGGTATGTATGATCAAACTACATTATATGCTTATATGAAATTCTCAAAGAATCAATACAAATGTTATATTGACAAAAAGCTACAGTGAAGCCAGAGTTTTATGACTCAAGTCTCTACATGTACTCCAAACAGGTCTATTATGTTTGGCTTCATTGGCTGGACATACAGGCTCATGGGTTGTGAGCAGTGCAGATAGAGAACAGAAGAGAGGTAGCGAGCTGGTCCTCCTGGAAGATGGGTCTGAAAATCATTCACAAGGAAAGTGCTGCTTCCCTTGAAGTCCTCCACATGGAGTAAACTGAGTGATTCAATAAGATCTAAAGATAATATAAAAATATGGGATCCTGGGCTCACTGTCAATCAATTTGCTTGGCTCTACTCCATCTTGGTAACTGTAGGTCCATCATCATTGTCTGAGTTTCAAGGGGCACTTGCCTCCTCCTTGTAACTCTTCCTCCTTGGTTAATGACTGTGATAGATCTCATGACATCAGATGGCCCTACCTCTACAGGGTTGACCTAAGCTCTGCTTTGGCCTCTAATGTTACCTTGTTGTGATTCCAGGATGAGTGTCCTGATGTGGGCAGATACTGCCTCTTTTGTTGAGACACTTTTACTGGAAAACTTACCCCTAATCTCCAGTGCCTCCTGGTCCATAACTGACTCTTCTTGCAGTCCCACCAGCCTGGTCATCAGTTCAGTGGCTTCACCAAGTGTCAGATGCCCTTTCTACCATGCAGGCCACCCCAGGTGCTGATAATGGTAGCACTTCTGGGCAAAGGTCATTGCAATCCTTTAGAGAACTGGATTGCTGCTCTTCTCCACATACAAATGGATGAAGAACTGCAGTATTCAAAGGCTGTACATGTTTGGAGACAGTGTCCTACTAAACCTCCATATTTGATATGCTCACTAGAATCTTGCAATTCCTTGTCCTGATGACCCCAGGCTCAATTGCATTGCATGCTATTTCTTCTTCCTGTTTTTTTTTTTCTCTTTTTTCCCCCCCAATTTGGAAGATTGGCCATGTAGTGTGTACTCCTAGAACTCCTGACTCCTAAAAGCCAGCTGTTTGGTGCAGGGTGTAGACAGAGCTTGCATCTACAGGCCAAAACCCCACATGCTTGCACATTAGTCAGCTGCAAAGGACAGAGCTGGAAATAGGCTGACTGCATAGAGCTGGCTTTCCTCCTATGAGCAAGCCTGAAAACTTTTCAAGAGGACTTGATCTTCTAGATATTCACCAGATACTATATTGGGAGGGACCCACTTCCTCTGTCTTCTCAAGTTCTTGAAACTAATTGATGGGTAGCAAATTAGCAAGAAGAAAGACAAGGTGGTTTGACATGCATTTAGGTGTCTTCTACAAGCATTCACTGAACAGCCAGAGGTCAAAGAGTTAACATGGTAATTTTATAGGAAAGGGGTGTGGGCTTCAGGCTTTAATAGGAAATCATCCGTGTTCTCAGTTTTTATTGATTTCCCTCTCTGTGTCGTCTGTGAAGTGTGTGTGTGTAGGGAATGATGTAGGCCTGAGAATGGGCACTCGCGGGCATGAGTCTCTGTTGCGTTGTGGGTCCGTGTGTCTGCCATGACGCAGTAGGCTGGGATGGTAGTTCAGCATGGCAGGAGTGCACAGGATCCTGGCTGAGTTCATTTCATGCAACACCAGGGAAAAGGAGGGCCGCAGAAGGTTTGGCTGTGTTTGTCTCACACCGCACCAAGTAGACACGGCCAGGCTCGTACTTGGACAGGGAACAACTCAGTCTAGTTCCACGGGGGTGCAGAGCTCTTGGATTGGGGGTCCCTTTGCCCGCAGGCGGCTAGGGATCGACTGGTCTCAAGCCTTGGGCTCTGAGGCCTCGGAAGGACTGAGACGGGGGCATGTGGGCGCACGCAGGCCTACCCACAGCCGAGAGAAACAAGAAGGGGAGGGAAGAAAGAGGCCCTGGCAGCACCCCGAGGAAGAGATTTGGTTACGGTACTTGCTTAGCAGACTTGGCGGCCTGGTTAGCTTGCTTGAAGATGTGGGTCCTGGTGGTTGTCTGAGAGACGGCTTTTCGGCTAGCTTGTCTGTACTTGCGTGGCTGTTCGGAGCTCCACGTTGGTTGCGCCATTATGTGGGAAAAAATGGGCTACCGCAGCGGCAGCCCCTGGGCCCACACTGGGCCCACACGGCAGCACAGCGGCAGGCCCCGGGCCCAGGTGGCAGCGGCCCGGGGGCCCCATGAGGTGGAGGCTGCCTGGAGGCTTCCAGGCAGCGGGTCTCACATACCGGAGGATCCCGGGTTCCAGGGGCTGGAGGCTTCGGCGGCGGCGGCGGGCCCGGCAGGCCCCAATGATACGAGGAAGTCCTTGGTTCCAAAAGGGTTTATTGTCATGGCGGATGGTAGATGGATCTGGAAGTACCCCCCCAAACTCAGGGCAGACCTGAGTTAAGTAGGGAGGGAGAAGTAGGAAGGGTCTGGGGAGGGGAGGAATGCTTAATTGGCTCCGCCCTCTGACCTTCATTAGTATGTAAATCCCTAGGGCCTGAGGCCTGTAGCTACACCCTCTACCTGTGCACTTTGGGAGGGGCTGTAATGGCCTTCGTGACTGAACAATGTAGGTCTATGGAGATTAGACTGCTTGTTAGGACCCTGAGTCCTGGGGGCTGGGCGAACTCCTGCCGTTTCTCCCTTGGAGTCTCGGGGTTCTAGGCCCATGCCCAGCCAAGAACCAGGATACCCTTACGCAGTCCCACATGTGTGTGTTTGTGTGTGAGTGTGTGTGTGTGCACATGAATGTGCATGTGTGTGTAGGTTGCACGTGTATGCAGGTGCACAGGGAGGCCACAGGATAACTTTAAGTTGTCCTCAGGACCACCATCTACTTCCTTTGAGCCAGGGTCTGTCTTGGCCTGGAGCTGAGTAGGCTAAGTTGGCTAGCCAGTATGCTCCTGTCTCTGCATTCTATCCACAGCGCTGAACACAGAGGTTACAAATTTGTATCATCATGCTGGTATTTTATGCAGGTTCTGGGGACTGAACTCAACACCTCATCCTTGCAAGGCAAGCGTTTTACCAACAGCCATTTCCCCAGTCCTTCCCCTGAGATTTTTTTTTTTTTTTTTATAATTTTTATTTTCAGCAAATCAAAAAAATTTAAAAAGCATTCAAACAGAATAAAATGAAAAGAAACAAACAAGCAAAATACCAAGGGTCATATATACTTATACAAGAATTCTATAGAGCCTTCAAACAAGCAATATTTTTTGAGTTATGTTTAAAAAAATTCAGAACCACAATAAGCTCCTTCACAAAGCAAATAATAGTGAAATAGTGAAATCAAGTGTAAACCCAACAAAAATATATAAGTTATAGTCCAGTATCCCTCATGAATATACATACAAAAATTCTCAATGAAGTAGTTGCAAACTGAATACAAGAGATATTAAAAAAATAATATTCCATGAATAACTGAACAACTGTTTTTTTTTTTTTTGTTTTTGTTTTTTTTTAGAAGACCATACTCCATATACAGGCTGCATGTTTTGGGATAGCCCCCACTCCAGATGTTTGAGACCTACATGAAAACCAAGCTGCACATTTACAACATATGTGCAGGGAGCCTAGGTTCAGCCCATGGAGGTAGATCTGTGTAGACTAGGTATGCTCCACGGTTGGTGATTCAGTCTCTGAGAGCTCCAAGGGTTCAGGTTCGTTTACTCTGTTGATCTTCCTGTGCAGTTCCTATCTCCTAGGGCCCACAATCCTTCCACCTATTCTTCTTTAAGAGTCCTCAAGCTCCATCCACTGTTTGGCTCTGGATGTCTGTATCTGTCTGAGTCAGCTGCTGGTTAGAGCCTCTCAGAGGACAGCTTGCCCCTGTCTGTTCTCAGGCTGGAGGTTTAGATCCGGGAGCTCTGTTGAAATCTTTTGATTCTCGTTCAAAAAGGACAAAAAGCACCCTGACTTTGGTCTTCCTCCTTCTTCTTGAGTTTCATGAGGTTTATGCGTTGCATCTTAGGTATTGTGTGTTTTGGGGCTAATATCCGCTTATCAGTGAGTGCATACCATGTGTGTTTTCTTTGTGATTGGGTCATCTCACTCAGGATGATATTTTCTAGCTCCATCCATTTGTCTAAGAATTTCATGAGCTCATTATTTTAATGGCTGAGTAGTACTCCATTGTGTAAATGTACCACATTTCTGTATCCATTCTTCTGTTGAAGGACATCTGGGTTCTTTCCAGCTTCTGGCTATTATGAAAGGCCGCTATAAACATATGGAGCATGTGGCCCTGTTGCATGTTGAAATATCTTCTGGGTATATACCCAGGAGGGGTATAGCTGGGTCCTCAGGTAACACCATGTTCAATTTTCTGAGGTATCGCCCGACTGCTTTCCATAGTGGTTGTACCAGCTTGCAATCCCACCAACAATGGAGGAGTGTCCCTCTTTCTCCACATCCTCGCCAACATCTGCTGTCACCTGTGTTTTTGGGTCTTAGCCAATCTGACTGGTGTGAGGTGGAATCTCAGTGTTGTTTTCATTTGCATTTCCTGATGACTAGGGATGCTGAGCACTTCTTTAGATGTTTCTCAATCATTCGAGTTTCCTCAGTTGAGAGTTCTTTGTTCAACTCTCTACCCCATTTTTTAATAGGGTTATTTGATGGTCTGAATCTAGTTTCTTCATGTTCTTTGTATACCTTGGATATTAGCCCTCTATCAGATGTACGGTTGGTGAAGATCTTTCCCAGTCTGTTGGTTCCCGCTTTGTCCTGTTGACCGTATCCTTTGCTTTACAGAATCTTTGCAGTTTTATGAGATCCCATTTGTCAATTCTTGATCTTAGAGCATACGCCATTGGTGTTTCTGTTCAGGAACTTTTCCCCTGTGCCCATATGATCAAGGCTTTTCCCTATTTTCTCTTCTATTAGTTTCAGTGTAGCTGGTTTTATGTGGAGGTCCTTGATCCACTTGGAATTGAGCTTTGTACAAGGAGATAAGTATGGATCAATTTGCATTCTTCTACAAGTTGACCTCCAGTTGGACCAGCACCATTGTTGAAAATGCTGTCTTTTTTCCACTGGATAGTTTGAGCTCCTTTGTCGAAGATCAAGTGACCATAGATATGGGGGTTCATTTTTGGGTCTTCTATTCCATTGATCCTCCTGACTGTCTCTGTTCCAATACCATGCCGTTTTTATCACTATTGCTTTGTAGTACAGCTTGAAATCGGGGATGGAGATTCCCCCAGAAGTTCTTTTATTGTTGAGTGTAGTTTTCGCTATCCTGGGTTTTTTGTTATTCCAAATGAATTTTAAGATTGCTCTTTCTATCTCTGTAAAGAATTGAGTGGGAATTTTGATAGGGATTGCATTAAATCTGTAGATTGCTTTCGGCAAGATAGCCATTTTTACTATATTAATCCTTCCAATCCATGAGCATGGGAGATCTTTCCATCTTCTGAGATCTCCTTCGATTTCTTTCTTCAGGGTGTTGAAGTTCTTGTCATACAGGTCTTTCACTTGTTTGGTTAGATTCACACCAGATATTTATACTATTTGTGACTATTGTGAATGGTGTCGTTTCCATAATTTCTTTCTCAGCCAGTTTATCTTTGTGTAGAGGAATGCTACTGATTTGTTTGAGTTAATTTTATACCCAGCCACTTTGCTAAAGTTGTTTATCAGGTTTAGGAGCTCTCTGGTGAAGTTTTGGGGTCACTTAAGTATACTAACATGTCATCTGCAAATAGTGAAACTTTGACTTCTTCCTTTCCAATTTGTATCCCTTTGATCTCCTTCTGTTGCCTAATTGCTCTGGCTAGGACTTCCAGAACTATATTGAACAGGTAGAAACATTTTCTTTTTTTTTTTTTTTTGTTTTTTTTTGTTTTTTTTTTTTTTTTTTTTTTTTTTTCGAGACAGGGTTTCTCTGTGTAGCCCAGGCTGTCCTGGAACTCACTCTGTAGACCAGGCTGTCCTCGAACTCAGAAATCCGCCTGCCTCTGCCTCCCAAGTGCTGGGATTAAAGGCGTGCGCCACCACCGCCTGGCTTCCCCTGAGATTTTGATGTAAGCAGGGGCAGTTATCGAGCTTTCCCTTCCCAGTGTTAAGGGACAGTCTTCTCCCAAACAAGAAAGTGCTCTGGAGGAGGCTTTATTTGGGAGAGGCTGTTTATAAGGTAATATTTCCATAGCTGTTTATTGTTCAAATGCTTTCAGTTTAAATTAATTTTCATGTCACCTTTGTGGGCTGTTAAGCCCTTCACATGTTTATTAAAGAAGGGACTGGCACATATTTTTATTTAATGGGCAATAGCTTGATTTTTCGATTTACAACAATTTAAATGCCAGGTACATGGGTGTCCATTTTTTTTTTCTTTTTACCATTGCCTCGGGCCTTGAAACTGTTAAAGATGGGCCTGATTTTCCGTTAGCTTTCATGGATGAAATGAGCCCAGACACTTTTATTCTCTGTAAGGAGAAAGTGTCGGATGATGCTGGTGTGGGCACAGCCACAGGATACCTGGTGGCATGGAGCATCAGTTGCTGGATTTGGGTGAATTATGCCACTTAAAGCACAAGAAACCATGGATGCTTTTTTTTGTGGGCATCCAGGAGCTCCTCACATAGCAGGGGAAGATTTACTGTCTTGTGTACACAGAAGAAACCAAATAGCAGGTGAGAAAACCAATCTACCTCTTGAAGATCACCCCTCCCATTATGTCGCAAATCTCTAACATAAAACAGGCATTACGCTAAGCTAAGCTCCTCATACATAAATCACATGAATCACGTCTAACAGAATATTATTGTGTGATATATCACTCATCTTTCCTAACTGAGACTCTAGAAAACAGCCCATCCATTTGTCATATGCCACATACCCATCACTTGGCTTTATGTTAAGAGATATATTAGAGTGGCAGTGTGCATCTGTACTCTGAGTACTTGGGAGGCTGAAGCAGGAGAATCTTGAGTTTAAAGCTAGCCTGGGCCCATAGTCAGACTGTTTTTTCTCAGAAGCAAGCAAAGAGAAAGAAAGAAAAAATATTAATGACAAGCTATTTTTAAAAAAGCCAAACTCTCGTGACTTTATAAACAGTAGCATTTATCATCAGAGAAAGTTCTTTGTACAGTGGAGAGTAGTTAATTCAGAGACTCACAACTAGTCAAGGGGCAGAGAATAAACAGCTCGAGTGCTTAGCCACAAGTGGGACATCTGTACCATACTGCCTCCCCAAGATTCAGGGACTGTTTTGGAAGAGGAGGTAGAAAAATTGGGAGAGCCAGAGGCCAGTAAGGACCAGAGTGAGACAGTGTCTTCTGAACATGAAAGAGCCACTGAACTCATACCATCTGTAGTTGCTGCACAAGACATGCACAAGATCAAGCTTCTAGTATGGAGTGGGAAGGAATTCATTAGCCCTTATCCATAACTAGGGAGGTATGGATGCTGATGGCTTCTAGTGGTAAGGGGCAGTCAATTTCCCCTAAAGATATGGTTCATGGTATGTCAACCACACTCTAGTGGATGGCTCCACACCCAGATGTACACAGACAGATCAAATTAAAGTCAATAAGTTATTAAAAATAAAAAGAACATGAAGTTGAGAAGGTAGGGATGGATCTGGGAGATGTTGGAGAGGACTCAGGGCTGAGATGATCAAATTCTCAAATAATTAATAAATACATTTAAAAAACCCAAATAGCATTTAGAATGAGAAAGCATGGCATATACTCACAATGGAATACTATCCAGCCTTTAAAATACTGACAGGTGCTGTCATCTGTGACAACATAGATGGCCCTGTAAGACATAATGTTAAATGAAATAAGTCAGACACAAAGAGGCCAGTATTGCATCTCACTTATGTGTGGAATCTGAAAAAGCCAATGATTTTTTTCCCCCAGAGAGTAGGTGAGGTGGGACCTGGGAAGACACGAAAAAGGACACAAAACTTTAGTTAGGTCAAAGAATAATTTCAAAAGATCTATTCATAGAATATGTATATATATAGTTAGATACTTGAAAATTGATCAGAATAAATTTTAAGTCTTCACAATACATGTGCATGCACACACATACACACTACATAGAAGCACATGTACATGCATGCACATATGTGAGGTGATATGTGTTTAAGCAGCTTGGTTTAGACACTTTAATAACACACATATCAGCTATCATGTTATATACTAATAAAAAATAATGAATAATATTGAATATTAAGTTAAAATTTAAAAAAATTGCCTGTTAGTAACACATGTCAAACATAGAATCCATCAAAACAAGTGTTCCACGAGTGCAGCTATTCTAGTGGTTTCTATGCTCTAGACTTCTGGTTGGGCTAGTCCTTCACCAGCCTGTAATTAAGGGTCATCCAGGCTGCAGATATCACAGGTTTCCCTGAAAAGACTCTCTGCTGAGACCACCCAGTGTTTTGGGCTGGCTTCTTCTTGGAATGTTGCAGTCATGACTCTCTTCCTGGGATGCTGGCTGGCCTGTAGTTTCTCACCATGTGTTCCCACAGCACAGTGATGTGCTTCAGCAGAGCAAGCAAGAAAGATGAGCCAGAGAAAGAAAGTTCAAGCATACAAAGTCAAGGTCTTTCACATGTCAGTCTCAGCAGTGACTGTGACTTCTGGGACTATACAATGTGGACTCTAGTGAGCATGTCTTGCATGATCTCAAAACCATGCACATGATGGAATTCATTCCATGCTACATTATATGGCCAACATATAAATTATATGTTACATGGCATTCCATTTATATTTCCAATGTATTTAAGGTCTTGATGGACCTAAAAATAAGGAGATTTTCAAGGAGGAAGTGATGTAATGGCACAAACTTTTTAGAGATCTAAGTACTACATATATATTCATTGAGTCTGTGTGCTGAGGCCAAAGACCACAGAAGTCAGAGGTTCAATGCATGAGGAGAATGTGATGCACCGTGATTGACAGGTCAAGGATGGTGTCACAAGTCAAGGAATGTAGGTAGCTTCAGCTGCTGAAGTATCCCTTAGAAAGCTCCAGAATAAAAGAGACTCCAGTTCTCCAGCAAATCCTGCTGACAACATCAACGAACTTGGACATGCATCTCCATCTCCTCTTCCCCTTTAGGGTCTCTGGATAAAACCCAGAATGGCCAACACTTGGATTTGAGATACTTGATGCTTTGAGCAGAGCTAACCTCTACTGAGGATCCTGGCCCATGAAACTGCAAGACAACCCACTGTGTTCTTTTAAGCTATACAGCAGGCTGGGATGTGTCTCATTCACATATGTGTGTTGAAGCCTAACTATATTGGAGGACAGCATGAGGAGCTAGGACCTAAATGGACTTGATTAATATTAAGTCATTTAGAGGGAGTGGAGTGGTACTGGCTTACAACATTAGTACTTGTGTTAGAGAGGCACCAGAGAGCTTTCTTCCTCACTGCATGTGTGTCAGGGAAAATAAAATATAAATAGAGAAGACAGCCCTGACTGATTACGAAATTTACCAGAACCTTGGTCCTGGAATTCTGGCTTCTGAAAATGTGAGAAGATAAATTTCTGTCTTCTGCCATACCTAGTCCTGGTATTTTGTTACAATAGCGGAGAAAATGAAAGCATATAGTAATAGCAAACTATTAGAATGACAGCCCGCTGCTTTCGGTGTGTTCTAGTCATTAAAGTATGCTGTGCCAAGTGAGATGGGACATTCATTCTGTAACCCCACCACTTGTAAGTTTTAGGCTAGCCTGGGATACATAGGAAGTTGTAGTAGAAGAAATTATTTAAATTGCCAAATTTGTTCCTGTAAGATCTCCTGCAGATGGAGACAGTCAAAGAAAAACACAACTCAATAGTTATTGGTATAAATTGCACGCCTGGATTGGGTAGATTTACCGCTACACTACTCTAATCCCTGGCTATGAGATCCCTTATAATTTGGGTTCATTCAGGCTGTGTCCTTGCTCTCTGGGGTCGGCTTCCTTCTACTGCCAGTTCTTCGCTTCTGCTTCCTCCTGTTCTACTCCCCCCCCCCCCCCCGTCAACTCCCTTCTCTACCTTTTATATCGAATTCTCTCTCTCTCCTCCCCTAAGCCTTTTTTTCTCCGCCTCCCCTTCTACTGCCCAACCTCTGGCTCTAGCTTTATGTTACAGGTTTTAATTGGACAGAAGGTTTACAAGATGTCACCTGTGTACAGATTCAATCTCCTCTGCAGCCCCTCCCAGAAGGGTGGAACTAGGATCAAAACACAAGGCTGGGGCTATCCACAACATTGATTCAATCCTCCTCTGGAGCCCCTCTCAGGGGGTTGGAACTAGGATCAAAATACAAGGCTGGGCTATCCACAACAGGAAGTTTGAGACCAGCCTGAGATACATAGAGTTTAAGACCAGTTTTGGCAAAAGAGCACAAAACACTTCAAACAGTAAGTAGAACTGTCCTTTTCCAAAGTATAGAGATACAAGGCTACATCACTAGGAGATACAGGCCGTCTTGGATGTCTGCCCACTACTGGTAAATATTTAATAACAGCAAAGTCATTTAGCATTGATACCAAACAAGTAGCTCACCTGTTTATGAAGTACTAAGAATTTGAGGGTAATTAGAATCTGAAAAACCATCTATTTAATGTGACTCTGTGGGATTATTCCCAGGTAAGCTGTGAAGTCTTGGGGTGACTTGCTACTGTGTTCATCTGGAGAGCAACTAGCTACATGGAAGAATCAGAGGGCTATGGGCCACCCTTGGTAGGTATATTGTTTTAAGTAAATTACTTATATACTATGAACACCACATAAAACAGGCATAAGAAGAATATTTTGCATAGTCCCGTTGAAATGATTAAATGTATTCATGAATGCAAATATTGAAGGAACTGCTCAGTACACTGAGGCTTTGCCAGAATTGTTATTATCAGGAAGGTCTTCTAAATTATTTGGAATGCCCAGGATGTGTGTTGCTTGTTGGCATTTCTTCTAGGCTCTGCCCCACAGTTACCTGGCAACATCCAGGTGTGCCTGACTCACTATAAAGTGACTCCTTGCCCCCTTCTCGCTCTTTTCTCTTGCTCTTCCTTTTACCCTCTTCCTTCTCTGTCCCTCCTCTTCCATTCCCCTCCCCACCATGTGTTCATGGCTGGCCTCTACTCCTCTGCTTTCTCTGTCTCTGTCTCTGTCTCTCTCTGTCTCTGTCTTCTCTCTGTCTTTCTGGGACTCTTAGATGCCTCATCTCCTGTAGCTCCTTTTCTCCCCACACTTCTGCTCTCTCTCGTCACTATCCCTCTCTTCTTTCTGTCTCTTTTCTCCCCTTCTTGCTGTCCTTAGAGAAATGCCTCATTATGGCCTGTAGAACACCCCTTGTATATCTGACTCTCTAGAACATCGGCGAGCCTATTTCCATAATCTGTACCCCTTCATTTATTATAAACAACAGAAGCAAACAAACTGAATCCACTGAGGCTCAAGGAGTTCCATTTACCACATTGGAATTCAACAGCCAAAGTAAGCTCCAGGCCTGCTTCCCGCTGCACTGCACTGCCTTCAGTGATGTGGTGGATCTGAACTGACCATGAGCTTGTCATCGCAGGCCTGGCATCTTTTGGCTCACATTTGGCCTCAGAAGTGGTTGGTCTTTTTGCCTATGGTTCCCTGGGCATCAGGATAACCGAGTTCAATTTAATTTTCACCAGATTCCTTTTTCTCTTTTAATCCTATACTTTTAGATTGGAGAGGCCAGGCAGATTCCTGCACACCTGGGAAGGCATGAGGGAGGAGAGAAGGGAGGGTTTGAAGCTCCCCAGCTCTCCTGCAGCAGCATCTGACTGGTTTCATCTTCTACAGCCTTGGGTCTGTATGCTGGAGTGGTGATGGTGAGCGGGTGTAAATTTCTTCCTGCCTGCAGTGACTCGCCCCTCTCCATCTCCAACACTCAGAGCTGTGGAGCATTAAAGGAGTTTCCTCTTGTTAATGTCTTCCACCACTGGGAAGGGCTCTTCTGCTGGGGCCTCCTGAACAGTAGCTCAAAGTGTTTCACTTCTATTCATTCTAGTCTCTGGGTTCCTCAATTTAATGAGGTCTTACTATTGTCTTTAAAGAGTGCTCTCCTTCCCGCAGAGACAAGCAGTTAGGTGGAATTGAGCACTGAAAGGAACAGGTTCGGCAGGGCAGACAGAGAAACTAACCTACACAAGCACTTTGGAGTGGCTTTCTCTGGCATCCCTGCCTTTCCCCATACCCCAAAGCTGGTGTTTAAGAGGCTTCCCACTTACTAGTTGAACCTGCCCCAGTTCCAGAGCAGACTCCCTGGGGATGTAGAGTTTATTAATAGTCTCTATCCCCTAGGACCAGTAGGATGAGAATACATGCACATCCTCAGAGAATAGAGCCAGCTCAATGGAGAGATGGGTCCCTGGCTGCTTTCCCCATTCCTCTTCTCAAGCACCATTGCTGAAATCAGATGCAAACGACTGGACTCAGAGTTCCTGGAATCCTCTGGATGCCATGTGGTCTCAACGGCAGCTGCTCATGGAATATGGGCTTGTTGTGGCCTGTTTTCAGTTACTACAGGAAATACTGGAGACTTGGTAATTACAAAGGATAGAGATTCTTTGGCGTCTGGTTCTGAAGCCTGGGATGTCTAAGGGTTTGGTGCTCACCAGTGCTCAGCATCTGGCAAGGGCCTTGTGCTACCTCATAAAGCACTAGCCAACTCAGGTTTCTCCTCTGGTTCTGATAAAGTCTCTAATGCCATCAAGGGGCCTGGTGTAATCCTAATTACCCCACCTTCCACTCACCCCCAACACAACTGTTCTAACAACTGTTTACTTACGAATCTTAGGATTAAGCTTACAACTAGTGAGCTTTCTGAAGACACGTTCAAACTATAGTAAGTCTCATCAGTGCTCATTTAGTTGGAGACTCTAGACTTGCAGCTTGATTAGACAACTAGGACCTCCCAGTGACCTGACAAATGACCTAAACTCAACTTCATGCTCACCCCTAGGCTGCAAGAACCCTAAACTGGGTCAAGAGTAGAGAGAAGGAAGCTACTGCAGTCACTGCGGAATACCGGAACATGGCTGGGACAACAGCCTGATCTCTGTCCATCCACAAGAGAGGGATGGACTGAAACTTAGACTTGAGCCAACATTTCAGGAGCCACTAAGCAACTAATGTGTAAAGTCAGGCGGAGCTGGCAACAAAGTAGCAGAGAAAATTTAACTACTCAGCATCATCACTCGGTTCCACTGAGGGCTTTGAAGGGTATGTATCTTGTCCCTGGATCCTTCCTCTCTGTCTCTGACTCTGTCTTGTCGAGATGTTTTTCTTCTCCAAGACCCACTGCGCCTGTAAGCTGTTTTTCTCAGGTATTTTGTTACAGCGACAAAAGTTGACTAACACATCTGTTAATTCTAAGGGCTGAGTCCTGGCATAAAAAGACCCAGCTCCCTGAAGAGGGTAGGATTTAGGACCATCAAAGTTGAAGGCTGTGATACAGAGGGTACAATGAAGAAAGAAAACTCTCGTCCAGTCTTGGAGAGTAGGCTATTCTACATAGAGGAGGCTCTGTCCTCTAGAGCAGGAATTGCAGTCTGTTTCTGTGGTCCTTGCCTACTTAGTAAGGTGGGGGTTTCCAGCCTATCCATTAGAGGGCACTAGTGAGTCTTCAGAAAGGGACAGGTCTAAAGGTCCCAGTGCCAGAACCCAGATAGCTCCGGGATGACAGTTTGGTAACACCACTGTTCCTGGCAAAATTGCATTTTTAATATTTTTTTGGACATACAAACTGTTTGGGAGTCTCTTTTAAATTGGCGAATAACACAGACCTGGAATTCAGGGGAGATAAAATGAACCACTTGGGAGCCTCTTTTTTTTTTTTTTTTTAAACTTATTTAGATAAAACAGAAAGTCACTCTTTTCATGAAGTTAATCAGGACAGAAAAACTGTGAAATAAACCCTGTGAATAATGGCGATATGCAGGAAGGGACTGCGCCTGGAACGTGCTGGAGGAGGTAAGCAGTGCTAATGGCCAAACAGTGATCAATTAGCTTGCAGAGCTGAGCAGCCATTGGGTTTGCAGCCAATCACATCTGAGTGAGGGCTCTTCAGGGACACACAATGGCTGTCAGTCCTTGGAATAAAGCTGTATGAAGCCGCTGGTGTCTTTGGCTGGTTTCAGTGAGCAGATGTCGCCTGACTGTGGCTCAGCGTCATATTCATACAAGCAGCCCATCCTATACCCTGCCTGGGGCAGCTTCTGAGCAAGGGTTCTGTTTCCCTGGAATTCACACAGCCTGGGTTCCAGATGAGAGTGAATGGGAGATGCAGTGAATGCTTTTCAAAATGCATTTTGGGGTTGAAGTAAATCAACTCCTAATCTTACAGTATCATTGTTAACATGTCTGAAACATTCCTGCTTTCTGCTAGGATAATATAAGGAATCATATACTCAATAGTATACAATGTTCACCAAAGGCCTACTTTGGGTGAAAGGTTTTGTTGAGCACCAGAGATGTACCAGCGACATCAGCATCCAAACATCCTATCTCCAGAGCTCTTATAGTTTAGCAGGCAACAAGAAATAAGCAAGCATATTAATACTGTCAGTACAGGCGAATCTGAGCCAGGAGCTCAGCAGAAGCAGCAAAAAGGGAAAAGGCATTAATTGGATTTTATCAAAGGTGATTTTTTTTCAGGTTGTTATAGAAATAATATAAAGAAAGAAGACAATTCAAAATTTCAAAACAGAGCCTAAGATTTAAATAGGTATTTCTCCAAAAAATTATATAAGTGATGTTTGAGTGCATGGAAGACATATAACTAGTCATCAATCCAGTGCAAATTCAAACCTCAAGGCGGCACTCTGTACTCACTAGGAGGACTATGCTGAGAGAGGCCGATGTGGGGCAGGGTGCGGAGAAACCAGAACACACATACAATTCAGCATAAACCATCAAATGATATGGCAACTGAAAAATAGGTAGCACCAAACTTAAGGAGAGGGTTACCACATAATTCGGCATGTCTACTTCTAGTTGTAATTCCACCAGAACTGAAAAGTATATTCCTATAAAAATTGTATGTGAAGGCTTTGTTGGAATTATCCATAGTGGTTAAAAAGTAGGAACAACCCAGATGTTTGACAACTGAGAAATGGGTAAATAAAATGTGGTAGAGCCATACAGTAGAATATTATTTGACAAAGAAAACCACCAATGAAGTGTTGATACAAAATTGGCGAATCGTGAAAAAGTTACGCCAAGTGAAAGAAGCCACTCATAAAAGAGCACCTACTGTGTGATATGATTTCTTTGAAATGTTTAGAAGAGACAAATCTATATTGAGAGGAAGTAGATGAATGGTTGCCCAAGGGAGAAAGGTAGTTGCTACTGGGTATGGATTTGGGAATGGGGTATGCTAAAGCAATCTAAAGTTGACCGTGGTGATCTTTGTGACTAAACACTGTGCTTTTGAGGCAGACTCATATTGTATAGTCCACAGTGGCCTTGACCTGGATCACCCTCCTATCTCAGCCTTCCATGTAAGATTATAGGTGTAACCACTCCTGACTGAGTGGTAAATCTTAAGAGATGAATTACCTATAAATTTCAGCTCAGTAGAGATGGGATGAGGAGGAGAGAGTGGAAAGGAAGAATGACCAGTCTTAGAAGAGTTCAGATTGAAGGAAGCAGAGAACAGGCACGTCAGCATCTCTCTTCAATGCTGTATGGGAAAAGAGGACTGTGTGTGTGGGACAGATGCACCTGAGCCAGAAAACCTGCTCTGCCACCTTGTAAGAAACAGTTTTGTTTGAAACTCTTTGCCTCCTTTACCAGGAGGTTGGTACCCAATGACTCTCAGTCACCAGGCTGTGATGAAGGCCTTGTCTGGGAATAGTACAATACTTCTTTTGGTTTTATGTACCTCATTTCCAAAATATAATGGTTTTGTAGACTAAAGAATTCATGTTTTTAAAAATTTATATGATTATTTCATATTAATATCTTATTTCCATATTAGATTGTGAGAAACGTTTTTGGTCAGATGTCAATGATTTATACACTCTTTCAAATTTTATTATTATTTTTTTGGAACACAAAACTCTGCTTGGTACTTATAGTCAATTGAATTGTGATCTCTCTAAAGATGCCCAACTTTTAAAACTGAGACCCAGTGAATTCTATTTTATTTGGAAAAGGAACCTGTATAGGTGTACTTTAAGATCTTGAGTTATTTCATGCTAGGTTACTCACATGGGACTAAAACACAGAGCCAAGACTCTTCATTATAGAGAGAAGATGGCAAACCCAATACTGAAGAGCAGGTCACATGAAAATAGACCTACAGGTCAGAGCTATTGCCAAGGTTAATCCATCATTAGTTTCGGTTTCAGACTGCTGGCTTTCCGAGCCAGCCACCACACTTATAACAATTTGTGATAGTCACTACAGAACACCGCACTGAGATATTGTATCCATTAATTCATTATGAACAAGTTTTCCTTTACCACATTGCACATAGTGGTAACTGTTGTAGAGTCTGGCCCAACAGTGTTAACATCTGAATTGTCTCAGGGTTAGTCTCTATTGATTGCATTCTATTCTACAAAATGAACACATTTTCGTATTCCCTGTATGTTGAATACTCTGAGATTATAGTCTTGGTCTTGTTAATGGTAATTTGTGAATTTGGTTGTATCTCTTTATTAAATGCTTATATTGCTTTATTAACTTGGTCGGTCGGGTGGGTGGTAGCTCAAGTCTCTCTTTCAGTGTTCTATGTTTGGTCAGAAAGCTTCTGACTTTTCTAATTCATACATAGTCCTGGTACCTGTTAGATACAGTAGTAAGATTTATACACATGATTTACATTTTTCTTCTTTGAATCTCCCCTCTCACTCTTCAATATTCCTAGCTGCTCCACATTCTGTCTTCTTGTTCCAAAAGCCAGAAAACTCTGTGAGTTTTCTGTAGCTTCCCTATATCATGATTGAAGTCTGCTGTCAGGACAATGCCCCACACAAAGCATCTCATGAAAGTATCTTCTTCCATGTCTTGACTCTTCTCCCAAATTTCTTGCTTTGCTTCAAAACTCCAGAGATCTCCAGTGGTGGTTCTAAGGCATTTTATCCAAAGTTTATAACCATTATCTGTGTTATCAACATATTGAAGTCTTTCTCTTCTTCTTGGAAATGGAATCTGGCATTTAACTACAGGTGGAAAACACAAAGCAATTAGATAAGATCTAGCCCAATTTACTCTTCAACAACAAACACTATTGATTATCCTTATCACAGCATTGTGTGAGATACATAGCATTACCTCATTGTTTAGATAAACTGTGCTGTTGAAGAGAAGTTAAATCCTGTGCCCAGCACCTTACAGGTCCTAACTGGGACTTTATCCAGTGGGCTGAGATTTGAGATTGCACATCGGGGCGTTCCATTCCTCTTGGGTTTTGAAGACCCAGAATGAACTTCAGACCACCTGTTCCATTAATTTTTACCCCAAAATGGGAACTCATGGTTATGAAAGTCTGTGGTTTCCTTCATTAGGAGAAATGAACTTGAAGATGTTACTGAAGAGGATGTGGCACAGGTTTATCTTGGGATTGGAGACAGAATGTGAATAGGGATGCCAGTGTCCAGGGGAATTCCAGTGCTCAGACAGGATAAAGTGACATTGTCAGGCCCTCCCTTATTATGGCTTTGATCAGTAATTTTCCTTTGAATTTCAGGTTTTCCAACTCCAAACTGAATATAATAATTCTCAATCCAAAATGGAAAGAATTCAACAAGAAAACTGACTATTTAAAAAATACTTACCATTTTACTTTATGGGTATATACACGCATGTAGGAGTCTGCAAAGGTCAGAAGAAAGATCAGAACCACTGGTACCAGCATTGAAGATGCTTGTGAATGGCTATCTCTGGGAACTCTGGTCCCGTGTAAGAACACTAAGTACATTTAAACACTGAGTCATCTGTCAGCCCGGATATTTTATTTTAAAAATGTGTGTGTGTTTGTGTGTACGTGCGTGCACACATACATGAATGAATGTAGAAGTCAGAGGATAACCCTACCTTCTACTTGGTCTGAGGCAAGGTATCTTGTTACTTGCCCACTGCTACTTATCCTAGGCTTGACAGCCCACAAGCTTCCAGGAAGTCTCCTGTCTCTGCTTCCCATTTTCCACAAGGGTGCGGGATTACAGACACAAATCACTACATCTTGCCTTACATGGGTTCTGATTCCCAATCTTCATACTGGCATGGTGTGCTGGTTAGCTTTTGTCAACAATACAAACTGTAGTCATCTGAGAAGAGGAACCTCAACTGAGAAAGTGCCTCCATCAAATTGACTGGTCTGGGCCATGTCTGTAGGGCATTTTCTTGATTAATGTTGATATGGAAGGACTAGCCTACTGTGGATGGGCCACCACTGGGACTTGGATCTAGATTGTATAAGGAAACAGCTGAGCAAGCCAAAGGGAACAAGTCAGTATGCATCTCTCCTAAATACTATTTTAGTTCTTGACTCCAGGATCTTGTTTGGCTTCCCTCAGTGATTGGCTTTGACCTGTAAGCTAAATAAACATTTTCCTCAGTTTCCAACCAAGCTGGTTTTGGTCAGTGTTTTATTTCAGCAACAAAAAGCAAACTGGCACATGGCAAGTGCTTTGACTACAGAGCCATCTCCCAGCCTGAAATCTGACTTTTATATGATCCACTTTATTCTTCACAGATGGCAGGAAGTATGTTTATAAAATCCGCTTGAATGGTGGTCTCCAGACCCATGCAGGAGGAGCCAGAGGGACATACTTCAGTGAACAGAGACCCCACTTGCTCTTTCTCCTTGGATTAAGGTTCTACCAGGCTAGGAGGCCAATCCCCATACAACAGACCATTGTGTAGTGCCTCCTCCTTGCTACCACCCACCATCACTTTCTCCCAGTGCACCATGGGCCACAGCAAATGATCAGGCAGCAAAGAAGGCTGTGCACTCCTGCTGGAGAAGTGGCTCTGTCATTATTTGGTCTTCCTTTTTGTTTTCAAATTTCTAATCCGGTCCTCTTCAGGGTGGAAAAGTCCCATCCCAACCCCACATACTCACTATGGTACTAGGTACTAAGTTGTTAAGTGGAGTGAACGACATAAAATTGTGGTATCCCATTGTCTGTGAGGATGGACTTGAGTAAAGGGGAACTATTTGTTAGAATCCTTTGGACTTACATTTGGTTGTATATACTCTTTCAACGTATATTCACCCCTTCAAACAATCCTGTAGGTAGCAGTGTTGGGAATTGGGGCCTAATGGAAGATGCTTAGCCTTGGAGGGTGGTGTGGAACCCCATGGGTGGATCAGTGTCAATCACACAAGAGCTTGCAGCTATGAATTTGATTGCTCTCACCTGCATTATGACATAGGCTAACACAATAAAACATCTTGATCTTCCCAGAAATCACAACTCATAGGAAAAAAATTCCTTTCTCTTTTTAAACCCAGTCTTTGCTACTGTGATATTGCAGTCCAGAACAGACTAAAACAGGAGCATTGGATCAGAGATTTTGCCTTGGAGCAGTTTGCATGGGGGCTTGGAGGGTCAAGGCCAACGTGTGCATGCATCTATTTTTAAGTGTGTTTTGGGGGATACATGAGAACAGGCTCCTGCAGTGAGCATCAGCATTCTATCTCTGGCACACATCTGTGCTTTCTGACATATCTGAACTGTCTCCTTCCTAGCATGACTTTCCCCCTGGATCTTGTTTGTCCAAGGACAATTTCAACAAGCAAAGGCTCAGAAGAGCATGTACTCAGTGCTTTGAGACCTTTCTCCAGTTGACAAATCCCAGTTCCCAAGACAAAGCCACCTTCAACCCTACACTGCACAGCAGAAAATGTATTTGTCTGGGAAGGTTTCTGAGTCCATGTCTGCTTGGTGACAGCTGTCCAAATAGAAGAGGTGTTATGCATTTGGAAAATGAAGTTATTTGGCCGGGTTGATGGTGTGTGACTGCGGTGGCAGATGTCTGTTTCTGTGTTGGTCACCACTCTCTCTCTTCTCCTGGTCTCCAAAGAAGACACATTGGAGAGATGGGTTCGATGCCAACAGTGTTTTCCTTTGTAGGGCAGGATAACATTACTGCAAGCATGATATGTCCTGCCACAGAGGTGCTCCTCACCTCACGCTGGTCCTCACCTTCTTTATTTTTGCCATCTTTTTCCCCTTCATCTTTTCATCTGTGATTGTCTAGGGAGCTACAGGCAATAAGGGATCCTATTACAAGCCATGTCTTTGGGCTTTTCATACTGACTCTGCCCAAAGTTGCCAATTCCCTTTAAAGTTGCAGACCTTGCTACTGTCCTTATTTCATCTGGGCAGAGGGAGCTTTCTGTTGGCTTACTCTGGAGGTGTTTGCATATAGAAAGAGCAATGACCAATGGAAATTAATCCCACTTCATTTCTCAGTACTGGGTTTGAGAGCTTCTGTCCCACTCAGCATAAACCTTTCCAACAAGCTAGGCTACCATATATGGCCAATCTGCCTAAGGAACCCCCCCTCTTCCTCTCTATCTGTATACTTGTATCTCATCCTTTATTACTTCCTCCTTTCCTCATCTTCCTCCCTTGTAAAGTCCCAAACTCACATTTCGAAACATGCTTTCTGAACAATACATGTATGTGAGAATACGCACACCGTTAGTAGAACAATGCATGCCATAGTACATCTGAGATGCCCAGAGGGTGTCATTTCAGTGTCATAGAAATAAAAGCAGTGGGGGGGGATGCTCACATATATGTGCTTCATCCCACACTGACTCTGTTTATTTCAAAGCATGATCAGTCAGTATCCTTCATGGAGACCTCACACAGGTAGTGTTTCTCTATTCTAAGAAAGAGTGAGGCTGGAGGTTTTGGAAAGGGTACTTACTTTCACTTCATTACCTGAAAGGCTACTCTCAGATCCTCACCTAGGGAATCAAAGGCATATAAAAAGAGGAGAGAAATCCACTCTAGCAGAATAACTAGGTGAAAATGTCATGACCCACAGGAGAGATAGAGTCCAAAGGACTCATGGTACACTGAGATATTAAGCCGCTCAGGCATTCTCCCACCAGTCACAGTAGAAGATAAGTAGAAAGGACCTTGTCAGAGCCCCAATATCATCAGATGTTTAGAGAGCAATGCTGGAGACTGTGAGATAGCCAAGAAACACCATGTCCGGGTTGCTTTCCAATGCTTCTGAAATTTGCAGAGTTGGGTGACCCTAGTGGGTCTAGAGATACAACACTAGGAAGGGTACAAGCTATTATGTGCACGAAAAGAAGACTTGTCAAGCAGGAGATGTCAAGTGCTATCTGATTCCTAAGTTGAGAAGTTTTAAAGACTAGCAGCATGATCAGTGAGTGATTGGTGTATCGGAGTTGTTGGCATCTCTTCTATTTTAAAATATATTTCCTGGAATAACGGTAATTTTATTTTTTTCCATTAATTAATTTATTTATTCACTTTACATCCCAATAGTATCCCCCTTCCAATGCCAGAGTGGGTTGGTACCCAGGGGGCATCTCTTCTTAACCCAAGAATATTGGTTCTATGAGTTAAACCTAAGTTAAATCAAGGTCTACGGTCTATTGCTCTGTAGACTTCGATCAGCTGCTCTGGGAATACTCCAGCAGAATGCTGTCAGAGAGACTGAGGGGTCGAGGCTATTCTGACTCTCCATATTGCCTGGATCTAGATAATACCTGGGCCTAGATATTGCATATTAGTCAATGCAAAGATGCAGAGGAGATTGGCCTGCTTTCAAGAGACTCAGAGTGAGGCAGAGAAGACCGATGCATATCAAGGGCTTGGTCTGAGTAAGTGCTACAATAGACCACTGCTTCTGACGGTATCTTCTTTGAAATTCTGCTACAGTGATCAAATGAATTAAACACATAAGACACTTAATATTACTGAGTACACCAAGATCTGGTAAGATTGTGTGTCATCACTGGGGGAAAAGCCAGGGGACATTGAATCTGAAATGTGTGTGATAGGCAGGGAATCTATTCTGATGCCCAGTGTTCCCACCAGAGATATTGAAGAACAAAAGCAACAGCAGCAGTAGCAGCAGCAGCAGCAACAACAGTGACAACAACAAACCATCTAAAACTAATATGAACAATAAATTAGCTGTCCTCTATTCCTTGCGGATCTAATGGAGATGGTTGGTATTTCTGTGGGCTGCGGTGAAGCGCTTGCCAGAAACACTTCTGGTGCTGGCTCTGTGGGGTTTGCTAAAACCTGCAGGCTCTGCCTCAAAACAACATTCTTCAATGCACGGAATAAAATGTAGAAAGCAGGCTGTATCGAGTTCAGTTATCAAAATATACATCTGCAATATGGTAATATATGTGTTTTTAATTAACACACTAAATTTTAAAACTCTATCAGTGAGTTTCACAGCTAGTGTAATTTTAAAGCAAGGAGGGGTGTGAACAAGGTCTGTGTGTTGATCTGCAGCAACAGTAAGAGAGAAACTATTTGTGATTTTTATTAGTGATAAAATGATGGATGCAAGCCAGAGGGATTTCCAGAGTTTAGATTTATCCCTTAGCTTAAGAATTCAACCTCACAGGGTAACAGGGTAAAGGGAGCAGAAATGTGGGGGGCTACAGGGTAGGGGAGGGAAACTAGCAAGCAGAATGGAAGGAGGATAAAGCAGGCAGGCAGGGAAAAAGTATGAAAAAAGAATTATGTAATCTCCACAAAACCCTTTCCAGTGCGGATTGTACGGATTCTGGGCACTTAGAAATGGTGGGACAGGTGTCCAGTGACTGGGTGTGTATGATGACATAAGGGAGGCTCTCTGTAATTATTTATCAGTGACTGAGTGAGTGAGTGACTAAACATGGAGTTGATTAGCCCAAGAAGTGGCCCTTGCTCCTACCCTGTGTTCCTTTCTTCTCTTTCTTATTTTTTTTCACTGTGAACATATGGATGCTTTGCTGTGCTAATATTTATTGAACAGATGCTATATGAAAAGCTTGAGGCTTTATGAGTGGTACCAAGGTGAGGGAGTAAGCTATGAATCTGGCACTAAGGGAGGACTTAGCTTGAGAGGAGTGGACAGGAACCCAGAAAAACCAGTGTTCTGCACATGGCTGTCCTTACCAACCACCTATTTTTTACTTTTGAGTTCCTATAAAGGCCTGGAAACCAAAAAGAATTTCAAAGTTGGCAATAATGAAATAGCAGCCAGGCTGCAGTACCTGAAAAAGAAACCTGCCTCACACAGGGCTTGTTCAAACCACACAGTTTGCAGAACTGAGCTTGGAGAAGTGGGTCAGTTTGCAGAGTGAGCTGCCGTAACGTCTGCAAACAACTGTGTTTGTGGGAACCTGTGTTTGCCAGGGAGAAGCCACAGACGGGACCTCTTTAAAATACTCTACAAGGTGGTACCTGCATTAAATTTTTAAAATATTGTTTTGTGAAATGTTTCCATATTGATTTATTGAGACATAGGTCACTCTTTCACAAAGTGTAATGACACCTGATGGTTGTGTAAACTGTTTTCTTCATGTTACCACTAGGTTTTCAATAAAGAAGTCTAGCTGTCATGTGACTGCTTATGGGAGAGACTGTTCTTCCTGTAGTAGTCAGCTGGCTTGTTAAGTATAGGCACACTTAGCAGTGAAACAGGAAATCCTGCCTCCTTTCCACTGTCATGGTGGAGAACTCCACTGTAGTTTGAATATGCGTAGCCAAGGGAGTGGCACTATTTTGAGGCATGGTCTTGTTGGAGGAAGTGTGTTCACCATGGGACATGGGCTTCCTAGCTGCTTGGAAGTCACTTTTCTCCTAGTAGCCTTCAGATGAAGGTGTAGAGCTCTCAGCTTCTCCTACACTATGCCTGTCTGGATGCTGCCATGCTCTTGCCTTGATGGTACTGGACTGAACCTCTGAACCTGTAAGCCAGCCAATTAAATGTTGTCCTTATAAGAGTTGCCTTGGTCATGGTATCTGTTCACAGCAGTAAAACCCTAACTAAAACACAGACACATAGATTTTTTTATACATGGACTATTTTCATGCTTCAACATCAGAGTTCATGGAGCAGCACTGCACTCCCTGAAAAGCCCACAGTATTTGTTTTCTCCTCTCTCCTCTCTCCTTCCTCTCTGTCTCCCTGTCTTCTCTCTGTCTTCTGTCTCTCTTCTTCTCTCTCTCTCTCTCTCTGACAAGATGTGTCTGAGGACTGTTTATTTATTCCAAAGTCCAGGAGACCAAGCATCTCTGTTGGCTCATGTGTAGGCTGAGATTTCTAGGACATACTTAGGGATAGTGGAAGTGAACAGCATGGTCTGAGATTTCATAAATGCTTCTTCCTTGTTAATCTTAAGGCCTATGAAGATGCTGAATGGTATTATGTCTATTAATAAAAGAGAAATTAACTTTAAAATTTTAATTAAAAATATAATGACATCATTCCCCCCTCCTCCCTCCAACCCCTCTTTTTCCTTATTATTGTACCTACATATGCATGAATATAAAAACACAACCTACTGAAACTGCTTAGTGTTGTTTGTATGTATATGGTTTCAGGGCTGACCACTTAGAATTGGAATAAACAATTAGGGAGCTGTGCCAGGGTAAGACTGATCTGCCCTCTCTCAGCCCTCCACTCAGTTATAGAAATCACCATATGGAGGTTCAAGAACAGCAGTCTTGCTCTTCTCACCCTCTTCCCTTTGTATCTAAAATAGCTTTTAAAATGGCCCAAGACATAGCCAAAGAGCTCTGCAGGGAATTCTTAGAGGAGGTAGTTAGCATCTGCTGCTCACTGTAAGGGACTTCCAGAGTTAGTGAAGATGGGATTAGATCAAAGGAAGGCAACCAAGGTCATAGCAGGAGAATGTGAGAACAGTAGTATCTCACTGTGTCTTGTTTTTGGAGAGATGATGTCCAGAGAGAAGACACTATCATGGTACATGTAGGAAATACTACATCAGAATTTCATTCAGCCCCAAAGCAGCTTTGTCCATGTCCATCAGAAAGCCATGGAAACCATCTTTATCTATGACAGGAGTACTTTTTCCTGGGTGTGTGGACAGTGAAACTAGAAAAGCATCAGTTACAATGTCTATGTAACACAGAACAAGTTGCTTTCCATAGACTAGGGAAAGCTCAATAACTCTACTAAAAATAAATTTAAATCACGACAAACACCTCAAAAATACCTGCCTTTCTCGCCAACTGATTCACACACTCTGTTAGGTTTCTAATTTATAGTGAAAATAATCAAAACACAGATGCATCTGACACATAGATAATAGTAAAGTTAAGAAGATCCATTATTCAAAAGTACCAAGCAAAGACAGAAGTGTCTTCCATAAAGGCTGAAAAATAACCTGAATTTTGCAAGGAAAATATTTCAGCATAAAAATGTAAGAACTAGGAGTCTGGAAGCTTGCTCAGTGGGTAAGAGTATTTGTTCCACAAGAATGACGACCTGAGTTTGAATCCCAGCACCCATGTCCAAAGCCAAGCATGTAAAAGCCCATGCCTGTAACCTCAGTGTTGAGGGGCATCTCCTGAGAAGGTGGTGCCTACAGGCAGGTGGTTCCTGAGAGCTCACTACCCAGCTAGCCTAGTCAAAATAGCAAGCTTCCATTACTGAAAGGCCATATCTAAAGGCAATAAGATGGAAAAGTTAATAAAGGATGGTATCCATTGACTTGTGATAGACTCTGCATGGGTGGACATGGCTATGTGCACTTGTACCCTAATGTGCATGTACCACACATGCACATACACCCTCAACAATACACACACACACTACATAACATACATACCACACATATACACATATACCACACTATACTCCACCTGCACACATACACACACCACAGAGGCATCATATATGACATACACACACATTACATGCCCATACATATCTGCAATCCACAATACACATACATACCACACTATACACACACTACACATACACACTATATACAGCACAGCATAGAAACATATACACACTATGCACCACACATCTCACAATACACACTATATAAAATACAGCATACAAATATATATGCATAAACTATATACCACATACATATACCACAGTGCACTACTTACCACACATATACACACACACTATATACACTACATACTATATACCACATTGCATAGAAACATGCACACTCTACATACTACATAGCATAAAATACACACATTATACACACCACACAGTATATAAATACACCCTACACACATCACACACACATGCACTACTCACACAGAACATACCACATGTATACACATACATAGTCCTAAACAGCCCATGATTCCAGGCATACACAACACTTATATACCACACACACACACACACACACACATATGCATACATATCACACATTGCACATACAACACAGATGTACCATACATGCACCACACAAAGGGCAAGAAAATAGAGGATTCAGCATGCTGTAGAAGAGATAGAAGTGTATTTTGCATAACATGAGTGCTCTCCTCCCTGAGAAGTGAAAATGGAAAGCAGATGCAAAAAAGATGAAAAGAATGAAGGGTGGAGTGCTACAGCTTCTGTCCCAGAGACAGAAGAGGAGGTGACATGAGGTGAGAGGTAAATATTAGGACCAAACAATACAAGGGCCCAGTGGCAGGCAGAGTGAGTAGCAAGGAACCAACTCTGCACTAACTTTTGTCAATTTAAGGACAAAGGAAGAATTCTGAGCATACGGTCTGTATGTACATTACCTACAAAACAGTGCACTAGCCAACAAGGTTTAAAATTGCATTCTTCTCCTTCCTTTTCCCTCTTTGAAAAGAAGAAATGTCTTCAGGCTGCTGTGCCTCTCCCATGGGTGTTTGCCCCCTCACTAGTTCTGCACCCTTGCCTGTTTTCTGTAGCCAGTTATTCACATAGCAGCCTTAGGGGTCCCGTCTTCATAATGTGCCACACAGAGTCTCTCTGCTTCACTTCACTTTGACATTAAGCCCTTTCCTCTCCTTCTTTCTTCCTCCCTCCCCTTTTCTTCCTTCCATCCTATAAATATTTATTGAGCATCTACTTCATGTAGAGTCTGCCCTCTGCACCACAAATACATCAAAATACAAAAGTAAGCTTTTTTTTTTTTTTACTTCTAGGAACTCACCTTTTAAAAAACTTTACTTATTGGGGTCTACAAGTAAATACAAATTATTGACAAATAACAAATACATCAAGATGTAAAGACCTGATGTATTATGTGATGAATGCCCCAGGAGAGAAAAAAAAAGAACAGAGAATGGGGGAGGTGGTGGGACCCCTTGCCTCACAGGTTGATAATTGTACAGAAACTGAGCTAATTTGAGGATGGCCCAGGTCAGTATCTTGGGATAGGAAGAATTTGTAGTAGAAATTTTCTCATTGCTGTGATTAGACTTGACAGAAATAGCTTATGGGAAGAGGACTTATTTTGTCCCAGTGTTTGTCGTGGCAGGGAAAGCATGACAACTGGAATGGTACCTGCTTCACATGAGGACCAGAAGGTAGAGAGTGCAGGACAGAACCAGAAGTGGATATACTCCAAAGACTACGTCTAATAACCTATTGCCAGCTGGTAAAGAGACCTGTGTGGTAGAATAAGAGGATATAGGCAGAGAGTACTAGGATAGGAGCTCAGCCAACTCAGTGGTAGACCATTGAAAACAATGATAAGGAATTTGTATTTTGTACATGAGTGGACAATGAGCTACATTTTAAGACGTGAAAGGGGGATGGGGGCAGGTGCTCACTATGTAGTCCAGGCTGGCCTGGAACTCATTATGTAAACTAGGATAACCTAGAACTTGAGACCACCCTGCCTCAGCCTCCTGAATATTATACTTCCTAGTATTACAGGTATGTACCACCATGGCCAGCTGATCTGACCTTCATTTAAAAAAATCCCAAGACCATTGTTAAGGACAAGCTATGAAATACAGGCAAAGGAGGGAAGCAGGGATATGATAAAGTAGTCACCATCAATATCATAAAGATGAGAGAAGAGAGAGAGAGAGAGAGAGAGGAGAGAGAGATCAGTTGGAGTTGATAGGTCTTCTCAGTCCATGGTCATGCATTGATTAAAAATGTTGATATGAATTGTTGAGTGGTTTCATTATATGTGGGTATTATAGAGTGCACTTACACCACCTACAAGTGTGTAGACTACTACACACCTAGACTGTATGCTGTGTGTGTGTGTGTGTGTGTGTGTGTGTGTGTGTGAGAGGAGAGAGAGAGAGAGAGAGAGAGAGAGAGAGAGAGAGAGGGAGAGGGAGGGAGAGGGAGACAGAGATTGTTCCTAAGGCCATTAAGGAAGCACACAAAATTAAATCTATCACAAGAGAAAATGATACAATCAAAGACACAGTAAACAATGAGATGCCTGAGGCTGCTGGTATTTATTCATAGTTTAGCCTAGCCTAGCATGCATAGCATAGCCTATCATAACATTGCAAGTACATAAACTAGGAGCATGGCTAATTATCATTATTACTGATATTATGTAGTGGACATAACTGTGTATGTTGTTCTTTATACTACTGGTAGTGAGAGGCTTTGATTACAAGAACAACACAATGGGTATTGTGTTCTCCAGCATCACAGTGGCTATGATGTCAGCATTCAGTAGAAGCTTTTCATCTTCTTTATAATGTATGGGTACTCCATTATATGCAGTTGTCAATCAACTGGGAAGTTACATGTGGTGGTGTTAGAGTTCTTGCCAATTTGTGTTTCTTCTAGTCATTGTTTTACTCATGAATCTCTGTCTTCCAAAGGCTTCATCTTCCTACCCCTATGACTATGTCTCATATACCTACAAAGAAGAATTTTTCAAGAAAACAGAAATTTCTATCAAGTGTTGCTGCCGGCTCTGGTTGTCCACACCACTGTTGCCACAGGATCAGCATCTACATGAACTCAATTCACAGTGTTTGTTCCTCAGACTTGCTCTCTCCCTGAATGTGGAACTGTGTTGGGCAGGCCTTCAGGGATGGTTGACCAGTTGTCTGTCTGCTGCAGAGCCCATGTTTCTGAGTAATGGAATTAGTGGACTTTACAAAGCGCCGCTTCACCCATTTCAGGCTTTCTTGCTTTCATGCACCAGCATAAAGGAAATCTAAGGCAATCTTATTTTATTTTATTTTTTGTTAATACAGACCCATCCACCTATAATCCTTTAGTCCTGTAATTGAACTCAATTCTGCCCAGTTTCAGGCATCATGAATTTTATCAATTTTATCTTTTACTGTCTTCATCTCCGTGCCTTTGTAGTTTTTAAAGAGAAGATTGGAGAGGCTAAACCTGAAGCCGTAAGCCTCACATTATTAATAAAAACAGATTATTACCACACTGCCCTTAACTATACAGAGTAAAATAGTAAAGGCTATCTTGGCTGAGGCAGGATAAGGATGGTAAAAAATTATCATTATCACAAGCATCTCCACAGCTGAATGAGTTCTAAAAACTAGAGTTAGATATACAGGTACATTCGAGATTGCATGTCCCACTGGAGTTTCATGATGTTCTCAATATTTTATGAACTGTGGAAACTACTACCCAACAGCACTTTGTTTTGGAGATTGGCTCTATTTTATGTGCTGTATTATCATGTTTATCTTCTGTTGTTATCCATTAATCAAAACTATGAATTCAAGGTTATGGATGATCTAAGAGCATACAATGTTGATAAATTTGGAGACTGTGAGAACAAGGAAGTGTTTATTTCTGTCTTTATCAATTTTGATTTGACAAATTTGTCAATTTTAGCTTATGACAATAAAAATAGAGACAAAACATGATTCCTTCAAGTTTTACAGAACTTAAAAGTTTTAAAACTCTCTGGTACCATGATTACCCTTTTCAGTGAAATTTACCTTTGATGAAATGTTAAAATCACAATAAAGTTGTGGACAGCAAGACCTGCCACACACACTTTAGAACTTCTTGTCAAAATAATAAAATCAAAAAGGACACATGGGGATACATTAGATGAATAGAGATAATGTTATTATTTTAAATAAGAAAGTCTGTAATGAAAAAATTAATGAAAACCACTGTAAACACTAATAGCATAAATGAGAAACTTCAATAATGTGGCCCCTACAGGAGAAAGATACAGGAAATGAAATTTCACACATGCTTAAGAGAAAGTGAAGAACTTGAATACATTTTAAAGATGTTGTTTACAGAATGACCTCGTGATGGCTCCTTTTGGTAAACTTGACATAAACCTAGACATGTCTGGGAAGAGAGAATGTGAATTCAAGAAATGTTTCATCGCATGCCCTTTGAGTGTGTTGGTGGGGCATTTTCTTGATTGATGTTTGATGTGGGAGGGTCCAGCTTACTGTGGGCAATACCATTGATGGGAAAGTTGTCTTAGGTACTGTAGGAAAGAATGCTGAGCAAGCCATGTGAAGCAACCCAGGAAGAGCACTCCCACATGTTCCCCACTTCAGTTCATGCTTTCAGTCTCCTGTTATAACTTACTACAGTGATGGACTCAGATCAGAAAGTGGAAACCAAATAAATCCTTTCCTGTGGCTGGAGAGATGGATCAGCAGTTAAGAGTACTGGCTGCTCTTCCAGAGGTCCTGAGTTCAATTCCCAGTAACCACATAGTGGCTCAGGACTATATGTAATGGAATCTGATGCTCTCTTCTGGCATACAGGTGTACAAGCAGACAGAGTACTAAATACATACATCTTTTAAAAAAATCCTTTTCTTTTCAAGTTGCTTTTAGTTGTTGGGTTGGTCACAGCAATAGAAAGCAAACATAACAGACCTAAAATCAAAGTGTCTATAAATGAGCTTAACAAGTGAAAATAGAATTTTGTAAAGAAAAGCAAATAAGTGGCTAAAAGACAGAGACTTAGAATAAACAGACTTCAATAATGAAAAGACATAAAGTTCTCAGAATGATGACATTTCACAATTTCTAATCCCCCCACCAAAGTTACTCTGTAAGTTGAAGGCCAATCCCAGCACACAGACCAAGATTATAATAAAGAACATATTCTATACCAGGTATTTAAACATATTACAAAGACACATATTGCTGAGACACTGGTATATACAGAAACCAGCAGATCTTTGGAACAGAATAGATGCATAGAAACAGGTACAAGGCTTCATGTCAGTGGAGCCATCATGGTGGCACCATGGAAAGAAGGCTGGAGTTGCTCAGCAGGGCAGTACTCAAAAAATGACTCAGAGGTCAGGGTCAGGCATGTGTTTCTTCCTCCCTTCCTTCCTTCCTTCCTTCCTTCCTTCCTTCCTTCCTTCCTTCCTTCTTTCTTTCTTTCTTTCTTTCTTTCTTCTTCTTTCTTTCTTTCTTCTTCTTTCTTTCTTTCTTATTCATTTATTACATTTAATTATATTTTCTACTTATTCACTTTACATCCCTTCCACTGGCCTCCCATTACTCCCTCCCATAATCCTTCTCCCAATACAGCTAACCTGGGGATCATATTGTCAACACATGACCATTCAGAAGAGACATACCTAAGTCAGATATAAACATAATAAGCTATGTGAAACAATGCCAGAAAGGTATCATGTATAATTGAATTCAGGGTGCCCTTTGTGAGGGTGGCACTGCCTCTGTGCACTATACCTCCATGACCAAGGGAACGTCCCATATATCTGAGAGGGCTAATAATCTAGTTTGGGTAAGTCCCAGAAATTTACTTAGGAAAGATAGGGAATCCTCCCAGGAAGAGATTCTATCCTTGAACAAATAAATCAGGAATGACAAATTTGATGCAGCATTTAACACAGTGTTTGTAGCTAAGGGTTGCTTACAGAACAGTATGGGGCTATCATAAGCATTTGTCACTGTTTAGCTCTGGGAATTAGCCACAGATGTCTGATAGAAAGAGCTGCCTGCACCAACTACAAGAGTCATTTGATCAAAACTTAGAATGTCGGGTGTCTCCAGCAGCCCTGTTACAATATCTGTTTACAATTGCATGAAACCCAAGGGATGTGTAAGGAGAGACGGGGTTGGTAGCGAGCTCAACCAGGGTAGTCCAGAGGAATCAGCCATAAAAAAGGATGCTAAAGATGTTTGTTTCTCTCATATGTCCATCATTATTTGACTTCAGTTCAGAATATCATGTCCCCTAGAGTTGGATAAATTCAGTCTCATTTCTTGGGGTCACTGCAGCTCTAGTGACAAGGAGAAAGAAACATGGAAGACACACAGCTTCTTACCGCTTTCACTTGGGAGTCATATTTCTGTTTGCATTTCCATGCTCAATGTAAGCCAGGTGACACCACCTGTTATCTTCCCAATGACTTGATGTTGGTGGGATAGACAAGAACATTGGATGGATCAGTAGTAAATCTTTAATATTCCCACTTTCCCCCAAACCACCTTGTTTTCCTGGAACCTCCTGTGCCATGGACACTCTGGGTCCATTTGGAAAGTTGTCCCAGGGCCACATACCCAGCAGGACATAGAGCTTTGCTTGCACAATCTGCTAGCTCCTCCATTTCTGAGGCGATTGCTCAGCCAGTTCGGCAGATGTTTGCTGCTGATGGTGCCGGAGCCCACTGTGATGGACAGCTCCTCTGCTTTGTTTACTCTTCCAGGCAGGGTGATAAATTCTCTTTCTAATCAGTATCCGTGTTTCCCATTCTCAGATGCACCAACCCTGCTAATGAATGATTCACTGAAGTCAGCTTCGAAGACGCACCAGCCTGCACCCCGCTCTGCCTTTGCTATGCCAAGTCATGCCCTTGCTATCTCCCAAACACAAAATCGAGTTTCTGAAGATGGTAGGGATGGATGACAGAGTGTGCAACTGCCTGGAGCAATTTGTTCACAGCAATTCATCCCAGTCTATTCTGTCAAGTGTGCTCCTGAATACGTTTGGTGGTTGTGGAGGGACACGGTGCTTCGAGGGAGTCCTCAGAGGTTCATTACTGCACAGTCTTGAGAGTTTCCAAGCAGTGACCTGAGACCTGGTTGGTCAGATGCTGGAGTTCTTGACCCAGAGTCCACTTCCAATACAGGAAAAAAAGTCTCAGAACTGCTAGGGAACCTCACTTCCTATTGCTACTACAGTGGCTTGAGAAAAATCAAACTGAACCCAGAAGAGTTTTTATTTTCTTTTTCAGTGGGGGCTATGCAGATGGCTATAATCCCAGTACTTGAGAAGTAGCAAAAAGAAGGAGGATGATGGGCTCAAGATTATCCTTGGTTACATATCAGGTACAAGGATAACCCAATTTTCAGCAAACAAAGAAAAACTGTTCTAAAATAAGAGAAAAAAAAGAAGAGTTAAAAGAGTAGTCATAAACAATAACCCTTTGCATTGAATCTATGGCTGAAACTGATTTATAAGGCAGCAGGATCTTAAAAAATAGGGGGCAGGCATGGGGCAACATGGCACTTGACCACAGTCACGAGGACTGTGAATTAAGGACTGTGCCATGCTGCTGGAAGGGTTTTTTTTTTTTTTTAATGCTAACAGAGAAATAATTAAAGTGCATGAGGCATTGATGGGAAAGCACCTTCACTCAAGAAGACAAAAGAATCAAGTGTCAATGTTCAAGGAGAGAGAGAGAGAAGAGAAAGAGACAGAGAGAGAAAGAGAGAAAGAGAGAGAGAGAGCACAGTGGGGTTGAATATAAGGTACTTAGGACACGTGTGAAATATAAATGAAATATATTCCTAACAGTTAGTATACTGTAATTTAATTAAAAATCTAACAGGACAAAGTAGGATGAAGATCTGATGAGGATGAGAAATCACCTCATTTGAGACACAGGTTCCCTGTGATTCAGCTGTTGCCTTGAGCAGTCAGGACAACACTGAGGACTAACAGGGTTGATACAGGGTCTTTAAGGGCATCCATTGCACAGTCTAGACTGAATGCAAGATGTATCCTTGGGAGAAAATTGATCAGGTTTAGACTTGGCTTTGGGAACATAAAACACCCTGAAGTTAACTAACCCACACTGGCAAGGAAATGGCAATTTTGGAACTTTGCTATAAACACCAAATGAACCAGACACAGAGGCAATAAAAGAATATTGATAAAAGCATGTTGGTCTGTGGCTAATTTACTTTCTACGTGGGCTATCTTAGTCAAGGACAGTTTGTCAGAAGCAGGAACCTGCTCAAGCCACTTTAAGGAAAGGGACTTGCTTATGAAGTACAGTAGGTGCAAACCTCAGCTTTTGAAAGGATAAGTAACATCTGTTTAGATTTTCTAAATAATTGAATTCTCTCCCTGAGTCTCTAAGAAACTAACTTCAATTCTTGCTGCAGAGCATCCATGCTGGGTTACGGCAACCGTGCTACCCTGCTTGAAGGCATCACTGAGATGGATCCCAGCTTCACACTCTGGTCTTCATAGGGCATCAGAGATGTCCATCATGTCTGCCCACATGCTCCTTTGCATTCTCTTCATTCAGTGATGGAGGCCCTGCTTCCACATGCCTTTGAACACCATGGAGACATTTTTCCTCCTGAGTCTGTTCTCCTATTGATGTGACTGGAAACAGGTGGTAGGTTTGCTCTTTGGGAGTCATCATGCATTACTCCATCTCTCAAGACAAGGGAAATATTTTAAGTTCAACATCTTCCTTTCTGAGGGAGTACCTAAAGATACTATGAGAATTACTTTTTGAAAAAAAAAAAAAAAAAAAAAAAAACCAACCAAACAAGCAAACAGAAAAACAAACACAAAAACACAAAAACCCTCAGGCCAGGAAGTGCTTGGCTGGCAACTGGCTTTTCCTTCAGATGCTTTCCTTTATTGAGGACCAACTTCTATGAATAAAGGAAGAGAAATAGAATGCAATAACCTTCATTTCCAATGTGCCCAGATTTAGAAGGCCTATGTCTCTTGGGTATGCCTCTGAGGATGTTTCAAGAGAGGATTAACCAAGGGACTAAGACTATGCTGGCTGTGTGCAGCTTCATCTCAGGGCTGGGAGTATGACTTAATAAAACCAGGGAAAGAAAAGGTCAAAGGTCAACAGAGCACTGACAGTCCCCTCTCTTGCTTTCTGTCTTCCATGGTGTGACTGACCTGCTTTGCCCTGTCTTCCCTGTCGTGATAGACAGAACCCTCCAAAGCCATGAGCCAAAATCATGGATTCATCCTTTAAGCTGATTAACTTATATTATCTCCTCATATCAGTGAGATAGTTGCTAATACAGAGCGATGTGTATGGATCTTATCTAAAATGATAGGCCAGACACAGGAAGGGTGTGGGGAATGGAGGAAGTCCCATGTGAATATATGCTATTGACATGGTCATATTCCATGAGAATGGCAAAACCTCCCCCACCCAGGGTAGAGTGAAGCCTTCCTCTGATCCACGTGTAGATATTGATAGAGTGTGCAGAAAATGTCCACCATAGCATTCTTCCCCAGGATGCTTGCAGTCTGAAGCTTGCTTCCCTACAGAAACTGTTCCTTGCAGAATGGCTAACCTACCTCCTTGTTCAGGTGCGTGTAACACTCCTGTCCCCTTGTCTGTATGCAATAACCCCACCTTCCTGTTCAGCTGTTTGCAATAGCCCCACCTCTCTATTCAAATGTACATAATATGCACACTGAGCTTCTAGTGTGCTGAGGTTTCTCTATCTGAGAGCCTAGCTCTCTCACCTCAGACATTTGTATATCTGTCCATGGTTTTCTTTTCTTCAATCCATATCCATTACTGGCCCATTCAGGCCCATCCTTGGAGCTGTGCTGAACACAGGGAGGACACAGGGAGAGGGGAGAGGAAAGGAAGAGGGGAGAAAGAGGAGAGAAGGGAGAGGAGAGAAAATGAATATGAACCAAGACAGCCACTCATTGTCTATCTCTAGTTGGGGACACATGGTATCTCATGTTTGCTTTTCTACTCTTTCTGGTGATGGTAATTTACCCTCATTACTCTTGCTCATACACAGTCACCAATGGCTGCACCAGCATGGTAACTCAGCCTTGAGGTGACTTGGTCATCTTGTAGAGGGCTCTTGGTAAGGCTACCTCCAACATGGAGATCCAATTGTGAACTCCTTGAAAAGAATCCTACTATTTCCAATCAGCCATAGCTCCAGGTCAGGTAGGGACAACAGACAGAAACAGGACTCTGATGACCAGGCTCTTTGGTGTTCTTAGGTACACATGCACAGACACAGGGATGAAATCCATCACAAGTCCTTACTGATTGACCTGCACAAGGATGCTTCCCCACAGAACAGCAAGAATCAGGGCTCTCTCATTGGTAGTGCAAGGGGTCATCTTGTTGTGAACTTATTTCATTGGCCCAGTACTGTACAATCCTTTCTTATCTGCAGTCTGAGTTTCTTCATATGAAATTGGGTATGACACAGGGATATGATGAGAGACAAGTTTGTGAAATTCAAAGGCACTCAGAATTTAAAGTTCAAGGATACTAATGTCAGCTCCATCTGCCACTCAGTAGCAGCTGTGTGATTATAAAAAAATTATTAAGATAACCAAGGAAATAATAGCGAGGTCATTGTGTAATTAAGAAAGATAGAGTTTTGTGTTTGGTTGAGTTGGGTTTAAACTTTCTTCTCCCACCCCATGGCTCTCTGTGACAGCTTTCCTGGGCAGTGGAAATTCCCCAGTTAGTCCACTATGCATTCAAGTTGACAAACCTCTACTTCAAATGATATCCTTCCTTGTTTTACACTGAATTAGTCTTGCCCAAGGCTTCTTTTCTCAAGATGCATTATTAGATGACTGGCCTACCCAGAGCACTTTAGGATGGTTTTCACAGGTTTCTAATGGAGCTTTCTGTTTCCAAACACTGTGAGAACCACTTGCTCCTATCTCTGACTTACAGATTTCCTAGTAACTCTCTCTTATAGAAAAGCCTCTAACATTCCCTTCCTGTGTTAAAACAAAGTTTTGTTCTTCATTAATTATCTTCAAATCTGTTTTTACATTTGATCTCTCCACCTCTCCCTCCCCATTTCTATACTTCTCTTTTTCTCTTTCCTTCATTTCCACCTTTTCCCTTCCTATCATCCCTTTTTTTCTAGTTGCAGAATACTTGAATACATTCCTATCATTACCACTCACAGGGTTATGTGTATACTAAGAACAAGTATGTTAGCTGGGTATGGGGCTCGTGGCTTTAATCCCAGCACCCAGGAGGCAGAGGCAGCCAGACTCAGTTCAAAACCAACTTAATATACTAGTAAGTTCTGGGCTAGTAAGGTCTGCATAATGAGCCTAGCTACAAGTAGATTAAAACAATAAAGAAATAAAAGCAGGCATAGCTATTTTTTTTATCTGTCAAAATAGAATTCAACCCAGAACTTTTCAGAAGAGATAGAGGATACATACATATTAAAGGAAAAATTCACTAAGAAGATATAATTCTAAACACTTATGAACCAAACTTAAGTCCACCCAAATTCAATAACTTAAAAAAAGCACCATTAGATCTAAACATCACAGATTGACTCCAGCACAGTGGTAATGGGTAACCTCAAATATTACACTCTTACCAATAGGCAGCAGAACTAGACAAAAATTAAATAGAGAGACTCTGGAGTTAAATGTTATTATAAATCAAGTGCAACCAATGGATATTTATAGAACATTCCACCCAAACACTGAGGAATATATTTTCTTCTCAGCAACCCATGGACATTACTCCAAAAGCAACTATTAGGACATGAAGCAAGCATCAACAAATTTAGGAACATTTAAATAATACCTGACTCCTACACACCACAGAAAGACAAATCTGAGTATCTAAACAGCAGCAATAGAAGAAAGTACACAAACTCATAGATGCCAAACCACACAGCACTGAATGGAAACTCAGACAGGAGAGAAATTATGGAGTAAGTTTTAAAAATTCCTTGAACTGAATGAGAACATAGCATACCAAAATCTATTGGATCTTATGAAGGTGCTCATAGGTAGAGAGTTTACAGCACTAATTTTCTGCATGAGACAACTGGAGAGAGCTCATGTTGGTAATTTCATGTTGTACCCAAAGACCTCGGGAAAACAGGAACAAACAACCCTCAATAGGTAGCCTGGAAATGACAAGGAAAGTTAGGTTAAAAGAAATATAATACAAATAAACAATAAAGAATCAATGAAAAAGTTGTTTCTTTGAAGAGATTAAAAAGACTGACAAATACTTTGCCAAACTAACCAAAGGAAAGGGAGAAAAGATACAAAATAATAAAATCATGAAATGAAAAGGGAAACATTACACAGATAATGAGTGAATTCAGTGAATCACAAGGACACACTGTAAATATCTATATTCAACTAAACTGGAAAATTTAGAAGTCATGTATTATATAATATATAATATATTGTATATAAGTATATAAAATGTAATATGTGTAATATGTTATATTTTGAAGATATATATATATGTACATATATATGATATGCAAAATTAAATAAATATGAGGAAAATGATTTAAACAAACCTATAACAATCAATGAGGTAGAAGTAGTAATTAAAACCTCCCAACTTAAAATCAAAAATCCTCAGGAACAGATGACTACAATACAGAATTCTACCAGATATTCAAAGAAGAGCTATCACCAATACTCCTCAAATTACTTTGTAAAATAAAAAGGAAATAATACTTCTTTTTTCTTTCTAAGAAACCAGTATTATTGTGATGTCAAAACCTGATAAAGACTCAACAAAAATGAAAATTATAGGCAGTCTCTATAATGAATAGAGATACAAAAATTCTTAATAAAAACTTGCAAACCAAATTCAAGAACACATTCCAGAGACACATGGATGGTTCAATATATGTAAATTCACAAATGGGATGAGTTACACTAACAGACTCAAAGGGAGAAACCACATACTCATCTCATTAGATTTAGAAAAAGCCTTTGACAAAATTTTGCATTCTTCTACAATAAAAATCCTGGAAGGTCTAGGAATATGGGAGACATAATCAACAAAATAAAGGCAATATATCATAACCCACAACCATCATCATAATGGAGAATAACTCAAACAATTCCATTAAAATCAGGAAAAAGTAAAAAACTTGCAGCTGTTCCTGTTCACCAGAGTATACGAGGTCGTAGCTAGAGCAATAAGATAAGTAATGGAGATACAAATGGGAAAGTAAAAGTCAAATTATCTTTATTCACAAATGGCATGACTCTTTACATAAACAACCCTACAATAGGGACTCCACCAGAAAACTCCTAGAGTTGATAAATGATTCAGCAAAGTGACAGAATATAAAATTAACATACAAAATCAGAAGCCTTTGTATATACAAATGACAAACGTGGAGAAAAGAAATCATGGGAAAAAAATCTCCTTCAAAACAGACTAAAAAAAAATCAGGAAACATATTTAGTTAAGGAAGTGAACAATTTGCATGATAAAAATTTTGAGATGTTGAAGAAAGAAATTGAAAATATCAGAAGATGAAAACCTCCCCTGCTCATGAATCAGAAGATTCACATTATAAAAATGGCCATGCTACCAAAAACATTATACAGATTCAACACAATTACAATCAAAATCCCTATGAAATTCTTCATAGAAGTTGAAAAACATTATAAGCTTCACATGGAAACACAAAGAATCCAGGATAGCCAAAGTAATCCTGTATCCATCAACCCAGATTTCAAGTTATACAATACAGGCTATAGTAATAAAAACCATCATGGTACTGTCATACAAACAAGCACATAGATCAAATCAATGGACTAGAATTCAGGGCCTTGTTCTAAGCTCATACACCTATAGCCATTGAATTTTTGACATAGAGGCTAAAAATACACACAGGAGAAAAACATAGCATCTTCAATAAATGGAGCTGTCAAACTGGATAGCTGCAAATGACAGCTGCAACAACAACAATAACAACAACAACAACAACAACAACAACAAAACTAGATGATTACCTCTCACCCACTCAAAAATCAACTGCAAATAGATCAAGAACTTAGACATAAGAATCTGAATCTGGTAAGTAAAGAAAGGGATGTGCTTGAGATCATAGGCTCATGGAAGAACTTTTCAGCTAAGACCCAGGTTTATATTAGGGCCAACAATTGATAAATTGGACCTTGTGAAACTAAGAAGGCCCTGTAAAGACAATGACACTGTCATTGAAGTGAAGGTGCAGGCCTACTGAATGGAAAAAATCTTTACCAGTTATACATCTGACAAGAGAGTTAATATCTAGACTATACAAACTACTAAAACCAAACAAAACTCCCTAAACGTCAAGAAAACAAGTAATCCAATAAAAAAATGGAGCATAGATTAAATATAAATGTCTAATAAATATTTTAAAAGGCATTCAACATCAGGGAAACGCTAATTAAAACTACTTTAAGATTTCATCTTACTCCAGTTAGAATGGACAAAATTAACAAAACACGTGAGAGCAGATGAATGGGCATGAGGAATGAGGAATATTGACTCAATGCTAGTACGAATACAATCTTATACAGCAACCACAGAAATAGTGTGGAAGTTCCTTTAAAAGCTGGAGATAGATTGACCACAGGACCCAGCTATATAATTCTTGGGCATATACCCAAAAAACACATCTCATAACAGAAATACTTATTCTTCCTTGTTTGTTGCTGATCACGATAACCAGGAAATAGAAACAGCCTAGATGTGCATCAGATGAAAATGTGGCTTTTTTTTTTTTTTTTTTTTTTTTGGTTTTTCGAGACAGGGTTTCTCTGTGTAGCCCTGGCTGTCCTGGAACTCACTCTGTAGATCAGGCTGGCCTCAAACTCAGAAACCCACCTGCCTCTGCCTCCCAAGTGCTGGGATTAAAGGCATGCACCACCACTGCCCAGCTGAAAATGTGGTACATTTATACAATGGAATATTATTCAATTGTTTAGAAAAATGAAATTATGAAATCCCCATGTAAATCGATGAAATTGGAAACATACTGAGTAAGGGAACCCAGACCCAGAATGGGAAACATTGCATCTTCTCTCATATTTGATGTTAGTCTGATTTTTCAGATATGTGTATTCCATTTGGAATACTCATAGAAATTAGGAAACTAGGAAGGAACTATGAGTGAGGAAAGTACCTTACCATTGTGAAGACATGGAATATAGCTATATAAAAAGGAAAAAGGGAATACTGAACTAGAAAAAATTAAGGGGTGAAAGATAGGAAGACACGCTAGAGAAAAGAACATGGGTAGGGATAATTAACACTAATGGCATTTTGAAAAAAGAAAACATATGGAAACCTAATACTGTAGAAACTTTCATATGTATATGATGAGTTACTCTATAATAGAGGGATAGTACCCCATCTAGATACCACATGCAAATAAAATCCCCAGTACCAAAAATGGATTACCTCTTTATTGAGCTGTTCAATGAGTTTTTTTAGACAACTCACCAAGCATTACAGGATATTGTCAATACTCTTGGCTGTCTAAAGAACTTGAGAGTAAAGGCCTATTGCTGAAGACAACAAATATTTGACTCACATAACATGGAAAATATTATGCTGGTACTTGCCTAGAAGCTTCAGTCCTACTGGCTAACTCATAGTCCTAGAAAGTGCTATACACGCTACTGGAGAAAAGTAATTATCAGTCTCACCCAGCTATGAACTCTATGAACTACAATAATGACATATCCAATGAAATATGTCCACAGTTGCAATAGAGGCATGAATATTATGGAATATTCAACCTCTTCCTAATTGACTCTAAGCCCATTCCATGATATGTACTCCATACCTGATACTTTTAACAGCGTCAAAAACCTGTGCCTAGATATGTCATAAGCTGTCTTAGTTTGGGTTTTACTGCTGTGAACAGACACCATGACAAAGGCAACTCTTATAAAGACAATATATAATTGGGGCTGGCTTACAGATTCAGAGGTTCAGTCCATTATCATCAAGGCAGGAGCATGGCAGCATCCAGGCAGGGATGGTGCAGGAAGAACTGAGAGTTCAACATCATGTTCAGAAGGCAAACAGAAGAAGACTGGCTTCCATATAGTTAGGAAGGTCTCATTGCCCACCCCTACAGTGACATGCTTCTTTCAACAAGGCCACACCTCCTAATAGTGCCATTCCCTGGGCCAAGCATATTCAAACCACCACATAAGCCCTATGTGAAAACCACTACTGTTATTTTGCTAAATGAATATAGTGTAACAACATCTCTTAGTGACTACTGCTACACCCATATCAATGAATCTTTCAACTCTCAGAGAAGTATCTTCTTACACTAGTTATCATGGGGTTCCCAATAGAGGAGTTAGAGTGAAGACTGAAGGAGTTGAAAGGATTTGCGACCCCATGAGGAGAACAACAATACCAACCAACCAGAGCCCCTAGGGTCTAAACCACCAGCCTGGGAGCACTTAGGGAGGGACCCATGGCTCCAGCTATATATGCAAGGATGTCATAGGTGGGAGAAGAGATCCTTGGTCCCATGAAGGCTGGACATCGTGTGTGGGGGGATTCAAGGGTGGGGAGGTGAGGTGCGGGGGGGGGGAGGTGGAGGTACACCCTCATAGAAGCAGGAGGAGGGGGGATGGGATAGGGAATTCCTGGGAGGGAGGGGGAAAATGGGGTAAGGGGAGAACAACTGAAACGTAAATAAAATTTCCAATAATAAAAAAAAGAAATTAACAAGGAGAATCTCAACTGGTCTAGGTGCAAAGCATGATAGACTGATGAGTTCTCAGTCTTAAATAAAATTTCTATATCATACCACTCACCAGGGCTCAGAGGTCTTTGTAGAAGAGGGAACAGAAAGATGATAAGAGCCAGAGATGGTTGATAACTTTAGAGAAGCACTGTTTCATGGTCAGAACAAGACAGCCGTACATATGAACTCATAGTAATTGTGAGAACCTGCACAAGATCAAGATCAAGCCAGACAAAATCCCAGAATTGAGGGGAGTAGATGGGCATGAAATTCTACTACTAGCTGAGGAGCTCTTGATGTTTGATAGCTGCTGGGAGAGAGGGAGATAGTTTTCTTGAGTGGTGTGAGCTATAGTTGATTAACCACACTCTAGAGCAGACTCGACTCACAAGACTAGTTGGATAACAAAAGTTGGACCTAGTGGGATAAAAATAAAATAGAAGGAAACACAAACCTGAGTGTGGTGGGAGGTGAGGGTAGAAGAGTTGATCTCAGAGGAGTTAGGGAAGAGAGGATAGATATGATTAAAATATATTGTACAAAACTATCAAAGAGTTAATAAGATACTATTTGAAAATCAAGTATGTGTAAAATACACAGTGAAGTTCCCTTCCAATTTTGTGTCTGCACTTGTACAACCAACCCCATCACAGATGTAGTCTTGATGGGCTATATATCTTCGGTATATATCTTTCCAGTTTGGGGAATCTATAAGTTTGGTATATATCTTTCCAATATTTGTTGTACATTAAAAAATGTCTGTGTCTGTAGCTACAGAATGGTATGTATACCTACGTCTATGCCTACGCCTACATATATAATTTTATCTACATATTATGTTTATGTGTTTAAAAGATTTAGCATTGTGTTTGCATGATATTGTTTTGTTTTTAACAGAAATAGCATCATACCATATGTCTTAGTTCCTTTTCTTGTTGGTGTAACAAAACACTCACTCTGAAAAATTAACCTAAAAGAGAAAGGCTATAGTTCCAGAGAGATACAGTTTATCATGGCTGCAGGCAGGGACCACATGGATCCTTGTTCCAAGCTACATTGTTTGTTTGTTTTTGTTTTGTTTTGTTTTGTTTTGTTTTGAGACAGGGTTTCTCTGTATAGCCCTGGCTGTCCTGAAACTCACTCTGTAGACAAGGCGGCCTTGAACTCAGAAATCTGCCTGCCTCTGCCTCCCAAGTGCTGGGATTAAAGGCATGTGCCACCACTGCCTGGCCAAGTTATATTGTTTTAATCCAGGCTGCCATACAAATACCAGACTGTTACCACAGAGTGATGAGATTATGCAATAAACAATATCCCAGAGGCTGGAGAGATGTCTTAGTGGTTAAGAACACTTACTGATCTTCTAGAGGTCCTGAGTTCAATTCCTACCAACCCATGCAGTCCGTGGGTATATAGACTATGAGATGAGGCACACACATGTTGTCTGTGGTGTATACTATGGGTGGGGCACACACATGCAGTCCATGGTATATAGACTGTGAGGTGGGGCACATAATGCTGTCTGTGGTATATAGACTATGAGGTGGGGACACACATGCAGTCCGAAGTATATAGACAACTTTTTGCATGTATATTTTTCTAGATACTTACCTAGATTTCTTGAAAGAAGTTTATGTAACTGTCCATAAAGGTAATTCAATATATTATTGGATTGTCTTCTAGGAATTTCCCACCAGCTTCTGGTACTGGTGCTCATCAATACCCAGGTAGTATTATGTTTGCTTTGAGCTTATGTTCACTTTAACTCTGCTATCCTACTGGGAAAAAACTCCAGAACATTTACAGTATCCTTATTTTTATATAATCAAACATCTTTTGATTTGTGGTGTGTGTGTGTGTTGCCATTAACATCATTTGCCCAATTTCCTATCAAGTTTTAGTGTTTTTAATCTTATTGTTTCATCTTTCAACCTCCCTTTGAACTTCTTTAGGATGTTTTATGAACATATAGGATATCATTAAGTTCTGTGGTCAAACTTATTAATATTCTTCAAAACTTCTGAGGGTTTTTCATCTCATTTTTGAATAATCTGTAAAGTATTTTTTTAAAAAAATATGTTTCTAACAGTTAACTCCCCCTCTCTTTTTCTTTCTTTGTCTCTCTGTCTCTTACTTTCAGATAAGAATGTGAGCTCTCAGCTGCTGTTCCATGGCCATGCTGGCTGGCTTCCTTCTACCATGCTCCCTATTGTGATGGTCATGGTCTATAACACTCTACAACTGTGAACCGCAAATTGAATATTCTCTTTTAAAAGTTGCATTGATTTCTGCAATTCTTTTAGAAAGGAACAATTCTGGGTCAGAGTTTTTGATGCTCTGTCTTTCTACTGGAGGTGGCCTCTACAAATTTCCTCTTCCCACTGTTGGGCATTTCATCTAAGGTTCCTCTCTTTGAGTCCTGAGAGTCTCTCACCTCTCAGCTCTCTGGTACTTTCTAAAGGGTTCCCCATCTCCCACCTCCCCTACCCAGGTTGTATATTTCCATTCATTCTGCTGGCCCTTAGGGCTTCCCTCTTGTCTCCACCTCCCATATCTAATCATGTTCACCCTCCCTTTCCCCTCTGCCTCCCAGGTCTTTCCCTCCTTCTGCCTTCTGTGATTGTTTTCTTCTCCCTTCCAAGTGGGATTGAAGCATCCTCACTTGGGCCCTTCTGCTTGTTAACATTCTTGAGTTCTGTGTATGATATCCTAGGTATTCTGTACTTCTTGGATAATGTCTACTTATTAATGAGTATATGCCATGCATGTCCTTTTGGGTCTGAGATACCTCACTCAGGATGATATTTTCTAGTTCTATTCATTTGCCTGCAAAACTCATGATGTCCTTGTTCTTAATAGCTGAATAGTATTCCATTGTGTAAATAAACCACATTTTTCTGTATCCATTCTTCTGTGTGGGTCATCTGGGTTGTTTCCGTCTTCTGATATCACAGCTGCTATGATCATAGTGGGGCACGTGTCCCTGTGGTATGGTGGAACATCTTTTGGGTATACATCCAAGAGTGGTATATCTGGGTCTTCAGGTAGATCTATTTCCAATTTTCTGAAGAACCTCCAGATTGATTTCCAGAGTGGTTGAACTAGTTTGCAATCCCACCAACAATGGAGAATTGTTCCTTTTTCTTTGCATTCTCACCAACATGTGCTGTTATCTGCGTTTTTTTTGTTTTTTTTTTTTTTTGTTTTTTTTTGTCTTAGCCTTTCTGATTGGTGTAAGGTGGAATCTTAGGGTCATTTTTATTTGCATTTCCCTGATGACTAAGGACTTTGAACATTTCTTTAAGTGCTTCTCAGCCATTTGAGATTCCTCTGTTGGCCGGGCGGTGGTGGCACACGCCTTTAATCCCAGCACTTGGGAGGCAGAGGCAGGCGGATTTCTGAGTTCGAGGCCAGCCTGGTCTACCGAGTGAGTTCCAGGACAGCCCGGACTACACAGAGAAACCCTGTCTCGAAAAACCAAAAAAAAAAAAAAAAAAAAAAAAAAAGAGATTCCTCTGTTGTAAATTCTCTGTTTTATACCCCATTTTTTGATCGGGTTATTTGTTTTTTTTGGAGGATAGCTTCTTGAGTTCTTTATATACTTTGGAGAAGAGACTGAGGAAAAGGTCCAGTGACCGGCCCAACTTGGGATCCATCTCAAGAGGAGGCTCCAAGGCCTGACACTATTACTGGTATGCTCACAGACAGGAACCTAACATGGCTGCCCTCTGAGAGGCCCAACAAGCAGCTGACTGAGACAGAAGCAGATACTTATATTCCAACCAATGGTCTGAAGTCAGGGACCCCTGTGGTTGAGTGAGGGAAAGGCTGGAAGAAGTTGAGGAGGAGGGCTACCCCATAGATGACCAGCAGTCTCAACAAAATTGGACTCCTGAGATTGCTCAGACACTGAGCCACCAATCAGGCAGCATACACGAGCTGGTCCAAGGTCCCTGACACATACACAGCAGAGAACTGCTGGAATTTGAGGCCCCAGGGACGGGGGAGGCCTGGCAAGTGGGACATCGTTTTGGGAGACAAAGGTTGGGGGAGGCAGAAGGAGGAATGGGATGAGGAACTGTGGGAGGGCAGACTGGGAGGGGGGCACGACTAGACTGTAAAAATAAAATAAAAGTAATAAAAGAAATCTAGGACCCATCAGAAAATGAAAAAAAAGTTGCATTGATCTTGATTCATATTGTTATGGCAATATAAGCATAACTAAGACATTCTCCAACCTAGTTTTTTGAAATAGGCTCTCCCACTGAATCTGGAGTTTTGCCAGGTTGCTAGCCTAGCTGATCATCAACTCCTCTAGTAGCCTTCGATGTGTCCACCATAACTAGTATTGGAGTTATAAATCTGTGTTGTTACACTCAGCTTTTACATGGGTGATGGGATCCTAACTTGGGTCCTTATGTTTGGCAGCAAGCATTTTACCAGCTGAGCCATCTCCTCAACCTGTTTCTGATTTCTTGATGTATCTAGAATGTATCTTTGAGTATGGTAAATAGCAGGTGTCTACCCTATGGCTAAGTCATACTTAGTGAATAAATCATCCCATCACCACCATCCTGAAATCCTGCTTTTACAATACATTAAGGAAACACATCCATGTGAGCCTTTTTTTGAACTGCCTATTTGTCAGTTCCTCTATTTGGCTATTTTCACACCAGGTTCACATTTGGAGAAGCTGTCAGTTTTAATGATGCTGTCCTGGAGCTTTGGAAGTGACAAGAGAATGCTTTCCAATGAATACAACCAAGAGAATGTCTCACTTAAATGTCTCCTCGGAGTGGCCCCTGCCTATTTCTTGATTATTGATGCTTCAGAAAGCGTGTGCTCAACACCAGAAGAGCCTCGGGCATTCCATTACTCAGTGCTTGGCCTACAAACATTTATCTATTATTAATCTCAGAGAGGAGAGAAACTTCTGCAGGTCAGTCTAGGTCTACCTCCCAAACCCTCGGGTCCTATCTCGGATTTCTTTCTTCTCGGGATGACTGAGGTACGAGGTAGGGTTATGAGCACAAACACCCGCGGCCTTCCCCTGTGTCCCCTCTAAGATGATCATGATTGTCTTACCTTGGTTATTTTATAACACACAACTCTGGTGCTAAATTATACCATGTGTGGTGCCAGAGCCTTGTTGATCTTAGACCAAGTAGATCTTATTACATCTGAATTACTTATTAAGAATTGGGGAGAAACAGGATTATACCAGAGGACAGGATTATGGAGTCCATTTATCCTGGTACTTTAGACTATAGCTGTCTGTTTCAAGCTATAGATTGTGAGCCTCTGTGAGGCAGGTACAGCATCTTAGCGAGGAGCTCCTCCTCCTAGTATGCAGTGTTCAGCAGAATCAGGCACAAAGTATGTGCATCAATATAATAAAATGTGCCTAAGAGGATTGAATACTTAGCACTGTCACCCCCCAAATCACTCTAATTACATAAAGCTTTTTGGTGCCCCTGTCACTTACCATCCCATCGTTTCCACTTGCTCTTTTGCCTCCCTATGTTGCTATTGTATAATTTTTTTTATCTCAGTATTGTCGGTGTGACCCTCACGGCTGTCTCCATTAGCATCTTTTACATTAAATCAGATATCTGCACCAGCACAAGAGGCTCTCTGCAGCTTGATCACTGAGCAATGGATCAGACAGCTGAACCGTTGATTTAATTGGCATGGAATAACTAAGCCATCTGTTCTGCAGAGTTGATTTTTTAAGTGTTACTCTCCTATCTGCTCTGAAATTTCTTGGCCACTTGGAAAGACTACTGATGTTAGATGGTGGGTCACAAAGCATGACTGCTTTAAGGCAGCGAGAAGGCTTTAAGGCGTAAGAGAATTTGAAGGGCCCTGTGGTCCACCCTGCTTTATCTTTCCTCATTACACTTATTAGTATTTGCTGTGTTACATTGTAAGCTGTTGATCTGTTTCTCAAGATGCACACTGATTACCAAGAGTCGGGGACTTTGTTCTTGTTGTTCTTTGCTGAATGTCAGGGCTAAGAATATCTGCAGTTTGCTCCCAAGCAGGTCTGTTCAGCTGCCCTTTGGGTTTAGTTTTGTGAGAATTTGTGGCACAGGCATCCACTGAGAATGTCAGGTAGATGGAAAGAAGGTACAGACGTTGACCCACAGAACTGTCTAAAGACTAAGCTGACAAGCTAAATGCCTGTGTGAAGATTGGCTTTAATGTGAGAACTACTTGTTCCAATGTACAGAAATAGAGTGATGGTTCAGTAGATGACTGTTGGTCAATTTGATGGGATGGACATAAGAATGTTATTTAATCTTTTCTGACTTGAGTATTTTGATTTATAAAATAAGAATCATCCTTAACAGCTTCATTTATGAAGGTTAAATGAGATAATGCATCTGAAATCATAGCCAAGAACCTTGTGAAAAGCAGGTAATAAATGCTGTGTAGATATTATCTCCAGCTCATGCAGATGGGGAAACTGAGGCATCAATTCTTCTAGCTACAACCAAAAAGCTCTGGGATTCAAACCGAGGCTTTCTTCAGAGTCCACAAAACACATGTATAAGGTAGGTGATGAGTGTTTTGAACTGTAAATGCTCTTTTTCCACCTTTCAAGCCATTGCTGATTTGAAGATTGTTATGGTTTGGATGTATCTATCACACTGTCATACATTTGAGTAACTGGTCCTTAGCTAGTGGCTTTAAGACATGCTGTCTAGCTGTTGCATGCAAGCCACTAAGGATGCGCCTTTGTGAGTTATAGTTGCCTCATTTCCAGTCCTGGTCTTGCATCCTGATCTGCTAAGATGTGAACAAGTCATGCTGCAAGCTCTCACCGTGGTGACTGCTTCAACCACCATTTTTGCCATGATGGACCAAAGTTCCCTGAAACTGTGAGCCAGGATGAATCCATTCTCTCTTAATTTGTTTCCATTGGGGGGTTTTCTAATAGCCAGGAGAAAAGTAACACAGAGGGTAGGACAAGAAATTGTGGAGTTGTTGCACGAATGGAGACAGAGGCCATGAGTTTAGATCAAAGCAGATACCTCTTTCTATGATGAGGAGTGGGGGCTAAAGAGAACTGATGAGTTAATCAATCTCTCAAGGGCTGTGGTTTAAATCAATGCAGTGGTGATAAGAGACCAGGTGAGTGATCCAGAAACCAAGAAGAGGAGCAGGCTATGGGGGAAGAATCAGGGCTCATCACAGTGGCTAACAAAACACCAAGACACTAGGTGCCATGTAGACATCTCAGCCTGGAGAAGACCATGCCCTCCCTGCCTCTCTCCTTTCAGCAGTTACCCTCCCATTTTGCCCATGCCTTAGTGAGAGTTTTTCATTGTTGTCTAGTCAGCACAATGGCCTCAGATCTCCTTTTGGGGACTGTGGACTTCAACAGCTTTCACATCTATGACTGGAAAAGTGTTCTGGAGCAAGTAGGGATCCGGACTGCAGAGAACATCCTGCTTCCTGCAAGGATAAAAAATGCTTCATTCCTATTTAACTAACATCTACTTACTGTTTTTTGCTAGGTGCCAGACATCCAAGAACATGATAGGTTTACTCACTTAACTCCCTTAACCATTTACAAGCTATGTACTCCCCTGTCCCCTTAGGAAATGGGGAACAAGAGGATGGTTCTGGTTAGTTCAGGTGCAGCACAAAAGGTGACAAATATGCAGGAACAAGTTTGACATTTTTAGAACTTCCTTTTCTGATCTTGTAATTGGATAGTTGAAAATGTTCCAGGCTCAATGTCCACAAGATATAGCTCATTCTGCCCTTCAATTCATGATCTTCCTACCTTAGCTCCTCCTCCTACCTTAGCTCCTCCTCTTACCTTAGCTCCTCCTCTTACCTTAGCTCCTCCTCCTACTTTAGCTCCTCCTGCTGCAGTTTCAAGTGTGCTGCCTTGCCTGGCCATGCTCCTCAGGCATTGCTTTGTTTCCTGATCACTTCTAACATTCCCAGACTCTTCATTCAAATGACAATTATTGAACAATTACCATATCACTTGGCACTGTTCTAGACACCAATGACCCTGACATTCCTTCCATCACATGTGTGTTAAGACAGAGAGACAGCCAGTGATCAAATGAACCATTGTACAGCCAGAGTCAATGGGCACCATGAAGGCTGATGTGAGAAGAAAATACCACAACCTGGGAAGGCCCCTGGAAGGAGGTGACATTTATGCTGAGATTTGAGCAGTTGAAAAGGAGGCTGATTTTGAATACCAAGGGCCTGTTAACAAGGACAAAGTACATGGCAGGAGAAGGAGTGACCTATCAGAGACAGATTGGGAAAGAGGCTGTGATGAGGGATGGGAGTGTTGGGCAGGTCAGAAACCACATTGTAGAGATTATTAAAGAGTGACCAGTTGTTTGGCTCATTCTCTTCCAACCCAAGTGTGTTATTCATCTCTTCTAGAAAAGAGACAAAGGCTGTTGTATTCTCAATTGTCAACTGTACTTTCCAGCATGGAAAAGAGGTCTTATTCTTCCCCCTTTGAGTTTAATGTATCCAGTGGGCTATAAGGGAGGCTGAAGTGTTTACTAAAGTTGGTTTTGAAAAATATAAGCCTACATTTTACAACCGAGCCTTCTCTCCATCTCCATCTCCTGCAGTTTAACCAAGCTTCTCTCAACTCCACTACGCTGGCTACTTTTCAGTACTGTCCTTTTTGCTGATGCTTGGCTAATATTACATTTTGGAAGCATAGAGAAATGGGCATCTCCAATGCTCCCTTCCTATTTTTTATTCTTGATTTTCTATGACAGTAGATTTTGTTCTTTATTTGCTCCTTCCATTTGAATGTGCCCATCATACAGTATTATGGATCTGCTGGCCAAACACCTAAGAAATAGATCACTCAGTCAAGAGTGTTTTAAAGATGTTAGATCTAATTCCATTATTCTATGGTTAGTTTATTATGGAAATACACAGACTACATAGAAAGATAACACTGAGAAAATGAAAATTCAGTAATGCATTCTAAAATTATTTGGAGAATGTGCAGAGAGGAGATCCTAAATCCAACTCAACTGCTGCAGAAGTCAGTTTCTTCATTGACCCAGGGCTTTGGATCTGATTCTAGGATCTATATAGAGTGTGCACTCTACATATTTACACACTAAGTGGAAGACTTGCATGCAGTACCTTGTCAGAATATCCTACTTTTCTTATTTTATTATTAAAAAGATTTTATTTTATTGTTTTGTAATTATGTGCATGTTTGTGTATCTGTATGTAGGTATATGCACATGAGTGCAGGTGCCTGCTCAGCTGTTGGATCCTTCTGCAGCTGGAGTTACAAACAGTTGTGAGTCACACTTGACATAAGTACCAGAAGTGGAACTCGTATCAGCTTGAGGAGCAGTACATGCTCTTAACTACTGAGCTGTCTCTCCAGTCCTTCTATATTTTGTTGTATTTTTTTTTGTAAGGAAAGTTAGTGAAGATATCATGTGTTTAGACAGTGTGATGGCTTTTATATGCTTGGACCAGGGAGTGGCACTATTAAGAGGTATGGCCTTGTTGGAGTAGGTGTGTCACTGTGGGCATGAGCTTTAAGATGCTACTCCTAGCTGCCTAGAAGTCAGTACTCTGCTAGAAGCCTTCAGATGATCTCTCAGGTCCTTCTGCACCATGCCTGCCTGGATGCCACCATGTTCCTGCCTTGATGATAATGGACTGAACCTCTGAACCTGTAAGCCAGCCCTAATTAAGTGTTGTCCTTAGCAGAGTTGCCTTAGTCATGGTGTCTGTTCACAGCAGTAAAACCCTAACTAAGACAGACAGAAATACATAGTGGTAAGACAGTACACAATCCAAAGATATAGATGCAGAATACTCAATAAAGTGTCACACATGGGTGTATTTCTTATTTTCAAGATTTTGTACAAGAACTTGCATGCTGAGCATATATACACCCTCCATCCACTTTCTTTGATGCTCCCCTCTCCATTAAACTTCTTTGTCTCCCTAGACAGTTTTAGGTGTACATCCACATTGTGTATGTGTGTGTGTGTATGTGTGTGTGTGTTTATGTAGTAACATAAAACACAAGAATCACAAATGAAAGAAAAATGTATATTTGTCTTTCTGATATTACCTTAACTAGTTTAATGTGATTATTTCTGATTTCATCCATTTTCCTATACATGACACAACTTTATTCTTCAGTATAGCTAAAAATATTGCCATTGCACATATTCAACATTTCTCCCATCTATTCGCTCTGTTGTTAGACACCTAGTTTATTTCCTTAACATAGCTAAAGTAAATAGTGCTGTAGCAAGCACTGGCATGCAAGTATCTAAATACTGACTTTGGTGGTGATGCACACTTTTAATCTTAGCACTCAGGAAGCAGAGGTAGGTAGATCTCTATGAATTGAGGCCAGCTTGATCTACAAAGAGAGTTCTAGGACAGCCAGTATTACACAAATAGAAACCCTGTCTCAAAAAACACCCTAACAACCCCTAATTTTGTGTGTGTGTGTGTGTGTGTGTGTGTAGAGAGAGAGAGAAGTTTGTGTAAGTAGTCAGGAGTCATATTGATAGTTACATGGAAGAAGACTTATTTTTAGTTTCTTCCTTCTAAAACTTTTTACGTGTATAGATGTGCACGGATGTTTAGCCTGCATGTATCATGTATGTGTAGTGCCCACAGAGCCTGGGAGAAGGCATAGGCTTCCCTGGAACTGTAGTTACAGATGGTTGAGGATTGTCATGTGGGTGTTGGGAACTGAACCTGGACCCTTTGCAAGGCATCCAGTTCTTTCTCTTAACCACTGAACCATCTCCCAAGTTCCTACTTTTAGTTTCTTGAGAAATCTTTATATTGATTTCAAATGTGACTGAAATCATTTATATCCTCTCTGCAGTGCATGAAGTTTTCCTTTTGTCAAATTCCTCATGTTCTTCTTTTGCATTTGTTAGAAATGATTTAGAACAAAATTGAGGCTCCCTATCTAGTTATGTATTTATACATAGATATATCCAGATATAGAGATATATAGACATAGAGATATACTTACACAGGAGACTGAGAATGGAGGGGAGTGTAAGAATGTTAGAGTATGCAAATCTAGCCATTGCAGTTATACTGATAGATACACACAGTACACACATGCTAACTGGATGCTCATTTCATGTCAACCACTCTGCTACTCAGATGCACACAGAGAACACACTGAAAGGAAGTTCCTGAGGCTGCTGTGGTGTACAAGTATGTAGAGAGCACACTGACATGTTTGTTCCTCCAATTGGAGACATTAACTTAGACAAACACAAAACGGATTTTGCCAAATCATGCAAAGTCCTCATGGAAACTCAGTTGCATCATGCGGTCCTGGCTGGACCACTTAGGTAAGGAGATTAGAAGGGCATAGGTGCTGTAAATTCTTGTAGGATCAGAACCTGAGTAAATGTAGGTAAGCTCATCACACTGTGGGGAAGTAGCTAGTTATCACTGCCTGGATTGCTTAATGGCCCCTACTCAGGTAAAAGTGTTCATTCAAGTAAATCTCCCTTTTATTGGAGGTAGCAGGGGCATTGTTTCTTCTAATAGTCTGAAGAATGTTCCTATTCTTACTCATCAGTCAATCCTGCTTGCTTAAAGCTTTGAATTTGTGTCTCATCTTGTTTGGATAAAAACCAAGTCTCTTGTACCACACACAAGGCTTGGCAGGAGCTGGTTTCTTCTTGTTCACTAAGTTCCAGCCATATTAACCTCCTTTTTATTTCTCGTCTCTGGGTCTTAGGGCACTGTGTCTCCTTGTTGGGGACACACCACAGCTTGGCTTAATTGGCACCTATTCTTTCTTCAAGTTTCAACACAAATGTTAGTTTGTTAGACAATCATCTTCACATCTCTGAAAAATATGTTTTCTTTAAGAAAAGTTTTCTTACCATGTCTTCCAGACCCAACAGGACTAACCCACATATGAACTCACAGAGGGTGTGGCAGCATGCACCAGGCCTGCACAGGTTCAAGTCAAATGAGGTCCCAGTGCTTAGAGGGGGATGTGGGCAAGAGTTTCTGTCCTTAACCAATATGATAACGCCTTCTCACTGATCGACACCCACTTGCAAAAGAAAATTAGCTTTCTCCTATTGTACACTCAGGGGCAGTCCTTATGCCTGGCAGTAGACAGCCAACACAAAACACATTCAATGGTATTTTTGTTAAATGGGGGAGGGGAAAGACACACACACACACACACACATACAGAGACAGAGAGAGAAGAGAGAGACAGAGAGAGAGAGAGACAGAGAGACAGAGACACACAGAGAGAAAGAGATTGATTTGAGATTCCTTGTCTTCTGGACCATGCCAGTTGTAACCAAGAATAAACAGCAGCTATCATTACCCTCAGAAGAACCACACAAACCTGGGCCCTTCAACATTCCATTATGGATGGGGGAAGAGCTCATGAGGTCCCACCTCTCTTGGAGGAACTTTTGTTAGCTAATAGTTGCTGTGAGAAGGAAGTCTTTTTCATTAGTGGTGTAGCCATTGGTAAGTTGTCTTTGTTCTAGTAAATAACCCCTAGCCATGTCCACAAAAGCTACCCTAAAGTCAAAAGGTCACAAAAATAATGTAAAAGTCAGGGTGGAGAGGAAGGAGCTATGCGGAGTGGGAAAGAATAACAGTGTACAACAGGGGGTGAGTGTGATCAAATGCACTGCACGTATGTGTAAAATTGTTCAAAATGAATGTTTCTTCTTGAGTATCCTGCTCTGTACACCACCTGGCATTGATTTGTGTTGTCTGTTTGCTAGTTTTGGGTCTGCCTTTCTTACAAGCAGATATTTTCCATGCAGGTAGTAGCTGTATATTTTCTTTTGTATGGTGTCCTTGGTATTAAACACACAATCTGTAATGGCAGAGGTCTTGTTCACAAATACTGTAAAAAACATAGCTTGACCTTTAGAAGTTCAAGTTCAAAGTATTCACCAATGCAATTGAGGAACCTCAGTTCAGTTCCACCCATTGCTTAGCCCGTATAAGAGGCCTGATAAATATTTGTTGACCAACTGACAGGCACAGAAAGAGGTAATGAGAGTGGTTGTCCAAATAGGCTCCCAGCCTATCAACTCAGCCACAGGCATCTCATGATCATCTGTATCCACCTGCATCCTAGTGTCCTCCGGGATGCTTTCCAGAGTCTGCCTCCAAAACCTGTTTGCTGTGTTTTGTTTACTCTCCATTGCGGATCATCTGCTTTCACTGCTGTTCTTTCTCTTTGTCCACTTGGTGGCCCTAGAAGTGCTCTTGCTCTGTTCCTTTTTGGCTAGTTCTGTGCTGGAAGCAAGTCTATCTGCTTTGGAGCTTCTTATAGAGGAAGCTCTGGGCCTGTTCCACCTTTTCCTGTGCTCCGTTGGTGTTTAGAGACTGCAATCCAGACCAGAGCCTTTGAACACCACTCAGAAGTAGACGTCAGGCAGTTATCCCCACTGTGGTTATTGTTGCTATTTGGAACATCAAACTGGTCACCAATTAATTTATAAAACTGGAAAACAGAGTGCCCTGCATTTTAACTATGCTACCAGGCAAGGCACCAAAGCCAGGTCTCTACGCCTGACCAGATGGGCTGTCTGTGGATCAGTTACTTTGGCCATTGGCCACTTCAGGCATCAGCTGCTTATCATCCTCCAAGTGGCCAAGCATGGTGCTGGCTTCATTTCCTGGCAGGCTTGGCTGTGGGAAGAATTGTGAAGCATCCAAAAAAACAGTGATGTTGGTTCCTTGGGACCTGAATAGAGTCATGGTTCCCATTCTGTGCCACCTCTTGGCATTTTCCTCCCAGACGCACAGGCTGAACAAGCACATATTGACTTGAGTGTATGCAACCCAACCCATAGGCCTTAGTTGAAGTCACCTTTACTGCTCAAATACCATTCTTCTGTTTCTCTAACTTGGAAAAATATAATACATGGAGGATCTAATAAAAAACACCTCAAATCTTCAACCTTGCCCATATGCTAGAACCAGCTTTGGAAGTTTAAAAAATTCTTGTGTCTTGCTTTATCTTAGAGTGATTAAAATAGACATTAGCATATTTAAGGCTCCTGCAATTGAAATTAACACTGAAATTGTGTTCTTCCAGACAGAAAACAACTGACCTCAGACAGGGTCCCTGAATGTACATAAGAACTGCTCACAGGTTGCGTTTAGGTATGGATTCATTAAGGTTCAGTCTGTCAGCATGTCCTGAGACTATGAATCCCTAACAAGTTACTCAGTGATGTCTCTGGGCATTTACAAATCACAAGCATATATCTAAAACCCTGCTAATCAGTGTGTGGACTACAGAAACCTAGCATGGGCATCCTCCAGGAGCTTGCTGGAAATAAAAACTCTCAAGTATTACCCCAAGTTTTCAGAGCAGAATTTATCATATAAAAAGGCTCTAAGTGATTGGTCTGCACACTGAAGATTGGAGCAATGATACATAAGAGATATACCCTTGCAGCATCTGGACCTGATTTACTAGGCAGATGTATACAATCTGGCTCACACAATATTGCTTGGATATTGGGAATTAATTGATGATGTTTAAAAATTGAAATTTCTTGCTACCCTTTGAGCATAACAACTGTGATTTTATTCGTTAACTATAGCCTCGCCCCTGGCATTTTAGTTTGTAGCTTCTGGTTCATATGTGTACCCTTCCACCTTGTCCTCATCTGAGAACCAGGGCTGCCAGGCATTCTTGCAGCCCTGGTTCAGACAGTCCATTTTAGATCTTTCTACACCACTCTATTCATCTACATAACAATCAACAGTATTTGTTTCGGTTTCTGATAAAGATTAAATGGAGATGCTGCTTAAATTGATGTTGGATATTTTGTCATCCAGTTCCCCACAATTTCATCCCATCCGCTGCACCCTGCATCCTTAGATGATGACATCATCACTCATATGTAACCTGAAAATGTTGCACACTTCTGACTTCGTGTGTGAGGATGGTCTAGTTGAATAGAGAGGTCAGTTTCCAGATCCCTGCCTCTCTCCTGGTTTATATTGTCTTAATTTCTAGAGCCCATAATGCCTATCTCCAGAGACTGCTTGAGTAATAAAACAAAGGAATTGGGGTCACATGACCCTCAGTGGAAGAAAGTGTGATATGACTACATAATATTGTCAAGGCAAGAGAAGGTGACTGTTCAGAGACTGCACACTAGAAATGTCTTTATCTTGAGACGGATTAGACCAGGTACTAAAACAACAGATACAGGGACAAAACTATCATCCTAAAGGTGGTGACAGATATGCATATTCAGGGACTAGACAGCACAGGGCTTCCCTGGGAACACTTGCTTTGACAGGTTTTAAGAGTGACTCTCAAAAATGACTCATCCAACTGAGACTAATTAGATTTAATACTGAGGGAAACAGGCCAAGCTATGAGATTTTTCAGAATTACTTCCAAGCAAAGAATTGGTTGATAATCATGGTAATAATGATAATAGCATTGTCTTTTCTATAACAGGCACTGCTGTAGATGTTTCCATACATTGTCTGAGGGGTCGGCACACTTCCTAGCAATTTAGCTACTGGGGGACACTGAAGTGAGGCAGTGCACCCTGGTAGCACAAAGGGAGCCAGAGACAATGCCGAAGTGGCTGTACATGTTTCAATAAAATGTTATTTACATAAATGCAGGCGCATAGGCTCTGGTACCCATACTTCAGATGGCTACCTCCTGCTCTCTCTCACTGAACTGTGTAATGTTGTGATGTAGTTGTTGCTGTGACACCTGCTTTACAGGGAAGAACACTGGATTTTGGAGGCTCTAAGCTACTTTCAAGTGAGTCTTTGAAGGAGTTCCTCTATTCCTGTTCTTTGTGTTGCAGCTTCGGTTCTTCAGTTATTTAAGAATTCCCAGGCAGCCTTAAGCACTGGGCATTAACATCAGCTCATTTAAGTCTGACACGGCTCCTGAGGTAGGTACTACTAACCCATTGGAGAGCTGAATGTCCACAGAGGACCAGAGAGGAAGCTTAAGGTCCATGTTCATGAGAATTGGAGCTGGCATCAGACTCCAGACTCCAAGGTCAGTGACTTTTCCAACTCAGTATCCTATCTCAAGGTTAAAAAAAACACTTTATTAATGTTGAGTTCTCAAAATACAATACAATATGTATTTATCACAGATGAAATAAAATTATATAACAGATGAAGAGAACAACAGCAACTCAATCCATCATCCAGTATTCCAAAACTGTAGCTGCCACTAACCTGATGCTTTTCTCCTATCTTGGTTCCTTTTTTGCAGGAGGGAGGGTCTTGTTGAAATGCTATATTTCATAGATGTGTTACATGTCACTTTAGAGTGGGAATCTATTCTTAATGTCTCAAAATTTTAATCTAAACATCATTTACATACATTCTATCAGAAAATAACAATTTTAAAATTTTAGATGCTTTCTACTGTTTTCTTATCATAAATACCTTGCTTATGTTATTTTTGAAACCTAGATCATTCATAAATAAGTATAATATATGTTAAAGGTATATGGTATGATCATTTAGTTCATAGTATAAATATAATACAATGCTTACCACAAAATGAGTTAATATATCTATCAGCATTCATAGCTACTTGGGGTACAGTGACAACAAAGATTCGAACAGTAGCTGTGAGGGAACAAGAGGGGAAGCTGGTCCAAGGTGGGGCGGACACAGAGTTATAAGATAAAAGGTTCCAGGAGCTTTTGGTCAATTTTAGACAGAAACAAGGTGCTCTGTGGCCTGACATTTACCTCATTTGTTTCTCAGGCATGATTTACTTGGAGGAAAGAATCATTCTTCCTGTTAGTCAAGTCCCTCATTTGGGCCCAATAAACAAGAAGATTGCTTTCCATGTTCTAAAGCAAGATAGGGGTTGGAAACCATGTGACCTTGGCACTGTTGCCAATGTGTGACCATCATTTGGAGACTGGAGTGTGAGTTAATGAAGGAATGATCCAATCATTGCATCTAAATATTTGAAAATTTAGGATATGAAAAGTTACTCTTATTCCACCTGGTGGTTCAGTGGACCAAATTAGTTACAGGGACAAAGATACTTGAAAGAAGTCTTTGCTGTCATGGAAACAGCAAAGATGGGGTAGTCTAATTCAGAATTACTGAATATCTTTTATAGGGATATTCAGAGAGATACTGGATTATTCTTGAGAAGCACACTGTAAAGACACTCATTCAAAACATGGTTGATACAAGTTTTAAGGTGTCCTCTACCCCTGTTCTCAGCATACATACATTGTATAACACAATGCCTGGGGAGACATGAACAATGTCTACTAACCTCAGAAAGGGAACCTGTGACAAGATTAAAGTAGTGACTCTACCAAGTCCAAATTAGTTAGCTCATAAGTTTGCTGGAGTTATGGGAGTCTGAATGAAGGGTTACTTACAGGAGCAAAAATGACTCAAATACAGCTGCAGCAGCAAAACTCCAACATAATGTGTAAGATGATTCATAAAACCTGTATTCAGGAGCTCTCACACAATGTAAAGGAAGTTCACTATTGCATAGTCTCTTCTTTATTGCTTTACCTTCATGGGGGAGATATCTTATACATTTGGTAAGTTTCAAGGCTGCCTGAGACTTGTGAGTTGACTTTAATTCTAAGTCTTAGAAAGCTTTCCTTTAGGATGTAATATTTCAATTTTTAGATAACCACTATATTACAAATTTTTATTTGATATTTCATATACAAACAGCATTTCTATGAAAGAACTCATTTCTTGTAAAACAGAAGGCTACGTTTTCTAGAGTAGACAAAATATTTTTACAGAAATTATAAAATCTCAGTCTTTGGATGCTCCAGAAAGAAAGATACTTCAAGAAATTTGAGGGCTTCTTACAAAGACAAACTCTATTTCTTCTAGTCTGGAGCTAAAAGACACATCATAGACCATGTGACCAAGAGTGGTGTGTGTGTGTGTGTGTGTGTGTGTGTGTGCATGTGTGTTGGTTGATGGTGCATTCCTAAGCAATTTCCATTTCAATGATAATTCAATGGATCTTTATTGAGGCTTCAGGCCAACCTGAAGATTGTATTTTCTAGAACCCCAAGTCTTCAAGCAGTGCTGTCCTTCTTTTACCAATATGAGTTATCAGTTAATAGAAGGCAGAGGTTGTCAAGAGCTGTTTTATTTTTTTTTAAATATCTATTTATTCACTGTGTTCATAGGTAGGCAGGAACTAGTAGGAACAATTGTGGTTAGAAACCGTACATTAGCCAAACAGACTCCATGGTAGGTGAGGCAGGGAATGCCATACTTCTAGAAAGATGGCAGAACCTGACTTTGAAGTGGCTGTTGTTTCACATAGTTGAAGCCATAATTAAGCAAAAGCTACCAAAATACAGATACTGAGTAGAGGGCATTTACTACCAACAGTGTCAACAAAGAGCAAGGAAATAGAAACTCAGCAATGATTTGGGGTAGGGAACAGTTCATTTCTGACAAAGTGGCAAGACAGCCTGTTGTCTCCAGGACCACTGACTCCCAAGGGGCCTCACCCCTGGATGCTAGTCTTTACAGAAACTTATGTGAATTTTCTTTCTCCTACATTTTAATTAAAATTACTTTAAAATTTATTCATAAATGTATAATGTTTCTTTTTTAAAAAACGTGTTTATTAGTTCGTAGAGAATTTGGTACCTTTTTGGTAAGTTTCATCTCCTGCCTTCAACTTCTCCAATGTTCATTCTCCTTCTATACCAATTTGTGTCCTCTGTCTGTTTGTCTTTCTAGCTTTGTTTCTTTCTTCTTTTAAACACATCTAGTCTAATTTTTGTTGCCTAGATATTCTTGGATATGTAGCCTTCCACTGGAGTATGTTTGACTCACACTCTTAAGGAAAGCCAACCCTTCCATTCCCAGTTAGTTGACAATTGCCAATAGTTCTTTGGCTAGGCATGGGACTTCATGACCAACTCCTTGGAATTTGGTCTGGCTTTTGCTTTCACAGGTATTGAACATGCTGTCACAACTGCTGTGACTTCTTATGTGCAGTTGCCCAGGTTTGTTCAGAAGACACAGTTTCTTTGACATCATCCACTGCCTTTGGTACTTACAGCTTTTCCACCCCATCTTCTGCAATGATCCCTGAGCCTTGGGAGGAGGAGTGAAGTACACATGTTCTAATTAGAGCTTAGCCTTCTACAGTTTCTTACTCTCTACACTTCAGTGACTTATGTGTCCTTCAGTTAAGCACCATCTACTGCAATTAGAAATGCACCAACCTATGGGTATTTGATATGCACTAATCTATGGGTATAATGATGTTATTGGGAGTCAGTTTAATTCTATGTCTATTTAGCAGAATAATGGTACTAGGTTCTCCCTTAGGTAATCTGACCTGTCTAGCCACAGGATCTTGACCCCTGTATTAGTGACAGGTATAGACTTTTGAAGTGGGACTTTAATTCAGTAAGAGAGTTGTTGGTTAGTCCCATGTCACTTGTGCCACTATTGTACCAGTGTTCATGTGTACCTGGGCCAGTCATTATTTTAGTCCACAGTGTTTATAGCTGGAGTAATATTGATGCTTACTGTTCTTCTTCAGTAGTGTACATGGCACCTTAAAACACTGTGAAAGCTAGCCAGTAGGGTGAAGCTTCCAGATGAGTTAGAGCTTGATTTCTCCATGTTCTATGACTCAAGTATATAGAGTCTTCAAAAGCACTGTCTTGTGTTCAAGTTCTGGATGGTAACCAAGAGCATTGTCAATAGCATGCAATGTTTGGGAGTCTGTAGGACCTAGCTGTCCAACAACTACAAAAGAAACAACCCATGACTGGCCCTGGGCTTCTTATTGCTAGCCCATGGTGTCTAGTAGGGTGTTGCTACTTTGTTATAGTTTAACTCTATTTTATCTCTTTTTGTGAAGTTGTGTGCATATTTTAGAAAGCTTCTACAATAGAAGGTTCCTACACAACTTGGAAAGGTCTTTATTGTTAGTTATTTGTCACCATATTCCTCTACAACTCTGCCCTCCCATCCTCCACTCCAAGCTAACCATAACTTGACACCATTATTTACCCTTTATACCATGGCATTCTACTTCCCCTTAACAGAAAAAGGGTATATAGTTTTAAGAGAATCTGGAAAGTATTAGATTCCTATCTACCAGAAGAAACGGCACTGTGAAAGTGCAGATGACTGCCTGGTATGTAGAGCAAGGGGGCAGAGGAGGCTGCCATCTCTGCAATTAGGTCATGACTCCTTGTGATGACAAGGGAAAAATCCAATTCAAACTGGCTTAAGTGGGTAGGAATAATTTATAAGTGCATATGCCTTGGAAGTGAAGAAAGTGGTGGATTTCAAGTGCGGATAATGGCAAACTCTTGACACTTGCCTCAGTGCTCTGATGGTTGAAGCTTTGAAGAGTCAGGTCAAGCACATGACATGTGTCTGCCCTTGAAACCAAATATAGAAAGAATCCCATCCCTCCACCTACTCCATCTTCATGAGATGAGAAAGTTAAAGTTTTAGCCTTTACGGACTAGGCAAGTAAGTGCGGATCTTTAGAAGACTCACCTTAAGGACAGAGGGACCTCAGGACATCCTTCTGAGACATACAAGTCAATTATGAAAGGCTTCAGGATTTTGAGTATTATATTTATAAATTCCTTTCTCTATTCCTTTTTTCTAACATAATATTTTTATTGATTATTTGGGAATCTTGACAACATGTACCCTCATCACCTTCACTTCCCAGTCCTCACATGTCTCTTCCCTCTCCATTTCGATCCTCCCCTAAAAGTAAAAGAAGAAAGGGAAAAATGAAAAACAAACAAACAAAAACCAAGACCATCTTGTGTGCCCATATACTCACTGCAGCATGGCCAAACTCTCAGTGGCCAGGCCCCTAAAGAAAGCTGAGTCCTTCTCCACCTGCACCTCCACCTGAAGGCATTAACTGTGGAGAGGTGCACTTCAGCATTCTTATCACAATTTTTAAGAGTTCTCTTTGATGAATTCCATTTATTTATTTATTTATTTATTTATTTATTTATTTATTTATTTATTATATCATCACCAAAGCAGCTTTTCCTTCCTCTTCCCATCCCAATGCCTCCCTGCCTCCCCTCTTTCCCTTCTATTCACTCCTCTGTTTCTTTTTAGAAAGGAGCTATCAAGCAGCCTTGGCATATCAAGTTGCTGTAAGACCCAGCCAGCGCATCCTCTCCTATTAAGGCTAGATGAGGCAACCTAGTAGTAGGAAATTGTTTCAAAGGCAGGCAACAGAGTCAGGGACAGATGGCTTCCTTTTTAAGCAGTGACTTTTTTGGGGGGATGGAGGTAGGGATTATCACAGAAGCTTTCTATGTTATTCTTTCTCAAAAATGCATCTGCAGTCACCAATACCATTGCAGGAGTATCTTCCTTGCCCTTTATAGTCAGCAGGAGCATGAATCCTGGACTTCTACATGGTTTCTGGCAGCAGCACAGACCATAAATATCTGCATGGTCTCCAGCATCAGCATATGCCAAGGACTTCTTCTTGGTTTCCAGTGGCAATATGACCAGTGGACATCAACATAGCCTTCTGCCAAAGCATAGGACACCGACAGAATAGCCTCTGGGAGAAGTAGGGGCCATGGAGGTCTTTTGAAGAGGTCCAGTACAGTAAATGCACCACTCTTCATTGGAAACATCCTGTCCCTTAGGGATGATCATGAAGCTGGGCAGCTTATTGAGCTGCAGGTGCTGCACGCCTTCCTACTAATCCTACGGAGGACTGACCTATCCTCCATTAACTGTAGCCTTCTCTCACACCCATCACAGTTGTACACTCACTGCTCCTCAGTTTCATCCTGCCCACCTGTTCATCCTTCATTGTGGTGGTTTGGGAAGCTTCAGCGTGTCATGCAGTATACCCTTTTGTCCAAAGAGCTTCACATGCAAATGTTCACTGCAATGACTCATTGGCTTGGATCAAGGCCCCTGGCTTCTGCCACACCATCAATACTGGACTGCTATCAGATATACTGCTGTTTCCCAGAGCCATGGAGATCCTGTGGCTCTGGTTTTGTAGACCGGCCCCTTCATATGCTCCAGCAGTTCATAGATGGAGAAGATGTTGGGGTGGGCCAACTCAAAGGCCTAGATCTGGGCCTGGGTGGCAGCTGAGTTGGTCAGCCTGGGCAAGGGAGGGTCAGAGCCAACCCTTTCTCTCACATCTCCACTGCAGCACCCTCACCTTTTCTTTTTTAAGACAGGGTCTCACTATGGAGCCCTGGTTGGCCTTGAACTCGTTAGGGATCCACCTGTTTCAGTTTTGTGATTAAAGACATGTGTCACTATACCCAGTGTAATTTATTTTTATGCCTCTTCTATAATGTAGACACTGCCCTGCAATATTGCTAAGTTACAAGCCTGGGCAAAAAATGATGAATATACCTGCTGGTACAAAATGTTAAGCCAACAGTAAACAAAGAAGATGATGCACCTATGGAAGAGTTGTAAGAGCAATGCATAAAAACTTCTTTAAGCTTCTTGCGTTTTTTTGTGAGCATTGAACTCAAGGCCTGACAAATTCTGTGCAAGCACTTTCTCAGTGAATTACATCCAGGCCTTAGTATCATTTATTATTTAAAATTTGTTTGTTTGTTTCTTTCTTTATTCTTGTGTGTGTGTATGCATGCATACATGCACATGGGTGTGCATTTGCTTGTGTATGTGTGTGTAAATGTGCATGCAGAAATGTACATATCATATTGTGCATGTGGACAACTTTTAGGATCTAGTCCTCTCTTTCTACCTTGCAAATTCTGGGACTCAACCTCAGGTCACCAGGTGACAGCAAATGCCTTTACCTACTGAACTGTCTAACTGACTGACCCCCTCACCCCATCCCAAGAGTTACTTTTCATAACAACATTAATAATATCTGCTACTTCTGTGGTGAATAAAAATTGTTGGCTTATTGGAGTTGACATGCAGCCATTTGGACCATCCTTTATCATTGCAATAGACCAAACAGGTCTAGATCCCCCTTAGCACACACAGCACAGGAAAACAAGGGAAGCCATGTTTCATGCTATCCTTGCCAAGTAAAATAACTGTCCTTGGTTGCTCAGGAAATTTCAAGTCAACCATCCCTTGGCTTTTCTTTGCCTGCATAAAAGTGACCTGCAAACTCACGTGCTTCTGGAAATGTACTTTAGTGTGTGGAAACTGCTAACAGCTCTCTTGTGAAATTGTTTGAACTTGGAATGAGTGCCCAGGCCTCTGGTGTCAAAGCTTCTGGGGAAGGGATCCTGTCCCCAAGGTGCTTTTCCCTCCAAGAACTTCCTCTAAGCCGCTGTGGGGGATCACTTAGTGTTAACTCCATGTTTCTATGGTCAGGAAGTCATTTTCCATAAAGAATCAATTGACTTTTCCCTCAAGCTTCTACTTTGTGGTTAGAGAAAGAAAACAAACCTGAGGTTCCTTTAAGATGCTTGGAATCTTGGAGTCTGTCTCTATTCCCACTCTACAGAACCTATCTCTAAGGGGACGCAAATCTATCCCTCATGGGCCACACCATCTACTGGGGGAACACAGAGGTGCACATAAGCTGTGATGTTTTGGTTTGGAAACTACCAGCTATAAAAAAAAAAAAAAAAAAAAAAAAAAAAAACAGTCAAAACATAACAGAACCTGCAAGAAGAAAAATTTGCCCAAGGATTTTGAAAACTTAGCAAAATTCAGCATTGTAAGAAGTGAAATTTGCAAATTGTATGTGATAGTGGGTAAGAAAAAAAATGTTTGAAATCAGTTGAACACATAATGTCTGCTAATTGCTGTCCTAAGTGAGATATAGATATAGCATTTATCTTATGCCACTTAATATATTAATCTGCTTAATGCTCCACTAACCAAATAAAATAATGATGTGTTCATTGTTTTACACATAAGGGGACTTGAAGACACCAAGTCAGTGGCTCGAAGTCACACTGTAAGGTCCATTAGATCCAGAATTATAATTTTGACATTTGACTTGAGAACATGTGTTCTTAAGCTCTTTGCCTTATTACCCCCAAGTCTGCAGGATCAGTAGAATCAATGGTAAAGAGGTATCATAATGGTTTGAAAATATGCTCCAATATCCTTTCTTGCTACCGACAGAGCATAGGCTGGACTTAGCAACTCACTTTCAGTGACTAGAATAAAGTTGAAGCAGAAGTGTGTGGCTTTGAAGACCAAGTTATAGAAATCAACATGCATACTATACAATATGTGTTTAAATACGGGTCCTCTGGATGAACAGAACTGAAAGAATAGATCTATGTGTATAAAGGGAGTTTTATCAGTGTGATGTACAGGCTGCAGCCAAACTAGTTCAACATAGCTGTCTCCAGACGGGAAGTCCAAGAATCTAGTAGTAGTTAAATCTACAAGGCTGACTGTTATGTTTGGTCTTCAATAAGCATCAGATTTCTGAGGAAATAGGCTCTAATGCACATGAAGGAAAGCCTCAGCAGAAGGATATTTAGATTGCCAGTGAGAATGATGGTAACCAGGCAAAAAGAAACACCTTTATTCCATTCCTGTATGTAAGAAAAATATTTAAAATCAGTTGAACACATAATGTATCTATATAAGAATGTGTGTTCAAGATTTAGGGTGGGGGGTCTTCTGACCTTAAGTGGTCTGAATTAAGAAAAATTCCTCACAATTGTGTCCAGCTGCTTGTGTTTTTTTAGTTAATTCCAGATTGACAACAAAAATTGACAAAAAGAATATCTATCACAGGTTCACCCCTTTTCAACTTGACACATAACCATATCTCCTGATGCTGTGCTTAATTTCCAAATGAAAACAATAATCAGGTTACAGTCATGCCTAACATAATATAACTATCCCTTGTACAATAGCAGAGCCATTGTATAGGTTCAAAGAGCTGGCAATGTCCCTTGAGGGACATTACACTACATGATAAATAGAGGAAAGAAAACACAAATATCTGTGAAAACACATTTTAAGAGAATATTGTAGGAACACTCATGTCAATTATGATCCTCATTCTGCAACTGTACACAGGGCTTTAGATGGTATTTATAACTACCCTCCTCTAATATCCATTCTGTATTTCCTCCATCCTTAGCAAGCACCTCAGCAGGTCTTGGCTTTTTTCCTAGAAGAGTGGCCCATACATTCATTCCTGATGGCTCTGTGCCCTTTTTCATCTTACCTAGATTATGATGTTGTAGTTTCCCATTGACTTTAGTCACAGGTCATGGTAGCACCAACCGATGTCCTAAAGCAATGATTCTTACTCTTCCTTCTTTCTGCTGTGACCCTTTAATACAGTTTCTCATGTTGGAATGACTTTCACCCATAAAATAATTTTGTTGCTACTTCATAACTATAATTTTGCTACCATTATGAATCATAATGTAAATATCTGATATACAGGATATCTTTGACCTCCCCACAGGTTGAGAACCACTGGCCTAAAGGCTTTCCTTATACTCAAGACATAAAGTTTCTTACCTCCATTATAGAGAAGCAATACAATTTCCCTATGGTTATCTAGTTTAATCATACAGTCCAGCATGGTTATTCCTTTCTTAGCCTGTTGGCTTAAGGACATCAGAAGCCCAAAGTGATCAGGGGAACATCTGAGCTTCCAGTTCAATGGAATGTTTGCTGTATCTGTAGGCAGGAATGCTCCCCCATCTAGAACTAACATTTATAGACCAATAGAATTTAAGGTCATGGGAACAGGAAGCAAAAATGTTCTTAGAGGGTCACATGGGGTGATAGTGAGTGGAACTATTCCTCTCCATACTACTAGAGTCTTGGACTCATGAGTTCACACTATAGAAGAAACTGCCCTATATATTGGATGCAGATTCAAAGCATATACTGCCTTCTGGAGAACTCTGTACCAGCCCTCCCAGCTACTGCTACTTGGTCAGTATGCAGGCGTTGGCAAGTTTCCAAGTCTGCTCCAGCGATTTAACACATTCATCCTTAAAGTTCTGTTTCCTTAGAACCAGTACTGGTATCAATTCCTGTCTTAGTTACTGTCTATTTCTGTTAAGAGACACTATGACCAACACAACTTATAGAATGAAACATTTAATTGAGCATGGGCTTGCTTACAGTTTCAGAGGGTTAGTCCATGATCATCATGGTAGGGGCAGGGGGCATGGCAGTAGGCAGGCAGGCAGACTTGGCACTGGAGAAATAGTTGAGAGCTTACATCTTGACCTGAGTCAGGAGACAGGGAGAGAGAGACTGGGCTTGGTGTGGGCTTTTGAAACTTCGTGACACACCTCCTCCAACAAGGCCACACCTCCTACTCCTTTATAGACAGTTCTAACAACTGGAGTATTCAAATATATGAGCCTTTGGCTGCTAGCCTCATTCAAACCACCACACCATGGCTTCTAGGTGTGATGGTGCATGACTGCAAGAGTAGAATTTAGGAAGCTAATGCAGGAAGTTCATTAGTTCAAGAACAGCCTGGGCTACATGGGAGAATACTATCTCAAAGTTAAAACCCCAATATGGTTTATTCATCCCTTCTCTTGTGGATCCTTCACTGAGAAAAGCCAGCAGCTCCCATGTTGTGTGGACACTCAGGCCTGTAAGAAGAGGGTAACTTGCTTCTGCCCGACAGCATAGAAGGAGCTGCACCCTCCTGCCAACATTCATGTAGTAAGTTTAGAGGATACTTCTTGGACCTGATAAAGCCTTTGGATTATACCATCCTGAGTCAATAATTTTCCTACAGCCTTGTCAGAACTTTACAACTAAGCTGTTCTGTACTCTGACCATACACTGTGGTTGAGGGAAAAAAGAGTGTGCTAACTTTGGAGGTAATTGTTTCACTGCAGTAGCAGGTAACTGATGCAGGTGTAAGGACATCTGGAGTCTTTGATGAACATTGGCAGTCAGTGTTTTGGGATGGAAGTTCAGAGTTTATAGGGAACTAGCAATGAGAAGTGAGGTTGTTAGGACATGTTATAAAGTTATTTTGCAACCCTGAAATCACAGAGCTGACTTCACAAAAGCAACACTTTCCAGCGCCTGACCCCTCCCACATCCAGCCAGAAAACACCTCCATTTCTATAACTTCTTGCTCGGGCTGCTTATTGTATGCTTAGCACATTAATCTTCACTGTGCATCCATTTGCGGACATGCTTTTCCTCCCATTGAGGGCAAGTTCCTGGAGTGCCAGGCTTACGTTTTATCCATCTTCCTGCACACAATTCTCTGGTCACCACAGAAGCCCTGTAAATGTTTGGGAGATAAATACTGTCCACTCTGAAACCATGTGGTTGATGGATTGACTCTTATTCAATTCCAGCCAGCGTGCTGTTTTCTTGGTTTTAGTTTGGAGACTAACATCCACAAGAAGGATAGATTGAGACCCAAGAGGCAAATGAGTTTAAAGTACCAGTAGATATCCTGGACACTTTAACATACTGCTGAGAAATGATGAATTCCTACATAGACTCCTGCATGCTTCATAAGAGAACTTTAATAGTGGGCGATGGAGAGAGAACAGTAAGCCAGGGATGCACTTGGGGGTGAGTAAGGCTGTCTGCCAAAGGTAATACACATCAATACAAGCTATGTTTTCTATGTAACCATTAAATTAATCCTCCCTTTTGGCCTTGTCTGATAGTTGCTTTTGTCCTGCACATAGACTATGTTTAATGCACATATATTAAGTGAAAGATTGCTGATGTAGATTACAATGAATATTCATGACACAAACTCTCAAGGCTCCAGAAAATAAGGAGTTAGGTCTTATTTTGGAATATGCAGATTAAAAGTACTTTATGCAACCATGGGCCCCAGCAAACAAAGGGTATTTAAGTCCAAGGAAAGCCAAGGGGTGCAGGACATAAAATATAAGCAGACAGAGAATGTCATTCATGCAAGTGTGCATGAGACAGCTTTTGGACTGTTCAGTGACTAGAATGAAGGTTAATTTTCTCCACTAGGAAGGACAGACACGCAGCCTTGGACAGCAGACACTCTGAGATGTTTTTCTGGCAAGGGAGATTGGTTATAAATTGGCTGAGTGGCTGAAGACACTGTATAACTTTATGGATCAGAGGTCACTCTCCCCTGCTGCAATGCTGCTTTGAGCAGCTGGCTTCAGAAACGCTACCATCAATATTGCTACTGAGAGGTAGAACTCAGGATGGAGCTTATGCCTTGGAAAGTAGAACTAGAAAGAGTATGGCACAGGTCTGGTGACATGATCCAAGATGCCCACTCAGGCCAAATCCTAAAAGGACTTTGGAACTTTAAAAGTTTACATGTCCAACTCTCTTTGTGTCTCCATTGACTTGAGTTTAGTTTATTTCACTTGTAACTTCAAGAGTTCTGCTTTTAAGGTCTGCTTTGGGTGTCCCACAAATAACCAAGGTTCTACTCAGGGTGGAGAAAATATCTAGTTCAAGGAAACAAGACAGAGTTCAGTTTCTGGTGCTTGAAAATGAGGAGACCAATCTTCCATATCCAAAGAGCTTTAGAACTTTCAACTGACATGTTGGAGCAGGCAGGACAAATGCCCCCAGACACCAAGATTGATGTCTGCTAGTGACACTCATGACTGGTGGCCTGAGAACCTGAGGTGAGACCACCTCAGGGTTCCTGTATGTGCACCAGAGACTTTATGAGGAGTTACATAGAATTTCAGATGCTACTTACCCACAGAGGCCAGAGGTGGTGTTGTGGTTTTTGATAAAAAAAAAAAAAATGCTACTGGGAAGTCTGAGTCCCTCCCTCTAGTGATCTACATAGAGGTGACTGTGCCATGGAAATGTTGTTTCAAGAGACATTCCATCTATGAGTTGAATAGAATGCACTTTGGGAGGTGGGTGAAACTCTAGAAGCTGGAATCTAGGATAGTCAGAGGGCGAGCCGTAGAAGGGTATGTCCTGTCCTCTTCCTCTGCCTTTTTCTGCTTCCTTCGACCTCCATGCAGTAACCAGTGAGTGATATTCTGCCACAGGCTCCCTGCCTTCTCATCGCCCAAGAACAAAGGAGCCAATTGACTGTGAGCTGAAATCTTGGAAACTATGAATGAAATAAACCTTTCCTCTTTTTAAATTGTTGCTTTTGTGTGTTTTGTTGTAGTGAAAAAGACTAGTACAGAAGGGAAGAATCTTAGTCTAGGCAGGAGGAGACAGTGGGCAGAGGTGAGTGGGCTAGTGGTTGCATTGTCAAAATGTTTAAGGCCAAGCCAACAAAGACATCAGCCATCAGCCAGATAGTGGTTATCATGAAAATGGTGGTCAGTAATGGTCATGGGTGTGTGTGTGTGTGTGTGTGTGTATGTGTATCTTTGTATGTCTGTGTGGGTCTATGGTCTATGTGGTGTGTGTGTATGTGTGTATCTGTGTATGTCTGTGTGGGTCTATGGTCTATGTGGTGTGTGTGTGTGTGTGTGTATCTGTGTATGTCTGTGTGGGTCTATGGTCTATGTGGTATGTGTGTGTGTGTATCTGTGTATGTCTGTGTGGGTCTATGGTCTATGTGGTGTGTGTGTGTGTATCTGTGTATGTCTGTGTGGGTCTATGGTCTATGTGGTGTGTGTATGTGTATCTGTGTATGTCTGTGTGGGTCCATGGTCTATGTGGTGTGTGTGTGTGTGTGTGTATCTGTGTATGTCTGTGTGGGTCTATGGTCTATGTGGTGTGTGTGTGTGTGTGTGTGTATCTGTGTATGTCTGTGTGGGTCTATGGTCTATGTGGTGTGTGTGTGTGTATCTGTGTATGTCTGTGTGGGTCTATGGTCTATGTGGTGTGCGTGTATGTGTGTATCTGTGTGTGGTGTGTGTGTATCTGTGTGTGTATGTGTGTGTGGTGTGTGTATATGTGTGTGTGTATCTGTGTATGTCTGTGTGGATCTATGGTCTATGTGGTGTGTGTGTCTGACTGTATGTGCCTGTGTGCCTGTGTGTGACTGTTTGAGTGTGTGTATGTGTGTGTGTGTGTGTGTGTGTGGTTGAGTATGTGTGTGTGTGTGTCTGTGTGTGTCTATGATCTATATGATGTATGTGTGTGTGTGCTTGTATATGCTGTGAGTATGAGTGTGTGTGGGCATGTGTGTGCATATGCATGTGTGCGTGTGTGTGTGTGTGTGTGTGTGTGCTTGTGTGTGTGCAGTTGAAGTGATGTTGGCTTTACTTGCAGTTTTAGGCAGAACTCTGGACAGCTAGCCCACTCTCAGAGAGTGGAGTGTAGGGACAGTGTCTGACTACTGTGCTCCACCCGCCAGGCTCCATGTGGTAATGGCAAGAAAAAATATAGGTTTTTATCAGGTCATATCAGTGAGAAGAAGCTCGGAGCACTCTAAGGACTCAGGAGTTCACTGCATCTTTTGATGTTGAGATTAAACAAGACAATGTATGTACTCAACACATTAGCTGTTAACTTTTTCTTTTTTCTTTTCTTTTAAAGTGACACAATTAAATATCTTTTCATGTTTGACCATCTTTATAGGTAAATATTTTTAGTCATGTTGATACTTTTAGAAGGCATTCATCTTTTTATATTTATTTTTAAGTTGCCCTTACAAATTAAAGGCATTGATATTTTACAAAATTTTAAATTTTTTTTCACATTTGGATAACATAATCTTTGTAACTTATTTTAAAAGTATATTTCTTTTGCTTTGATGGATTCAACTATAAAAGCCAAACACTATTTTTCCTCAAAGGCTTTGCAATAGTCTCCAAATTATCTTTTATAGATATAAAAGTCCATTTTTGTCATATTCTAAACTTTTGGATTTTTTTTTTGTTGTTGTTGTTATGTTTTGAACACTGTAATCAGTTCCACTGAACTATGTATTTCTATGCCATGATTTTTCTCTCTTAAATAATTACACTTTTATTTATCTGTAATTGTCACCTGTTGGGAAAGGAAAATTCAACCATTCCAGGGCAAGTCCAATGCCTAGGACAGCTGGCTAACTCAGAGTGGACTCCATGTTTCTGTTTGTTTTTAGAAAGAAGGTGAGGTTGGGTGAGTATGGAAGTGGGTAGGGGAGTACCTGGGAGGAGTTGGGTAGGGAAAAGAATATGATCAAATATATTGTATGAAAAAATTATTAAAAATACTTAAAGCTTCATGATGCATATTTGCATGTACTCCTTTGTCTCATACTACTCTCATACTCCTTGTCTCAGCTCAAAGCTCTCCCATCGCTTGCTTCTGGTCTGAGATTCTTCTACAGAATTAGAAGCTTATGGCCAAGGTAAAATGGAATCTTAGGAATAAGATTAGAAACAATCAGAGGTAATGTATAAAAAATGTTATTGAAGATTTTTGGAGATTTTTTTCACTTATCTAAATCTTTGATGTGTCTCAGCAAAACATTATGGCATTGTTCACGTAGGTATGGTGAAATTTTTTGTTGTTGTTCAAGTGACTTTTGGTTTTACATATTATTTTTCTTAAGAATAGAAAATTTCAACCAGTGTGGTTTCTCTCCAATCATTTCTGGTACAATGGACCTTATCAAATAATAATTGTTCATGATGAGGAAGCTCTGCACATGAATTAGAGGAAGAGAGAGAGAGACAGTTCATTTGTGAACTTGATCATCTTACAAATAAATGAAACAAAGAAAAACAATTACTACTGCTTCCCCTTCAGCAACAATTTATCAGTTATGCTTGTCTAAATATAGAAATATAACTTGCAAGATTTATATTTATTTATTGACCCAATTTAACAACTTGAGCCACAGAATCAATACATCACTTTTATTTTCCACTTACTTGTTTGGGAGTTACATGGATCAGTATGTCTTGTAATTTCTCTTATAAATACATATAGCTATAGATATATGTGTAGCTTATTCTTTGAGGATTTCATACATGTATATAATGCATTATGGTCAAACTTGGACCTGTTTCCCTTCTCCAACCCCTATCTCTGGTCCCCTTCACTTATTTCTTTCCCAACATCATACCATCTGTTTATTTATAGCCTATTCCATCCAATTAGTGGTGCTCATTTGTGCCTACATGTGGGTTGATCCATCAGAGCATGAGCAATCTATCAGAGACCACAACCCAAAATATCATCCCTGCCCAAGCTGCCATTAATTGCCCAAACCTCCTTAAGTAAAAGGGAGGCCTTGGGAGCTCCTCCCCCATCCATGCTGGATTTTTGGTTAGCTTGAACTTATGTAGATAATCACAGGTGCTGTGAACTTATGTGTGCCACAGCCATGCCATGTCCCTCAGCTCTTGTGTTCTTTCTCCTCCCTCTTTTGTCTTACTCCCTGAGTCTTGGGAGAAGAGAGTCAAAATTGATATAGATGTGTGCTTTAGAGCTGAGACGCTGTAGCTGCCTATTCTCAACCCTTTGCTCAGTTATGGGTCTCTCTGCATTAACCACCACTGTTGCAAAAAGAAGCTTTCTGACAGATGTTGTAGGCAGACCAGATCTGTGAATATAGACATATGTTAAACAGGTATATTGAGAAAATAGTTTAACAATGTGACCCTTTAGCAAAATAAACCAAAACAGCAAAATCAAAACGATAGGAGGTTCCTCTCCTAGAGGCTAATCGCTTCTAAGCCATGAACTTTTGACGAGGTTTACAGTACCAAACATGGCCATGTGGACTGGGTCTCAAATTCAATTAAAAAGTAGTTGGTTACTCCATAAGAGGCCTACCACTATTGTGCCTCTAAGTACCTCCTGTTCAGCAGGTTATTCTTGTAGCTCACAGGGTTCAGTGCTGGGTAAGAGCCTTGCTGTACTTTTCTCCTCCTTCAGCACTATGAGAGGGAGACAGCGGGCAGTTTTCTGGTCAGTTCAAGATTGACTTTTGTGTGCCCTGCAGCCAAAGTGTTTGATGTCTTCAGAAACAGGGTTTGAGTGTGTAGTTGTAGTGACTTGTGACTTCTCTGGTATTTATGTCCACTATACCCTCACTAACTTCAGTGGCTTATTCATTCAAAAAAGGAGATGTCCTGCTTCCAAACCTCACACATTGGGTGAATTACCAGTCCTCTGAAGCAATTGCCTCACTGGGTTTTGTCTGTGGTTTTGAGACCTTACTTACGGAAGCATGCCTGGGTTTGGAGCACAGGACTGATCTCAGGGTTGTTTTTCTGTCTTCCAATGCTAGTGCTCTGCCTCTGTATGTTGAAGTTCCCAACAGCTTCAACAGGCAGTTCTCTAGACTCGTGTTTCTCTAGGTCAGTGGTTCTCAACTTTCCTAATGCTGTCATCCTTTAACAAAGCATTATTAAATGTTCTTCGTATTGTGGCGACCCCCACCACACAGTTCTTTTGTTGCTACTTTGTAACTGTAATTTTGCTACTGTTATGAATCACAATGTAAATAATCTGTGTTTTCTGATGGTCTTAGGTGACCCTTGAGGAATAGTCATTTGACATCCCCCAAAGGGGTTGTGATGTACAGGTTAAGAACCACAAGTCTAACTCTTGCTCATGTTGCAGATATATTTAGTTTTTCTAAAGGATTTACACATAGAGACACAGATACACATGAACACACATACACAGAGGTGGGGAGAGGGGGAGAGAGAGTAGGGGAGGGAAAAGAGAGAGAGAGAGAGAGAGAGAGAGAGAGAGAGAGAGAGAGAGAGAGAGAGAGAGGATTGCACATCTGCATTAGCATGCCTGGCTTACCTGGGTTACCTCACTGTTTGATCCAATAGACACTCAGGAGCTACCCTATCAGCAACCCCATAGTCCATGGTTGGATTCCTGGACTTTCCTCTTTTGTCTATCCACAGCTGCTGTTTTAAATCCATGAATTCCTAGTAGGGTGACAGAGAGTCAGTGTTTCCTCTGGGGGCTGCCTCATGCACATCACTAATGAAGCTGTGAGGAGAGCCCAGGAATGTTGGAGTTGCATGTCTTTCAGATATATCCTATGCTGTGAGTTGTGATTATATATGCACCCTAAGTTCATTGTGATATTCTAGAGTCAGTGTACCTTAAATTTATTGCAATGATATTCTGGAGTCAGTAAATCTATCATAAAATCTGTCATCTATCAATCATGTACCTCCCATCTGTCTGTCTAATCTATCTATCTATCTATCTATCTATCTATCTATCTATCTATCTATCATCTATCTTATCTCTCTGAAGAATTCTAATCAGGATGAGAAGTTTATGTGTTATAGGCATAAATTTCACAACATCCACAAATGCTGTTCTATATCAGCCACAGATTCATCGAAAGCATTTAACACCTTCATAGCAACTACTAATCATTTTGTATTAGATTAACAGATAGACTTTGATCTTAACCCATTAGTTTCCAAGTACACTCCTTCTTTTATACTCTCATAGAGTAAAATAATTTTTTCCTATAACTTATAAGATAATAAGCTAGGTCATTGTGATCCTGGTTACCCCATTCTCTGGCTTTAGACCACTTTAGACACAGAGGCTGCTGAAATCTGCATCCCATCCATCCTCTCCATCCTGCCTCAATGGCCAGGCAGACAATCTACGCAGTGTATCTCAGCTTGTGATTCTCTTGCCCTTGACTCTATTGCAGTCACCTTTGTGGACTAAAGCACAATCCATCTTGTCCTTACTCTAAACTCTTTTCCCTGCAAGTCTCTAGTTATAATGTGCTAAACTGCTTTAACTAGGAACATGTAGCCTTCAGTGTGCTTGCTAAAATGCTTCCTCTTGCAGACCTCTAATCCGATTGTGTCTCTCTGGGCCCGTTCAGCAGAAAGAAATCACACGAGTTATTTGGATAGAATTTAATATTAAGTAGAGCTGACAGGTATTGAGACCTGAAAGGTACAAATAACTTCAGATATCACAAACAGACTACTGGGGAAGAGAAGAAAGAGAGAAGAATTCTTGTAACATCAAAGCAGGAAGGAGGAGTCTCATCTCATGAAGCTCCAATAAGGAGGACCCATGCTTGAGGTATCACTGTCCTTGGGAAGATGTCTCCAGTCTGGCTCAAGTTCTGGAAAATCACAAACTGGGCTGAAGAGCTGCTTTGAGAATGTGCTGCTGCCAGTGTGAGAGTCCAAGCTGGGCCAGCAGCCCAGAATCAAGGCGCTGCATGTTCCTTCTACCTCCAGCCTTGTGCTTACCCTTCAGGCCCCCCTATTGGCAGTGTCTGCTGGGAGCAGCACAGCTGGGACTGGAGAAAAGTTCCAGCCCAGGCTCCATCTAGGACAGAAGCTGTGTTGAAAGAGGGCAGTAATTGAAGCAGCACTGCCCACAAGGACTTCCTCTCCAGTTGCAACAACCTCCTGCTGCCCCTGTTCAGCCGCCCCTTGGTGATCTTTCCAGCTCCATGTCAATGATATAGTATTTTGGTTGCTCTGATGGGCATCACATCATTTTCTTCTCTCAGGCAGACTGACCCCATTGGTGACCGGCCCCGAAGGATTCGTCTCTGCAGGGTCTGTTTCAAAGGTTCTTCATTCTCTTCCAACTTCCATCCCCTTTGCCCTCTTCCATTTTCTGCTTCAAAAGTGGCAACTTCCTCCTGACTTCCCTGCTGCAAAAACCAACCTCTGCACCACCTTCTTACCTGCATTCGTGCCTCTGTGAGAGACAAGACATTGCTTCAGCCTGAGGTCAACCTCGAACCTGTACACCAACTGTCAGCTCCTTTTCCTCTGGCAATCTTAGAACTCACCTGCTCATTCCAGATTTTTGTTTTCTCTGTACCCAGCTCCTCATTTTACCAGGTTCTTAAGTTTTTAATAATTTCAACTTTATTCACTACTTTGGGGGGGTACATTTAAAAATTGCATATATCTCATATTAAGGAACAATTTGGCAGTTTATTAAGAGATGAAATATAATTACCAGAAGACCCAGAAAACTTCCTCTTAGATGTTTCCTTGAGATAAAAGAAAAGTGAGGTTTATAAAGAAGCTTGGAAGGAGATATGTCTTAGTTAGGGTTTCTATTACTGTAAAGAGATACCATGACCAAGACAACTCTTGTAAAGGAAACCATTTAATTGGGGATGGCTTACAGCTTCAGAGATTCAGTCCATTATCATCACAATGGGAAGCATGGCAGCATCCACACAGACTTTGTGCTGGAGAAGGAGCTGAGAGTTCTACATCTTGATTTGAATGGCACCAGGAGAAGACTGATTCTTTTGGTTTTTATGTAAGCATAGAACCTCAAAGCTCACCCCCACAGTGACTCTCATCCTCCAAATCCTCATCTACTCCAACAAGGTCTAATAATGTTGCTTCCCATGGGCTAAGCATATTCAAGTCACCACATTCCACTCCCTGGTTCCCATAGGCTTGTTCAAAGACATGAGTCTATAAGGGCCATACCTAGCCATAGCATAATACAAAATACATTTAGTCCAACTTCAAAAGTTCCATAGTCTATTACAATCTCAACAGTGTTAAAAGTCCAAAGTTCAACATCTCTTCTGAGATCCATTCAATCGCCTAACTGTAATCCCCTAGAAAATCAAAATCAAAAAGCAGACCACATGCCTCCAACATCATAGGATATACATTACCATTCCAAAATGTCATAGTGAGAAAATACTGGACAAAGCAAGACCAAAATTCAGCTGGGAAAACTTCAAACTGCATCTCTGTGTTTTATATAAAAGTGTTCTTCATATCTCTAACTCCTTTCATCTTTATTGACTGCAACAAACTTCTTTCTCCTGGGCTGGTTCCACTCCGTTAGCAGCTTTCTTCAGCAGGTCTCCCATGGCTCTGACGTCTCTAACATCTTGAGGTATCCAAGGCAACTTCAGCTTTACAGCTTCGTATTCCGGTGTCTGGGATTCACATATGATCTTGTGGACTTCTCCAAAAGGCTTGGGTCACTTCTCTAGCCCTGCCCTCTGGAGGCTCTGGTTGACTCTACTCTACTGCTGCTGCTGCTCTTGGTCATCCCATGGTACTGGGATCTCCATTATGCTCTGGTCTTCCACTGCAACTTAGGCTTCACCAATAGCCTCTGAGAGGCTCCCTTCATGGTGCCAAGCTTCAACTTCTTTGCATAACCCCTTCAGTCCTGAGGCTTCAACTGCAACTGAGGCTGCACCTTCTTCACCAGTGGCCTTTCCTGGCCTCTCACAGTGCCAACCCTCAGCTGCTCTCATGATCCCTTTGTGCTGTCAAAGCAAGTACTACCTGGGTGGGTCTTATACATTACCAAGTCCAGCTGCAATATGAGGTACAACCTTGCCTATTTCTGAAACACAACTTCTTTGTGCTCTCAAAAGAACACTTCCCAGAATATTTTACCTCAGTGATGCTGCTCTCTTAATCACCACTAATTTCTTAGCTCCAGCTAACCAGCATCAATTTTCAGAAGTAACCCCCTTTCCTCTTGACTCTAAAGCCAGAGCCACATGGTTGAAGCTGCCAAGTTTTGCTGCTTTCTGGGGCTTGAACATGGCTCCTCCCTTTTTCTATTAAATCATCATCAGCTTTCTTTTTCTCAACTCCTTCACTGACCAAGCTTGGCTGTCCTGGAACTTGCTCTGTAAACTGACTTTGAACTTGGAGATCTGCACGGCTCTGTCTCTTGAGCTTAAAGGTGTGCACCACCTTGCCTGGGCCTAAGTTTTTCATGGCCACTATGCCTCAAGATCCGAATCACAGGTGTGCCCTCCATTTCTGGATTATAGTTAATTCCAGAGATAGTTTAGTTGACAACTGGGAATCACGAGATGTCTGCCACTTGTGTTACAATCACCAGTGAATCATAAGCAGTACAAATGCTTGTCAAGAATGGGGAAATGATGACACCTTGATACAGTGGAACACTAAACATTCAAAAGGAGTGAGTTTCTGTTGCACGGAATAGAAGAGTCTTAGTGTACTATGCTAACTGAGCTGAGATAAAATGGCTCAGTGTATACTTCAATACAGATGCCAGTTTGGAGAAAGCAATGTTTCGTAGGCAGAAAAGAGTGGTTGGCATAGAACTATTGTTTAGATTTAAGTAGATAAGGATAAATTCTTTTGTCTTTTATAAAGATGTCTTTGTTAGTATTTTAAGTGTACGGCTGTTTTCTCTACACTCATGTCTGTACACAGTGTTCATGCAGCACCTGCAGAGGCCAGAAGGTGGGTTCAGATTCCCTGGAACTGGAGTTACAGACAGTTGTGAGCCACCAAGGAGGTGCTGGGAATCAAACTCAGGTCCTCTGGAAGAACAGCCAGTGCTTATAACCACAGAGCCTCCTCTCCAACCCAGCTCTTTCCTCTTAAATGTCAAAACAGTTTCACAGAAATGAGCCCTATGAGATTCCATCTTTCCCTTCTAATTGTCCCCAAATTGACTTTTATGTTCACAAGACATTTTTATGAAAAATAGTTGTCTTGCTCCCACTTTCTTTATCCCTTCTCCTTCCAGTCTCTCCATAGCTTCCTTCACCTCTGCTTGAGGGAGAATTGAGGCAGGAAGGAAGTAAGGAAGGCAAAAGAGTTTTCTTTGCAGAAAGCCAATTGAAGGACAATGAAAACCCCCTCACTGACAGTCTTGCATCTGATCTGCCTTTCTTCTGCCTGATCTTGGATGTGTTATTGCATTGTTTGAGTTTCATCTTCCTCCTCGGTGAGGACTGGCTCTAACTCTACATTGTTGTAATAATTAAGCTTACACTTTTGGTTGGACCCAGCACATGTACATACTCAGATGCACCATGCATATTCAAGGGAAGTCTTCAAGAAAGCTGTTCTCCAGTGTGAGTGATTGACTAGTGGTGTTCTCTTTAATATGTTTGCATGCATGCCTCTTCCTCACCTACTGCCTGCCTGCCTGTCTGTCTGTATCTCAGTTTCTCTCTCTAGACACATACATGACATACATTCTATCAGTTATCTGTCATATCTATCTATCTATCTATCTATCTATCTATCTATCTATCTTTATTTTTCTCTATCATCTATCTATTATCATCAGGGTATAGATATAGATAAATAGAAGAATTGGTCCTGAAAGCTTCAAATTGTCAGGAGCACAAAAGTCTTGGAGACTTTGTTTAAAAGTTTATAGAAATTAAAGGTTTTTTGTTCATTTGGTTTGTTGTTGTTGTTGTTATTGTTTTATCTCTGTGAGCCTAACACCGTTGGCCATTCATGGCATAAGACTCTGCTAGTGGAGGTGTAGCCTGTGCTGTGCTGTGCAGTTCCTCAGTCTTCAGTGCCTAGCACTCTGCTTCCATGCTCTGAGGTCCTCTCCTTATCCACATGTTGTCCTAGATCTAGCTAGCTCAGCAGCACATCCAAAGAACTGCCATTTCACTCCCCATGGAGCTTGGAGTCCTGCCTTTCTGTCTAGCCTGTGCAAAGGCAAAACTGTCTTTGGACTTGCTCCACAGTGAGCTCAAGAGTGGCAACATTCTTGCAATCAAGTGCAAAAAGGCTCCAGAGACCAGTTCTGAGAAGTAGCTCTGGAATATCTTGCTGGAAAGGTGTGCACACCCACACTTACAGAGACATCCCATGTCTTTCCTGCTTTGCTTCTTTGTGGTGCTTCAGTATAAAGACCTTCCTACTACATAGTCCCAACAGAGGCTTGTAACATCTCAGGCTCTAACAGGTGTTCTCTAAGTACACCCCCAGAATGATGGGCATCTCTTACAGAGCCTTAACTGTGATACTTTTTCCTCTCTGGACTGGGTTCACATTCTGGATGTGTTGCAATCTCTGTGTATCCACGCTGATTGATTGGTGTTGAATAGCTGAGTAACAGCATCACTAATTATCCTCAGGACAAAATGCAGTTGAAGAGTCATTAGGACTCTCTAAATTTGGAAAGCATCCACGGCCAAACAAAAGGACTCTCTTCCCACCCAGCCTGGAGGAGAATGCACAGTCAGGTCTCTGGGGCCCTCTTTCGCTCAGCTGGGTTCATTTATGTTGTAGTCAACTCCACTAAAGCAGGGCACATCCCTAATTGCTCTCATTGATGACAATGAGGCAGAATCCACTGAAATGCCACCACTTTATTTTTATCTTTCCTTTAATAAGAATTTGGTCAGCTTTTCCTTCCCGTGGAGCACAAGGACACTAAATTCTAAGTTGATGGGATGGGCTTCAATGCAAGGCAGAGTCAGTGTGATTTAAGGGACCCAGATATTCTTTCCACCAGGCTCTCTGCTGCCCGACTCTTTACTACAGATCATAGGCTACCTCATGGTGAAATTAGAGACTTGTAACCTGATTGTAAAAACCTGAGTGGGCCGAGAAATGCTTGGAACTGATATATGAACTCAGATCATATAGACAAAGCTGTCAAACTGGTGGCTGCAGCAAACTCAGCATCCAATAAATGGGAACTCTTATTTCTATTACTAATAATCGCTCGAGCATTCACTATGCAAATCTTTGTTGAACATCTAGTTGGTGTCAGGATATTGTACTGGATGTTAGGGAGATAGACATAAATTGCCATAATTCTTGCTCTCAAAAAGCTCAGGTGGTCAGGGCAGTCAGACACATAGATAAAGAATACAATTCCACATATAAAGTGCTGTCTGTAATAGAGATATCGAGCCCTGAGAGTGGAGAAGTAAACAGTTACCTGGCTTGGGCAAGGAAGCATACTGTACATAGAGGCCTCCTGAGAACCCAGGACTATGCCATGTGAAAGGGCAGGGGTTTAGGGCATTCTGGGAAGATGACAGGGCTAGGGTGGCCACATAACAAAAATAACAGAATAACAGAGAAACGACATGCAACCTACTGTGTTTAGAGTATGAATGTCATGGAAGATTATGGGAAAATGGTGGAATAGTATTCTGAAGGATTAAAGGCTTTGCCTAGATGAAAAGGCTTTAACTCTATAGGATACACAAGATCAGAGATGAGAGAATAGTTCAATGGTAAAATACTTGGTATGGAGACATCTGATCAGTGTGGGATCCCCAGCACTCACAAAAATGCCAAGTTGTCTCCATACAACAGGAGGTGGAGGCAGAGAGATCTCAGGGCAAAATTCCCAACTAGACTAGCTAAATCAGTAATGACTGGTTCAGTTGACCAGCACTGTCTCAATATGAAAGGTGGAGACAGAACGAAGACATCCAATCTCAACCCCAGTCTCCACATCTGCACACACAACACACACAACACACACACACACACATACATACACACACACACACACACGTGCTTACACACATGCAAACATATATGTGCACATCATACACACCACACATATATATACAAGGGAACAACAAAAAAAGAAACATATTGCTAAAGGCCAGAACATGTTCTTAAACAAGAATACAACACAATTTACTATTTTAAATGATACAATCACTGAAAGTAAAGGGAAGGGATTGATCACATTTTGTGAGTGCTGCCTGAAAGCTTGTTGGTCCTGGTTATATGATACCTATGGGTGCTGAGAGGAAGCAGAGGGAGGGTACGCTGAGAGGTCTGTAGGGAGGGGAAAGATACTGGGTCTTCTCAACTGCCGGTCATATAGACTCCCTCACCAACCTCAGAAGCTCAAAAAACACATTATTTTATTCAAATATTAAGGCAAACATTTACCGATTATCCTGTTCCACATCTTGCATTCTTCCAGTTCTCACACAACTGTAACATCAAAAAACTTAAAAACTAAATATTAAGAAAATCACAATGCTCAGGCTAGTCATGGGTCATCATGGTCATCTTAGCAACAGAAATGTCAAAGCAGGGATTACAAGTTTGAGAGCAACCTGGGAGACCTTGTTTCAACAAAATTGATAAGACCACTCCATTTCATGTTAGCATAACCATTTTGGTGTGATAGAATGTCTGGTACTCCAGAAGCTGAGACAGGAAATTGAAAGTGTAAGGCACACTTGGGCACTTAGTGAGACCACGCCTCAAAGTAAAACAAAACAACAACAACAACAACAACAACAAAAGAGAGAGGGCTGGAATATATCTTCCTCTACAGTGCTTGCTACCCTAGGCTCTATCCCCAGTGCAGTTAAAATAAAAACATACCAGCCTGTGTCTACTGTAACTTGACTGCTGCTCCTGGAACAAATGCCTGTCCCAGAGTCATCTGCAGTGTGAGTGCAGCTACTGCTACAGTTTTTGGAGCGGCTTAATTCCCTCATCTTCCTTTTAATAAATATTTCAATTTTTATTTGTGTGTGTGTGTGTGTGTGTGTGCTTATGCATCCTACACGCACTCAAGTACCCATGGAGGGCAGACGGTATGAGATCTCCTCAAGCCAGAGTTGTAGCCAGTTGTGACCACTGTGTGTACTGAGATCTGAAATGATTTTTCTTGGTTATAAACTTCTAAACCAGGGCAGTGGACAATAGACCAGATTTTTCAGTACCTGTGGACATTTATTTAATAAACCAGGACCTTTGTAGACAGAGGAGTCAATCCTTAAAGTTTATTTATACAATGTATCTACAAAAGAGTTAATGATCTGAAATCACTCTACAGACTATGGTTTATCAACTTTGTGTAAAATAAAATGAGCTAGCCTACTCATTTAACACTTGTACCTAAGGTAGCTCATAGGAAGAATGTTAATAACCCCCCAAGGAGAGGGCAGGAGAGGGTTGGGAGAGAGAATGGAAATCAGTGGTTGTCGGGGGAGAGCATATCTGGGACAAGATGGAGACCTGGGACAGGGGAGTCTCCTGGGAGCCTTTAGGGTGACCTTAGCTGAGACTCCTAGCAGCTGAAGATATGAAGACTGAAAGTGTCTACCTCCTATAACTAGGTGGGACTTCTAGTAGGGGCAAGATGGCACCAACCCATCTACAAAATCCTTGACTTAAAATCTCTCCTGCCTACAAGATGCTCAGGGATAAAGATGGAACAGATTGAGGGAATGGCCATGATTAGCCCAAGTTTAGACTCATCCCCATGAAAGAAAACCAACTCTTGACCCCATTAATGATAGTCTACTATACTTGTAGTCAGGAGCCTATCATAACTGTCTTCTGAGAGGCTTCATCCAGTAGCTGATGGAAACAGATGCAGAGATCCACAGCCAAACACTAGGCAGAGCTCGAGAAGTCTTGTGGAAGAGTAGGGGATAGGATTGAGGGAGCCTAAGAGATCAAGGACACCACAGAAGACCTACAGAATCAACTAACCTGGGCCCATGGGGGCTCACAGAGAATGAATCACCAGCCAAAGACCATGTAGGGGCTGAACCTAATTGAAGTAATTATTTAAAAGGGCGGCATTCAATCTGTCTTTTCTTAATCAGCCACTATGTTCCCAACTAGCCTAGGCCTGCGGCCATGAGTGAAGGCCACATATTGATGCTGCTCAGCTCAGAGACACCAGTCCTGCCACCCACGATATGCCAGCATGGGAGATGGCTCTGCCAATCTTCCACGCTATCTCCACAAAGCTGGGCTGTGCCCAGACCATCTCACCATCCACGAGGGCTTGGTAGGAAATGAGACTCTAAAGCTTAAATATTAATCAAAGGCTTTATATATTTGGTGATGCTCAATAACAATATGCCCACATAATTATAGATGTTTTCCAATTAACTAACCTAGATAAGTTGTTACTCAGGACTGCTCTTGGTACATGTGAGGTCATCCATGGTGCTACCTCTCTGCCCCTCTCTCCTCCTCCTCCTCCTCCTTCTTCTTCCTCCCCTTACTCCTCCTCTTCCTCTCTTTACTCCTACCACTGTAGCTCATCCCAACTTGTGGGGAAAGTTTCCCACTACAAAGCTAGATCCCCTACATATTTGTAGCAGATGTGCAGCTTGGTTGTCATGTTGTTTCCTTACAACTGGAGAAGGATCTGTCTCTGGCCTGGACTCTGTTGCTTGCCTTTGGATCTCCTAGCTGGACTGCCTTGTCAGCCCGCACTGGGAGAGGATACACTTAGTTTTTCTGAAGCCAAATGGGGGTAGAGGTTTTGAAGTTGAGACTTGGAGGGGAGGAAAGTAGTTGAGATGGGGATCTAAAGTGAATAAACAAATAAATTAATGAAAAAAGGGGAAAAAATGAATGCTAGCATCACCAGTCTCCCTTGCCCTAAAGTGTGGCTTCCCCTTCGTTCTTCAACTTAAGGCAGCTTAAAGAATCTCATAGCTTCTAAGCACAAAGGTCTTGATGAGATGTCAGTAAGCCTGGGTAGCTACAGATTTTGGACATTAACTACCAGGGACAGATACACACTAGCAAACTCAGCATCACAGGTGTTATGGTTTGTAAGCCCCACAAAATTGTGAGCAAGGAGATTTGGGAATCCTCTTTTCAAAATGATGCCTGTCTTTTTATCCACATCACAAAACATTGGAGAGCAGTTTGATTCTCTTTGGGAAAATACTCTAGATGTAGTCTCTGAAGACATACACCCAATTCTTCTCCTACAGTCACACACAACAGAGTTAATTTTATTACTGGTATATCTGCTAGTCACTTTTGTACCACTGTGATTCAATATCTAGCATTGGATACCTAGAAGAAACAACTGAGGGGCAGGATGTTTAGGCTCTGGTTTAAGCAGGTGGACCCTAGAGTTTCTTGTTCCTAAGTCTTAGGAGGAATATATTGTTGTGGCTGGAGAATGTATCACAAGAGATTCTTTAACTACTGTAAGACAGGAAACAGTGAGCAGACAGAAGAGGCCAGGTTAAATTTTAGCCCTCCAAGGACAGGCCTCTAGTAGCCTGCTTTCTGCAAGTACACCCCACTTCCCATCTTTCTGCCACCTCTGTGCTATATTTTATCCTCTCTCTCTCTCTCTCTCTCTCTCTCTCTTCTCTCTCTCTCTCTCTCTCTCTCTCTCTCTCTGTCTCTCTTTCTCTCTCTGTCTGCATTCCCTTGCATATGTTCTATAGTATGCACATGGAGGTCATAGGATAATGAGTGGAAGCCGGTTGTCTCCTATCATGTGGGTTCTAGAAATTAACTCAGGTTGTCAGCCTTGACAGTAAGCACCTTTACCTCCTGAGCCATCTCACTGACCCTGTCTGTGCATATTTTGAATCAGTCAGTGGATTAATCCATTCAGCAGGTCAAAGTCCTCATCATCTAATCATCTCTGAAAATGTCTCTAGTCACATCAAGAAGTGTGCTTCACACGAATCTGGCTGCTTCCCAATAGCATCAGGTTGACAATAGTTGCCACTGCAATGTCTTCATTTAAAATAATAACATATTTTGAGAGAGGGGGTCAGAAAATAATTTGTATAAATGGCAGACTTGTTCAGTGTAGTGTCAAATATTGGTGTACACATACATTCATGCATGTGTGTATGTGTTTGAGGTGGGGGATGGGTTGTAGGGATGGGGAAAGGGCTTTAACTTCTCATCCTGGTGAATGGATGAATGGTTACTTCCCAGCTAGACAATGAAGTCTCCAGTTAGGCTTTGGGTACCTCGCCCTGAATGTTCTTGGACAAGGTCTTCCTTTACCTAGAGCCCTACTGATATGTGCTAGGATCTATGTATAGTATTGATAAACTAGAATTAAAACAAACAGATGGCAGTGATATGGGCTCCACCCAAGAATAACTTGAATTAGGTGCTTACTGTATGCAAAGCACAAGGGTAAGTGTTCTACTAATGGCTTCTCTGAAGATAATAATGAGAAGCCTACTCAATTATTGTTACTTTCATCTACTTCACAGATAAGAATACTGAGACTCCCAGACCTCACTTATCCGATGATGAACAGCTGTCACATGGCAATCTCTAAATGTCACCAGTGACCATTACATAAGATACAGGTAGTAGCCTACAATGTCTTAAGTGCAGTGCTTTCATAAGAGCTCGGGGAGGCTTCTACGGTCATGAGGGGGTGAGTAGAGTGTGCGGATTTTATGCAGAATATTAAAGAGCAGTGGGGTATCACACAGAGTTTATCTGTGGGTGACAAGCAAAGCACCCAGTTTTTGAACTTAGTAGTATGTTTTGCTAAAGATCCTGTTTTAGATTAATCTGGAGTGTTTGGTGGGGAATATAAAATACAACCAGTCAGCCTTCCCTCCTAGAGATCCCATGCTCACACTCTTGCCCCTCTCTGATCATCTCCAGAGAGCTCTCTAGCCATCTTGTTTACACTGCAGACCACACCTTTCCCCAGAGCAGGGCTGCTTTTCTTGCCCTTTCTATTCTTTTGTTGTATAACTGCTTTCACAATGAATGAATGGTGCTGCACATTTGTATATTTGTATTTACTGCTCATTTGAATATTATTTGCCATCCCCCTTTAGGATATAAAATCAACTAGAGGGACCTGTGTCTGTTTTGTTAACTGACACAACCCAAATTTCCTATGAAAAATACCTTGCTCACAGTATTGCTTAATGTGGATTTGCTGGATGGATGGATGGATGGATGGATGGGTGGGTGGATTGATGGATGAATCTTGGAAATGAGCTTTTGGGTTAATTTATTTCAGTGGTCCATGCTGAAGCTACCCACTCAGGTTAGGGGTGTGAGAGAGCCAGCTCTCAACTGACTAGATGACTGGCTGAGGTCTCTCTGGATTAAGGATACATTGTTTAATAATCTTTTATCTTTTCTTTCCAGTGCTCATCTTCATTCTAGTCCTCGGCTCTCATGACATGGGCGGTTAAAGAAGAGAATTTAGTGCATACAGTGAATATTCCCCACATCTCAATGGCAGGCAGAACCAGCTCTGTGATATGAGTTGGAAATATTCCTTAAAAAATTCATGGGAGTGTCTTTGTGTTTGAATTAACATAATTATAAAATTTACAGGCAGCCAGTGTGCTTTTTATAAGGCTTCTATAACAGATGTGTCAGATGTCTGGTTTTGAAAGGACTTCATAATTCAGTTACATTTTCCTCTGAGTTAAATATTGTAGTCTGAGAGTGTGGGGGGGGATTGTGGCAAGAACAACACATTTCTTGACATGTCTTTTGAATTCAGGAGGGATGCCACTAGTAACACAGGATCCCTGCTTTTCTTTTTTCTTCTTATTACATAGAGCCCTAATTCTTTATTTAGCAGACAAATATCCCTTCTAAAGGTTCAAATTTGATGTCCAAATATTTTTTTGATTGTGTTTGAATGACCACCACATCCAGTTTCCATTTGCATTCCAAGGAGGAAGGGGACAGAGCAACAAGGTGTATTCCCTTCCCATGTGACTATTTGATGATTGATGCAAAAAAACAAAAAAAAAACCAACCAACCAACCAACAAACAAACCAAAACAAAAAAGCAAAAAAAAAAAAAAAAAAAAAAAAACAACAAAAAAAAACCCACAACAACAATAAAAATACAAATTCCGCACCATTTAAATACTTATTTTTTAATGCCTCCCACACCCAGTTTCCAAAGCCAGGGAAATCTGAGAACATTCTTGGTTCCTCATTTAGTCATTAATGTCTATCAATGTGATATTTGTCTTTATGTTTTGATTTTTTTAAAACTAACCTGATCTCATGTAGCCCAAGCTAGCCTTGAACTTCTGATCCTCTTCTCTTGGTCTCCTGAGTGCTAGAATGTCAGGTAAATACACAACACTATCATGCTTAGCTTCCTCTAAATATTTCTTGGACCCATCCATTTTCTCCATCTTTACCATCTTTGTCTTATGGAGGGTTCCAATATGTTTTTCTCAGGTCTGTCAATAGAATTATTTCTAAAATTTGGATATGACATGTTCCCACCAAAGAAGCTCATATATTGAAGACTTTGTCCCCCAATACATGCAATGTTCACAGGTGGACCTTTGAAGAAGTGAATGGATGAGAGGGCCCTGTCATCACCAGTGCATCAGTTCATCAGTGAGTTCAAAATCTAAATAGACTTGAGAGGTGGCAAAAGGGGTCTAGTTGGAGGAATTAAGTCACCCTCTGAAGTTGTCTTGTCCCCTTTTTGCTTGTCTCCCTCTTTGCTTCCCAGTCTCCATAAGGTGGGAAACACTGCAGATCTCCTGCTCCCCACAGCCATGCTCTATCTCACCACTGGTCCAGAATCCGGTGAGCCAAGGGAGCAAAGGCTCCCTTTAGCAAAAGGCTAAAACCTCTGAAGTCATGCTCCGGAATAATGTTCTCCTTCTTGAATTTGTTTTCTCCGGTACTGGTCACTGTGATGAAAAGTCTCACCAAACAAAAAAGTTTTATCCAAGAGTGTTTGAATTTTAAAATGTAAACCCAGAGTTAGTTCCAGGGCCCATCTTCCATGTCCTGGCCAAATGAGGACTATTGGTCACTCTGCCTGATGTCCTTCGACCTCTGCTTCCTTTGTTTGCTCCAACCCTGCTGTCCTATTTACATGAACCTGATCATCCTCCTTCCTGCCTCGAGGTCCTTACATAAGTTGACTTTTCTACCCACTGCTTTTCCAAACACCCTACCGGCAAAATTCCTGTTCCAGGTTTTGAGCTGGGTGTCATATAATAATAAAAAAAAAAACCTTGACAATTCTGTACCCAGCCACAGCTTGTTTCTCGACCTTGCTATTCCCCCTCGTTTGATTCTTTGCTCTTATACCACTCTCAATTTGAGTTGTATTTTGCCATGCCATTATATACACAAAATAGAAAGGCTTTGTTAGTAGAACTTCTATTCCTTGTGGGTGGAAGCTATGTTTTATACAGCTATTTATCTCCAACACATCTCCCAAACATGGAAAGTATTTAGCATTCTGCAAAATGTATCTTTAATAAATTTCCTTTTTATGTATTTTTAGTTTTCCCTTGCAAGAGCTTAGTTCCTTTCATTAGTTTTTACCATTCTATCTCTTTTCTATTTCATCTTTCCTTGTTGTTATTTCTCTAGATAAAGAACACATTAGATAATAAGCTGATAAAAACAGACGCTACACTTGATCTTAGCCAAAAGGCATGGGTACTCTTCTTTCTTTTGAAAAAAATCAACCTTTGGAATTATTTATTAATCCTCACAAGATTTTTTGGTATTATCAGTTTTAGAAACAGACACTCAGAGCTATAGCCCTGGCTGGCCTGAAATTTACTTGTGGTGTATGTGCATATAGGTGTATGCATGCACGTGGAGGTCAGAGGTCAATCCTGGGTATCTTCTTCAATTATTCTCCACAATTTTCAGGCACAAGGTCTCATTTAACTTTAAACTCACTGATTCAGCTAGGCTGGCTGTCCAGTGAACATCAAGGAATCCTCTTATCTCCATATCCTCAGTACCAGAATTGCAGATGCCAATGGATTCAAGCCCACTTGCTACCTTTGCTCTGAGGATCTGCATTATTTACTTTTCTATTGTTGTGATAAAATACCATGACCCCAAGCAACCTACTGAGCCATCCCCTCAGCCCTATATTTTATGATTTCTAAGCCAACAATTCCTGTGTCATCCATTTTATTATTGCTCTCATTGTGTGGCTTTATTCACACTTTTTTGAGCTGTCAGCCTCATTTTATAACTTCCTCATACTCTATTGAATCTGCACTTTCCTCAAGAGTCTAAGCTGTTTCAACCCTGTAGTTTTCTGAATGCATAGTGTTCCCCACTGCTATGCCCTTCCCCCTTGCATGTAGCACATACCTGATGAACACCTTGCCCTCTTGACTGCCAAAGTACAAGTTCTTCATGGTTTGGGTTGCTGTACTTCATGCACATTTCCTGACTCCATCCCCTGAGGAGTTAACCTAGCTCTTAGTCCCACAGCTGTCTCTTGAGTTGACCTCGATGATAGCACTTATGTCCCTCCTACATATGAGGTCGAAACAGTGTCTGACCTTGTGTCTGTGTCTCAGTAGGTTTCTATTTTGGAAGAAAAGGTCATAGGTAATTAGCCTGGGTCTCTCTAAAGTCTCATCACTATGACAGAGAAGGAAAGGTCTCTTGTTTAAAAAGTGTTGTAGGTATTTAGGAAAATGTACAAAGGATGAATAAAGAAAAACAACTGGGTCAACATCATTATGTAATGCAAATGGAAATATTTTCTTTTGAAACTAAAAGAAAAAAGGAGGAAGAAACATAAGTATAAAGTTAACATAGATGAGACAGCTGTTGAGGACACTTCCATCGGTTAACCAGAGGTGCTAAGGTTTGGAAGCTTAAAAGAAAACACATAGTAGAACATAATTTCCAAAATCATGGCTCTTTAGGTGTTAATTAGAGATAGACAAAGTCATGGGAATGGAGCACTCACAATTACAAAAATGTTTGAAAGAAGCGTGTTGTCTTTATATCCTGTATTGCCTCGGCGAAAAGCACATCAACATACTGAACAGATGTGCTACCATGTTCTTGGACTTCCCAGCCTCCAGAATCATGTGCCAAATAAACTTCTGTTCTTTATAAAATAAATGCCTGTGGTGTTCAGGTAACAGATGGTGCAGTTGTGAATTGGGAAGGGAAAGAGTGTATGGTGGAGGAAGGGAATCAAGGATACTCATGAGAATCAGCAAAGGGTTTTCTATAGTCCAGAGACGCATGAGACAGGAGTCCCTAGATTCTGTGGAGAAAGGGATGATTGTGGAGAAAGGAGGTTACTCTATCTAGAGGGATTGCAGTAGTTTACTAGATCCAGGCAAGCCCAATACCAGGCCCATAACCTCTCACTAACTAGAACCATGATTTTTTACCCCATTTGATGGAAATAAAATGAAATAATGGGGTACTGAAGATAAACTAGTTAAAATCACGAGGCTTGCTATCTATCAGACCCAATGCCAAGAACTTCTCCAGTATTAAAATTTGCACCGTTCCTGTCTTCTGGCTCCAGCTCTCCACTAGTCAGGGCATCCATCAGCAACTGTGGTGATGTCTTAGCCTGTGAATGAGCTTCTTTCCAAAGTAGCAGGGAAAGATGTTTCCATCCTTCTTTCTTCTGTTGGAACACCATGGAAAACAAGCACAGCTAAGGAGACACCTAGAAAAAGAATTGGTGGCACACTATATACATTGTCAAGATTGTGGGGTCATGCCAGCGGCGAGGGTATTCTTTTGGCAGAAAGATAAGAAGAAAAAGAGGGAGTAAAATATTCTTTAATTTGATGTACATAAGAGAGGATTTTGGAAAACTCACACTTTATGGGCTTGATGTCCCAAAATATAATTTCGAAGGAGTTCTATAGGGGTGTAAAAGACAAACAAGTTATATTTCTAAACACCTGGGCCTTCAGGGACATCTGCAGACATATTTCCTTTACTTCTAGCAGATTTAAATCCTTGGAGGAGGGGATGCAGACAACATATCTTTAAAATAAGAAAAGGGAGTTGGAATACTTTCCCTCACATGCTTCACATGATAGAGAAAAATGAGCACGCAACCGGTGTAGAAGGAGATGCTGGAAGCAAAGCCAATTGAGAGGATTTTCCCAGAGCGTCCTTTGTGTGATGGTCTGGGAGTGCATACACTCAGTGTGCTGTGCTGTAAAAAGCTAAGATATGGATGGGACCTTGAGCAACGTAGAAGTTATGGCCACATCCAGCTATGGCGAGAAGTCACATCCAAAACACATGGTCCTGAGGATAACGGCAGGAGAAAGAACAGAAGAAACAAAAGTATAGGGTCAAGCTTCAGTAACAATGATGGTGACTCCACAACACAGACAGATCCTCAAGGTGAAGCCGACCGGCACTGTGGAAGTGGGCTTGTGGGAACTCACCTGCCAGAGATGGTGAAGGACTTATGTCTTGAGCTGCATGTGGAAGAACTCAGGCACTTTGGCTGTCTTCAAATCCAACTTAACAGAAGCCAAGTACCACCTTCTCCATGAAGACTGTTCAGCAGTGCCTCCATTTCTCTATGTGCATTTGGAAAACTGGTGTGTGTGTGTGTGTGTGTGTGTGTGTGTGTGTGTGCTGTGTGTGTGCGTGTGTGTACAGTTGTATTGTATGGGTACACAAGATCTTGCGTGGAAGCCAGAGGTCGACCTCAGGTGTCTGCATTACATGTCACCTTATATTTTGAGACAGAGTCCTTCACTAAAGCTGGAGTCACCAGTTCAACAAGACACCAGGCCAGGAAGTCCCAGTGATCTTCCAGTGAGCACTGGCCTTAGAGGCATGTGTGGCTGTGTTCACGTTTTACATAGGTACTGGGAAACAAAAGACACACCCTCAGGCTCACACACTTACTCCACTGACTTAGTCATCGTCTCAGCCAGAAAAAATGGAATCTTTTTCCTTTTGTTGAAAATAGAACTTTTTCTCACATAATATATCCTGATTACGGTTTCCTCTCCAAATACTTCTCCCAGCTCCTGCCTTCCTCCCTATCGGATCTTCTAAATGTAATTTTTTATTTGCCTGAGGTGACTGTCTCAGAAGTCTACTGCCGCCTTCTGCTAACCTAGGCTTAGTCCTGGAAACTTCTAACCTGGAAGCTATCTAGGCCCAGAATGTTTTCAGCCTCTGAGAATTACTGCTGAATAAGCTTATCCTTTTTAGTTCTCTCTGAACTGTAGCCAGCTGGTTCAACTCAGCTGTTCTGGCTCAAACTCCTCTTTAAGCTGACTGACTCAATCTGGTTTATCTCTCAGTCTCTGACTGAATTGCCAAGTGTGGCCTCATATTAACTCTAGCAACCTGTTCTAATATTCTAGCTCCTTCACGTTCTCTGGCTTGTCCTGTCTTAACCTGTGTCTAGTTTGTTCTCTCTCTCTCTGAAACCTCTCTCTGTAAAACTCTCTCAATGAAACTGCCTCTTTCTTCCTCCTCTCTCCCTCCCTCCTTCCCTCTCTCCTTCCCTCCCTCCCTCCCTCCTCTCTCCTTCCTCCTCCCTCCCTCCCTCCCTCCCCTCCCTCCCTCCCTCCCTCCCTCCCTCCCTCCCTCCTTTCATCTCCCTCTCTCTCTGCACTGTTCTCTCTCTTTTTTCCATTAATTAATTAATTTATTCACTTTACATCCGAATCACTGTACTAACTTCCTGGTCCCCCATCACAGTCCTTCCTCCCATCCACCCTTCCCTTTCCCTCTGAGAGGGTAGAGACTCACCCTGGGTATCTCCTACCTCTCCACTAAAGCCAGATAAAACAGCCCAGCTAGGAGAATGGATTCCAGAGCCAGGCAACAGCTTTAGGGACAGCCCTGCTTCAGTTGTTGGGTACTCACATGAACACCCAGCTCCACATTTGCTACACATGTGCAAGGTCTAGGTCTAGCCCCTGTATGCTCCTTGGTTGATGGTTCAGTTTCTGAGAACCCCAAGGGTATCTAGGCTAGTTGACTCTGTTGGTCTTCCTGAGGAGTTCCTATCTGCTTCAGGGCCCTCAATCCTTCCTCTAACTCTTCCATAAGAGTCACCAAACTCTGTCCAATGTTTGGCTTGTAGGTCTCTGCATTTGTTTCAGTCAGCTGCTGGGTGGAGCCTCTTAAAAGACAGCCATGCTAGACTCCTGTCTGCAAGCATAACAGAGTATCATTGATAGTGCCAGGGGTTGGTGCTTGTCCATGAGATGGGTCTCAAGTTGGGCCAGTTATTGGTTGGCCATTCACTCGATTCCTCCATCCCTGATCCCTGCATTTCTTATAGACAGGACAAAATTTGGGTCAAAAGTTTTGTGGGTGGGTTGGTGTCTTTATCCCTCTACTGGGGGTCCTATCTGGCCATAGGTGGTGGCCTCTTCAGGTTCTACATCTCCACTAATATAAGCCTCCCCTATTACATCCAGCACATCAAAGAGATGCCCTTCATCCCCCATTCCTGTCAGCTGCAGATTTCCATTAATTCTCTAGGGCAGCTGGCCCTTTCACCTGTTTCTCCCCACACTTGATCCTGAACACCCCCATTCCCTTATACATCCCCTTTCCTACCCAGTTCCCTCCATCCATCTGCCTCTATGAATACTTTATTCTAAGTGAGGTTCAAGCATCCTTGCTTAAGCCTTCCTTCTGGTTTAGCTTCTTTGAGTTTGTAGAGTGTGGCATGGGTGTCTTGTATTTTATGGTGAATATTGACTTATAGTGAGTACATACCATAAATTCTCTTTTGTGTCTGGTTACCTCATTTAGGATGATGCTCTCTAGTTCCATTTGCCTGCAAAATTCATGATGTCCTTGTTTGTAATAGCTGAGTAGTATTCCATTGTGTAATTGAACCATATTTTCTGTATCCATTCTTTGATCGAGGGACATCTGGGTTGTTTCCAGTTTCTGACCTATTACTAATAAAGCTACTATAAACATAGTGGATCATGTGTCCTTGTAGTATGATGGAGTATTTTTTGGGTATATGCCCAGGAGTGGTAACTGTTTCTAATTTTCTGAGAAACTCCACATTGATTTCCAAAGTGGTTGTACAAGTTTGCACACCCACCAGCAATGGAGGAGTGTTCCTTTTCTCTCCACATCCTTGCCAGCATGTGCTCTCCTTTAAGCTTTTGATCTTTGACATTCTGATGGGTATAAGATGAAATCTCAGAGTTGTTTTGATTTTCATTTCCTGATGACTAAGGATGTCGAGCATTTCTTTAAGTTCGTCTTGGCCATTTGAGAGTCTTCTGTTGAGAAATCTCTGTTTAGCTCTGTACCCAATTTTTAATTGGGTTGTTTGGTTTGTTAGTGTCTAATTTCCTGAGTCGATTATATATTTTTGGATATTAGTCTTTTGTCAGATTAATGAAGATCTTTTCCCAGTCTGTGCGTTGCCTTTTTGTCTTATTGACAGTGTCCTTTGCCCTGCCAAAGTGTTTCAGTTGCATGAGTTCCATTTATCAATTGGTGATCTTAGACCTGACTCACTGGTGTTCTGTTCAGGAAATTGTTTCCTGTACCAATGCATCAAGGCTATTTTCCACACGTTTTTCTATTGGATTTAGTGTATTAAGTTTTATGTTGAGGCCTTTGATTCACTTGGACTTGAGTTGTGTGCATGGTTATAAATATGGATCTATTCTTCTACCTGCTGATATCCAGTTAGACCAGAACCATTTGTTGAAGATGGTTTTCCCCCATTGTATTGTTTGGCTTCTTTGTAAAAAATCAAGTGTTTATAGGTGTGTGGGTTTATGTGTAGGTCTTCGATTTAATTCCATTGATCAACCTGCCTGTCTGCTTCTAGACCAATATTGTACAATTACTGTTGCTCTGTAGTACAGCTTGAAATCAGAGATGGTGACACCTCCAGAAGTGCTTTTATTGTTTAGGATTTTTTTTTAGCTATTCTGTTTTTTTTTTTTCCATATGAAGTTGAAATTTGCTCTTTCAAGGTCTGTAAAAAAATTGTGTTGGAACTTTGATGGAAATTGCATTAAATCTGTAGATTGCTTTTGGCAAGATGGCCATTTTCACCATGTTAATCCTACTGATCCATAATATTTATACCAAGGTATTTTATATTATTTGTGGCTATTTTGAAGGATATTATTTTCTTAATTTTTTCCTCAGCCTGTTTATCATTTGTATAAAAGTGAGGTACTGATTTTTTTTAGTTAATTTTATATACAGCCACTTTGCTGAGGGTTTATCAGCTGTAGTTTGAATTTTGGTGTTTGCTTACATACCATATCATCCATGAATTGCAATACTTTGACTTCTTCCTTTCCAATTTGTATCCCCTCAATGTCCTTTTGTTGTCTTATTGCTCTAGCTAGAGATTTCAGTACTATATTGAATGGATTTGGGGAGAATGGACAAGTCATCAAATGGTTAGACATCTACGTCTTTTAGTAGAAATTGCTTTAGGTTCTCTCCATTAATGATGTAGGCTAATGGTTTAGCTATATTCTGACTTTAACTAGTTTTAAGTACTGAACACTTAGTATTCACCTAATTCTCCTCTCAGTTTTTTTAATCATGATATAGAAGTTAGTTGAATATATCTTGTTCAAAAATTGATGCAAAGCATTTCAGCATCTCATGAGATGATAATTTGTTTTTTTCTTTCAGTTTGTTTATATGGTGGGTTGCATTTGATGTATTTTTGTATATTGAACCACCCCTGCATCCCTGGGATGAAGCCTACTTGATCATGGTGAATGATGCTTTTGATATGCTTCTGGATTTGGTTTTTTGAGTATTTTATTGAGTATTTTTGCAATGATGTTCATAAGAGAAGTTGGTCTGAAATTCTTTATTAAGTCTTTGTGTGCTTTAGGTATCAGGGTGACTATGGTCTGGTGGAACGAGTTTGTCAGTGTTCCTTCTGTTTCTATTTTGTGGAATAGTTTGAGGAGTATTGGTATTAGCTCATCTTTGAAAGTCTGGTAGAATACTGAGCTAAAACCATTAGGCCTTGGGCTTTTATTGGTTGGGAGACTTTTAATGAATGTTTCTATTTCCTTAGGGATTATAGGACTGTTTAGATTGTTTACCTGATCTTGATTTGACTTTGGTAAGTGGCATTCATCTAGAAAATCATAAATCTGGTTTAAATTTTCCAATTTTGTGGAATACAGGCTTTTGAAGAAAGATCTAATGATTTTTAAAATTTCCTCAGTTCCTGTTGTTATCTTTCCATTTTCATTTCTAACTTTGTTATTCTGGGTACTGCCTCTCTGCCTTTTAGTTAGTTTGACTAAGGATTTGTCTATCTTGTTGATTTTATCAAAGAACCAGCTCTTGGTTTGACTTATTCTTTGTATTGTTCTCTTTGTTTCTAAATGATTGATTTCAGTCCTGGGTCTGATTATTTTCTATCATCTATTCCTCTTGGGCATGTTAGCTTCATTTTGTTCTAGAGCTTTCAGGTATGCTGTTAAGTTGCTAGTATGAGATCTCTCCAATTTCTATCTGAAGGCACTTAGTGCTATGAACTTTCCTCTTAGTACTGCTTTCATTGTATCCCAGAAGTATGAGTATGTTGTGCCTTCATTTTCTTTGAACTATAGAAAGTCTTTGATCTCTCTTTTTTTTTTTATTTCTTTTTTGACTCAGTGGTCATTGAGTATATAGAGTTATTCAGTTTCCATGAGATTGCAGGCATTCTGTTGTTTATGTTTTTGTTTAAGTCCAGCTTTAATATATGGTGATCTGGTAAGATGAGAGGGGTTATTTCAACCTTCTATCTGTTGAAGTTTACTTTGTGACTGAGTATATGGTCAGTTTGAGAGACAGTTCTGTGAAGTGCTGAGAAGGTATATTCTTTTGTGTTTGGGTGAAAGTTTCTGTAGTTATCTATTAGGTCCATTTGATTCATAACATCTGTTAATTTCATTATTTCTCTGTTTAGTTTCTGTTTTGATAATATGTTCATTGATGAGAGTTGAATGTTGAAGACCCCAGTATTACTATGTGAGATTTGATATGTGATTTAAGCTTTAATAATGTTTCTTTTTATGAATGTGGGTGCCCTTGCATTTGGAGCACAGATGCTTAGAATTGAGATGTCATCTTGGTGGATTTTTCCTTTGGTGAGTATGAAGTATCCCTCCTTATCTCTTTTGATTACTTTTGGCTAAAAGTCTATTTTATGATATATTAGATTGGCTATTCCAGTTTCTTGAGCCTGTTTGCTTGAAAACCTTTTTCCAGCCCTTTACTCTGAGGTTATGTCTATCTTTGTTGCTGAGGTGTGTTTCTTGTATGCAGTAGAATGATGAATCCTGAATACACATCCATTCTGTTAGTTTGTATATTTTTATTGGGGAATTGGGCCCACTGATATTGAGAAATATTAATGACCAATGATTGTTAGTTCCTGCTATTTTGATGCTGGTAGTGTTAGTGTTAGTGTGTGTGTTTCCCTTTTTTGGTTTTGCTGTGAGGTGATTAATTTCTTATATTTTCCTTCTATAGGGCTGGATTTATGGATATATATTGTTTAAATCTGGTTTTTTCATGGAATATTTGGTTTCTCTATTATGTTGATTGAAAGTTTTGCTGGGTATAGTAATCCGGGCTGACATCTCTGTTCTCTTATGGTCTTCAAGACATCTGAGAGGTCCTTCTGGCTTTTGAAGTCTCTGTTGAGTAGTCAGGGGTAATTTGGATACTTCTGCCTTTATATGCTACTTGGTCTTTTTCTCTCAGCTTTAATATTCTTTCTTTGTTCTGTACATTCAGTGTTTTGAATATTATTTGGCAGGAGGATTTTCTTTAGTGGTCCAATCTATTTGGTGTTCTGTAAGCTTCTTTTACATTTATAGCCATCTCTTTCTCTAGGTTAGAGAAGTTTTCTTCTATTTTTTAAAAATATTTTTGGGGTCTTTGAGCTGAGAATCTTCAAAGAAATGAAAATATCATCCTGAGTGAGGTAACCCTATCACAAAAGAACACACATAGTATGTACTCACTGATAAGTGGCTATTAGCACAAAAGCTCGCAATACCCAAGATACAACTCACAGACCACATGAAGCTCAAGAAGAAGGAAGACCAAGGTATGGGTGCTTTGGTCCTTCTTAGAAGGAGTAACAAAATACTCATGGGAACAAATATGTAGACAAAGTGTGGAACAGAAACTGAAGGAGGGCCATCCAGAGACTGCCCCACCTGGGTATCTATCCCATGTACAGTCACCAAAGGCAGATGCTATTGTGGATGTCAGGAAGTGCATGCTGACAGGAGCCTGATATAGCTGTCTCCTTAGAGGCTTTGCAAGAGCCTTACATATACAAAGGTGGATGCTCACAGCTAACCATTGAACTGATCAAGGAGTTCCCAATGGAGGAGTCAGAGAGCAGAATGAAGGAGCTGGAGGGTTTGTGGCCCCATGAGGAGAGCAACAATACCAACCAGCCAGAGTTCCCAGGTCTAAATCACCAGCCTGAGAGCACACAGGGAGGGACCCATGGCTCTAGCTGTGTATGTAAGGGAGGATGGCCTTGTCGGGCATAGGTGGGAGAGGAGGTCCTTGGTCTCCTGAAGGCTGGATGCTCCAGTGTGGGGGAATTCGAGGAGGGCATGGAGGTGGGAGTGGGTGGATAGGGGCACATCCTCATAGAAGCAGGAGGAGGGGAGATGGGATAGGGGTTTTCTGCGGGGGGGGGGGGAGGATGGGGAAAGGAGATAACATCTGAAATGGAAATAAATAAAATATCCAATTAAGAAAAAAAGAACAAGGACATCCTGAGTTTTGCAGCCAAATAGATAGAACTAGAAAATATCAGGTAACTCAGACCCAAAAAGACATGCATGGTATGTATTCACTAATAAGTGGAAAATAGAAAATAAAAGTATAGAATACTCAAGATACAGTCTGCAGAACTCAAAAAGGTCAACAAACTGAAGGCCCAAAGTGAGGATGCCTCAGTCCCACTTGGGAGGGAGAAGAAAGCAAACACAAGGAGGGAGGGAGGGACTAGGAAAGGAAAGTGGATGAAGCTAGGAGGTGAGGGGAAGAGGGAAAACTGAGCTGATATTGGGTGAAGGAAAAGGACTAAAGCCCTGAGGGCCAGCAGAAAGAATAGAAACAGGCAACCTCTGGAGGTAGGAGGTTGGGGGTACCCTCCAGAATGCACCAGAGACCTGAGGGGGGGGCGTGAAAGACTCTCAGGACTCAAAGGAAGGAACCTTGGATGAAATATCTGACAGTGGGGAGAGAGAACTTATAGAGCCCACCTCCAGCAGGAAGATAGGGCATCAAATGAAGAAGGAGGTTGCCATCCCACAGTCAAAACTCTGACCCCTAATTGTTCCTGTCTGAAAGAAGTTCAGGGGTGGAAGTGGAGAGGAGCCTGAGGAAAAGAAGGTCCAGTGACAGGCCCAAAGTATGATCCAGGTCAAGAGGAGGCTCCAAGGCCAGACACTAATACTGAGGCTATGGAGAGCTCACAAAAAGGGACCTATCATGACTGCCCTCCAAAAGACCCAACAAGCACCTGAAAGAGTCAGATGCAGATATTTGCACCAAACCTTTGGACAGAAGCTGCTGACCCCTGTGATTGAATTTGGGAAAGGCTGGAGGAGGCTGAGGAAAAGGGCAACCCTGTAGGAGGACCAGCAGTCTCAATTAACCTGGATCCCCGAGATATCTTAAACACTGAACTACCAACCAGGCAGCATACACCAGCTGATATGAGAGCCCTAACACATTTATAGCAGAGGACTGCTGGGTCTGGGTTCAGTCAAAGAAGATGTACCTAACCCTCAAGAGACTGAAGGCCCCCAGGAGTTTAGAGGTCTGGTAGGGAGGGGGTAGGGAGGGGGATATCCTTGTAGAGACAGGGGGCGAGGAGGAGGCATGGGATGTGGAATGTTTGGAGGGTGGACAGGGAGAGGAATGGGGTCTGGAGTGTAAAAATAAATAAATAAATAAATAAATAAATAAATAAAAAAAAAAATGGACAATTAAAAGAGCCTTAACACATGCACTAACACTTGTTTGAAACCCAGATCCTGTCCCAACTTTATCTCTTGCTATCATAACATCATAGAGAACTGCAGCTAACTTCCAAATATGTCTTTGAAAAAGTCCCGATCCAGCCTTCCAAATGAAGACTGTTATTTCCAATATTGGATTGATTTCTAGACCAGAGCATGATTGAGTCTGAATAACTGGTCACCTCTAAGAAAAATATAAGAGTCATTATAACTTCTCTTTTTGATTTTCTGTCCCACAAGGTCTAAAAACTTGAGGCAAGGCAGCTTGTCCCATCTGGGATATAGGCGAACAAAGGTGGGTCAGGAACATATGTCCAATACAGCTTCCCAGTCACCATTGTCAGGGCACTCAGCAAGCTCACAGGTCAGCATCATTCTTTGCTCAGCAACAGCATGTCTCACCAATCATTCTGGCAGCTACCATGCTCCTTCATCATCCTGCAGAAAAAGCATAAATATGCCCCTTTCGCCATATTAGATACCTGGTCAGGATCATGCCATATGCCAGTAAGTGGATCCTTCCTTTTCATGTAGGCATAAGTATGCCTAGTTGTAGGGTGTCATAGATACTCAGCAGAAAGTTCCTTAGCATCCAAATATTTTTTTAAAATTTAAAATAAAAAGAGCATGATTTAAATAAATTTGTGGTGTACAGAGATAAACCTCTCCCCCTTTTTTATTTTATGAAGATATTGTTTTAAAGTTCCATGGGCCCCTTCCACAATACCTTGTCCTTTAGCATTATAAGGAATTCCTGTAATAAATTGTTGACAAAAAGTCTCAACTGCTCGACTACAATTGCCAGTTTCATTATCTGTTTTTTTTTAATTGGATATTTTATTTATTTACCTTTCAAATGTTATGCCCTTTACCCATTTCTCCCCAAACCCCTTATCCCAACCCCCCTCCTCCCACTTCTATGAGGGTGTGCCCCATCCATCCATCCATTCCCGCCTCCCTGCTCTCGAATTCCCCAACACTAGGGCATCCAGACTTTCAGGGACCAAGGCCCTGCTCTCTCACTGATGTCTGACAAGGCCATCCTCAACTACTTATACAGTTTGAGCCATGAGTCTCTCTCTTTGTGTTCCCAGGCTGGATGTTTAGACACAGGGAGCTCTGGTTGATTGGTATTGTCACTCTCCTTATGGGGCTGCCAGCCCCTTCAGTTCCTTCAGTCCTCTTTCTAACTCCACCATTGGGGACCCTGTGACCAGTTCAATGGCTAGCTTCGAGCATCTGCCTCTGTTTATGTCAGGCAATGGTAGAGCCTCTCAGGAGCCAGGTATGTCAGGCTCCTGTCAGCATGCCCTTCCCGGCATCCACAACAGTGTCTGTATTTGGTGACTGCACATGGGATGGATACCCAGGTGGGGCTGTTTCCAGACAGTCCCTCCTACAGTCTCTGCTCCACACTTTGTCTCTGTACTTGCTTTCATGAGTATTTTGTTACTCCTTCTAAGAAGGACCAAAGTACCCACACCTTGGTCTTCCTTCTTCTTGAGCTTCATGTGGTCTGTGTGTTGTATTTTGGGTATTGTGAGCTTTTGAGCTAATATCCACTTATCAGTGAGTGCATACCATGTGTGTTCTTTTGTAATTGGGTTACCTCATTCAGGATGATATTTTTCAGTTCCATCCATTTGCCTAAGAATTTCATGAATTCATTGTTTTTAATAGCTGAGTAGTACTCCATTGTGTAAATGTACATTTTCTGTATCTATTCCTCTGTTGAAGGACATCTGGATTCTTTCCAGCTTCTGGCTATTATAAATAAGGCTGCTATGAACATAGTGGAGCATGTGACCTTGTTATATGTTGGAGCATCCTTTGGGTATATGCCCAGGAGTGGTATAGCTGGGTCCTCAGGTAATACTATGTTCACTTTTTCTGAGGAACTGCCAGACTGCTTTCCATAGTGGGTGTACCAGCTTACAATCCCACCAACAATGGAGGAGTGTTCTTCTTTCTCTACGTCCTCACCAGCACCTGCTGTCACCTGAGTTTTTTCTTAGCCATTCTGACTATTGTGAGATGGAATCTCAGGGTTGTTTTGATTTGCATTTCACTGATGACTAAGGATGTTGAACACTTCTTTAGGTGCTTCTCAGCCATTCGAGTTTCCTCAGTTGAGAATTCTTTGTTTAGCTCTGTACTCCATTTTTTAATCAGGTTATTTGATTGTCCAGAGTCTAATTTCTTGAGTTCTTTGTATACATTAAATATTAGCCCTCTATCAGATACAGGATTAGTAAAGATCTTTTCCCAATCTGTTGGTTGCTGCTTTGTCCTATTGACAGTGTACTTTATTTTACAGAAGCTTTGCAATTTTATGAGGTTCCATTTGTCAATTCTTGTTCTTAGAGCATAAGCCATTGGTGTTCTGTTCAGGAACTTTTCCCCTGTGCCCAAGTATTCAAGGTTCTACCCCACCTTCTCTTCTATGAGTTTCAGTGCATCTGGTTTTATGTGGAGGTTCTTTATCCAGTTAGACTTGACCTTGTACAAGGAGATAAGAATGGATCGATTTGCATTCTTCTACATGTTGTCCTCCAGTTGAACCAGCACCATTTGTTGAAAATGCTGCTTTTCTCCACTGTATGATTTTAGCTCCTTTGTCAAAGATCAAGTGACCATAGGTGTGTGGGTTCATTTCTGGGTCTTCAATTCTATTATATTGGTCTTCCTGCCTGTCTCTGTACCAATACCATGCAGTTTTTATCACTATTGCTCTGTAGTACAGCTTGAGATCCAAGATGATAATTCCTGCTGAATTTCTTTTATTGTTGAGAACAGTTTTTGCTATCCTGGGTTTTTTGTTATTCCAAATGAATTTGCAAATTGCTCTTTCTAACTCAATGAGAAATTCAGTTGGAATTTTGATGGGGATTGCATTGAATCTGTAGATTGCTTTTGGCCAGACGGCCATTTTTACTATATTAATCCTGCCAATCTGTGAGCATGGGAGAACTTTCCATCTTCTGAGATCTTCTTTGATTTATTTCTTCAGAGACTTGAAGTTCTTGTCATACAGATCTTTTACTTGCTTGGTTAGATTCACACCAAGGTATTTTATATTATTTGTGACTATTGTGAAGGGTGTCGTTTCCCTACTTTCTCTCTCAGCCTGTTTATCTTCTGAATAGAGAAAGGTACTGATTTGTTTGAATTAATTTTATATCCAGCCACTTTGCTGAAGTTGTTTATCAGGTTTAGGAGGTGGAAGTTTTGGGGTCACTTAAGTATACTATCATGTCATCTGCAAATAGTGAAATCTTGACTTCTTCCTTTCCAATTTGTATCCCTTTGACATCCTTTTGTTGCTTAATTGCTCTGGCTTAGGGAGAGAGTGGGCAACCTTGTCTAGTCCCTGATTTTAGTGAGATTGCTTCAAGTTTCTCTCCATTTAGTTTGATGTTGACTACTCATTTGCTGTATCATTGCTTTTACTATGTTTAGGTATGGGCCTTGGATTCCTCATCTTTCCAAGACTTTTAGCATGATGGGGTGTTGAATTTTGTCAAATGCTTTCTCAGCATCTAGTGATATGATCATGTGGTTTTTTTCTTTGAGTTTGTTTATATAGTGGATTACATTGGTGAATTTCTGTATATCGAACTGTCCCTGCATTAGCCCACTTGATCATGTTGGATGATTGTTTTGATGTGTTCTTGGATTTGGTTTGCGAGAATTTTATTCAGTATTTTTGCATCAATATTCATAAGGAAGATTGGCCTGAAGTTCTCTTTCTTTGTTGGGTCTTTGTGTGGTTTAGGTATGAGCGTAATTGTGGCTTCATAGAATGAATTGGGTAATGTTTCTTCTGTTTCTATTTTGTGAAATAGTTCAAAGAGAATTGGTTTTAGGTCTTCTTTGAAGGTCTGACAGAACTCTGCACTAAAACCATCCAGTTTCCGGCTTTTTTTGGTGGGGAGACTTTTAATGACTGTTTCTATTTCTTTTAGGGGTTATAGGACTGTTTAGAAGGTTTATCTGGTCCTGATTTAACTTTGGTAACTGGTATCTGTCTAGAAAATTGTCCATTTCATCCAGATTTTCAAATCTTGGTGAGTATAGGCTTTTGTAGTAGGATCTGATGATTTTTTTTAATTTCCTTGGTTTTTGTTGTTATGTCTCCCTTTTCAGTTCTGATTTTATTAATTTGGCCTCTGAGTAGTCTGGCTAATGGTTTATCTATCTTGTTGATTTTCTAAAAGAATCAGCTCCTGGTTTTATTGATTCTTTGTGTAGTTCTTTTTGTTTCTACTTGGTTTATTTCATCCCTGAGTTTGATTATTTCCTGCCTTGTACTCCTTTTTGGCGTGTTTGCTTCTTTTTGTTCTAGAGCTTTCAGGTGTGTTGTCAAGCTACTAGTGTATGTTCTCTCCAGCTTCTTTTTGTAGGCACTTAGAGCTATGAATTTTCCTCTTACACTGCTTTCATTGTGTCCCATAAGTTTTGGTATGATGTGTCTTCATTTTCATTAAATTCTAAAAAGTCTTTAATTTCTTTCGTTATTTCTTCCCTGACCAAGTTATCATTGTTCAGTTTCCATGTGTATGTTGGCTTTCCACTGTTTTTGTTGTTATTGAAGACCAATCTTAGTCCATGGTGATCTGATAAGATGCATGGGATTATTTCAATTTTCTTGTATCTCTTGAGGTCTATTTTGTGACCAATTTTATGGTCAATTTTTGGAGAAGGTACCATGAGGTATTTAGAAGAAGGTATATTCTTTTGTTTTAGGATGAAATGTTCTATAGATATCTGTTAAATTCATTTGATTCATAACTTCTGTTACTTTCACTGTATCTCTGTTTAGTTTCTGTTTCCATGATCTGTCCATTGCTGAGAGTGGGGTGTTGAAGTCTCCTACTATTATTGTGTGCTTTGAGCTTTAGTAAGGTTTCTTTTATGAAAGTGGATGCCCTTGCGTTTGGAGCATAGATGTTCAGAACTGAGAGTTAATCTTGGTTGACTTTTCCTTTGACGAGTGTGAAGTGTTCTTCCTTATCTTTTTTGATAGCTTTAAGTTGAAAGTTGATTTTATTTGATACTAGAATGGCTACTCCAAATTGTTTCTTAGGACCATTTGCTTGGAAAACTGTTTTCCAGCCTTTTATTCTAAGGTAGTGTCTGTCTTTGTCATTGAGGTCCTGTATGCAGCAAAATGCTAAGGTCTTTTTATGTATCCAGTCCATTAGTCTATGTCTTTTTATTGGGGAATTGAGTCCATTGATGTTAAAAGATATTAAGGAAAGGTGACTGTTGCTTCCTGTTATTTTTGTTATTAGTGGTGGAATTATATTTGTGTAGCTATCTTCTTTTGGATTTGTTGGAAGAAGATGACTTTCTTGCTCTTTCTAGGGTATAATTTCCCTCCTTGCATTGGCATTTTCCCTCTATTATCCTTTGTAGTGCTGGATTTGTGGAAAGATATTGTGTAAATTTGGTTTTGTCATGGAATATCTTGGTTTCTCCATCTATGGTAATTGAGAGTTTTTCTGGGTATTGTAGCCTGGGTTGGCATTTGTGTTCTCTTAGGGTCTGTATGACATCTGTCCAGGATCTTCTGGCTTTTATAGTTTCTGGTAAGAAGTCTGGTGTAATTCTGATAGGTCTGCCTTTATATGTTACTTGATCTTTTTCCTTTACTGCTTTTAATACTTTTTCTTTGTGTTGTGTATTTGGTGTTTTGATTATTATGTGTCGGGGGTATTTCTTTTCTGGTCTAGTCTATTTGGTGTTCTGTAGGCTTCTTGTATGTTTATGGGCATCTCTTTCTTTAGGTTAGGGAAGTTTTTTTCTATAATTTTGTTGAAGATATTTACTGGCCCTTTAAGTTGGGAATCTTCACTCTCTTCTATACCTATTATCTTTAGGATTGGTCTTCTCATTGTGTCCTGGATTTCCTGGATGTTTTGGGTTAGGAGCTGTTTGCACTTTGCATTTTCTTTGACAGTTGTGTCAATGTTTTCTATGGTATCTTCTGCACCTGAGATTCTCTCTTCTATCTCTTGTATTCTGTTGGTGATGCTTACATCTATGACTCCTGATCTCTTTCCTACGTTTTTCTATCTCCAGGGTAGTTTTCCTTTGTAATTTCTTTATTGTTTCTACTTCCATTTTTATGTCCTGGATGGTTTTGTTCAATTCTTTCACCTGTTTGGTTGTGTTTTTTGTAATTCTTTAAGGGATTTTTGTATCTCCTCTTTAAGTGCTTCTATCTGTTTACCTGAATTCTCCTCTATTTCTTTGAGAGTGTTATTTATGTCCTTCTTAAAGTCCTCTATCGTCATCCTGAGAAGTGATTTTTAAATCTGAATCTTGCTTTTCTGGTTTGATGGCGTATTCGGGACTTGCTATGGTGGGAGAACTAGGTTATGATGATGCCAAGTACCCTTGGTTGCTGATACTTATGTTCTTACACTTGCCTTTTGCCATCTGGTTATCTTTAGTGCTACCTGAACTCACTGTCTCTGACATGAGCTTGTATTTCCTATTATCTTGGTTGTGTCAGAACTCCTCAGATTCCAGTTGTCTCTGTGATCCTGTAATCCTGAGATCCTGGGTGTAAGAGCTTCTGGGAGTCAGGCTGCCTCTGGGATCCTGAGATCCAGTGATCCTATGATCCTATGTTCTTAAGCGTGTTAGAGCTCCTGAGAGTCCAGCCTCCTCTGGGTTTTGTGGGATTGGGTGCAGAGCTACTCTCAAGATCTGCTCAGTGCTCAGGCACAGACAGGAAGGAACCAGTGCCCCTGGCCAGGAGTGAGTTCCTGGGTCCCCATGGGTCCGAGTTACTCCCTGTTTGGGGAGGATGTTGCTGCCTTGTAGGAGCCATTTCTATTCAAACCACTACACCATCTCATAAGAACTTGCCAAAGTCCCACAAGAACTACATTAATTGCTTCCAAGAACAGCATCTCAGTGACCTCCCACAAGGCTCCATCTCTTCCAGCCCCAAACACCTCTTAACATCATCCCACTGAGAACTGAAGTGTTCAATTTGCAAACCTTCTGAGGACACATTCAGTCCTTGTCTTAACCACAGCAAGTATCATCAATCTGTGCCTGGCACTGCTTGTTTCAACCTTTGCACTCCCATTAACAACACTAACAGCTGGAAAAATGTTAACTGTCTCCCTGTGAGTTACTGGACCCTTGGCAAGTGTATGCTGATTCTCTACTCATTCCCTATCTAACAACTGTGGCAGTTCTACTTCACATGAGGGGAGCTCACGCCTGCAGTTTCAAAATGGCTTCATCTCAGAGTCACTTTGCAACAGTCTGAGGGTAAGGCTTGGAAGTGTGAGTGACAGTCTGAGGGTGCGGCTTGGAGGTGTGAGTGACAGTCTGAGAGGTGAGGCTTGGAGGTGTGAGTGACAGTCTGAGGGTAAGGCTTGGAGGTGTGAGTAACAAAACATTGCAAAGAATTTTCATGAGAACTCTTTCTGAACCACCCTGTGAGTCACAGATAATTAGTTAACATCTCTGTGGGCTAGCCACAAATCATTTCGTTCTATTTTATTTCTTTATTTCTGTTGGATCCACTCCTCCCTCTCTAGAGGTTACATTTAATAAGAGGTACTGAAAAAAATACATCATGGCTTTGAACTTGCACTTTGGAGGAACTACCCCTTATATACACAAAGTCCCAACATTAGCCAAACTACTTTTTCTAAAGGAAAAGAACAGATCTGCAATTGATTTGTTGGCTACTGAAGATTAACACAGAGTAGTGTTTGTATTGGATTTTAGATTAAATGATTTTATTAAAGCCTTTTTTATCATGTCAGACACAGAGCTTTGCAACCAACGCTCCAGCATACCCTCCGGAGCGGAGGACTGCTTGGCAAAGACATTTCCTTTTTGCCTCTGTTCACCTTGGGCTCTGGCACGGACAGTTTCATGGGGCGCTATTTGTATCCCATACTGGCCAAGTGGATTTTCATCCCAGTAGGGAGCTTAGGGTCAAAAGGGAGATTTGTTTCCAGTTTTAAACATGTATGAACTGTCTTGCAGTACAGACATTTAGCATGAAGGTTGACATGTCAAGGGAAGAGATAGTAATTTTTGTGGAGAGCACTTTGATGAAGAAGGGGTCTATGGAGAGAGATGAGGTGGAAGAGAGACAGAAGAAGAAAAGCAACCAAGGTGCAGGTGGCCTTTTGCAGTAAAATCAGTCCTTGGTCACCGACTTTCCACTGTTGTAGGGAGTTACCTTCTAGATCATAGCTCCACCATGGCAACCAGTGACAGAACAAAGGAGACAGGTGTACAAACAGTCGAGAACCTGGCAAGACACAACAGCATCCACCATACTAGGAAGGGAAAAGATGATTAGAGACACAGTGCTGTCGCTCTGAATAAGCAATGCACAAGATATGGCCAATGATAAATAAGAGGGAGGATGAGAGAGACTCCTGGGAAGAACAGGGAGTGTGTCAAAGCAGGCAAAAGGAACAGTGTGGCAGTGGCTTATGGGTAGATTGATGAATGCTACCCTCCTTTTCTTTATTCATGACTTTCTGGCCTAGCCCCGGAGTTGAGGGGAGAGGTGAGATAATGCCCCATGAAGCAGCAGTAAAGAATTTTGTATGTTTGAGGAAGGTCCAATAGGTTTAGAGGGATGAGTGGAGATCGCATGGCTGGAAGCATTGCTAAATACATCTACCCAGCCATGTCCTTCTGAAGCACAGCTATCTCTTACTGTCAATAGTGCAGCATGGTCTTTCCTCACAGGTATGAGATCTTGTGTGCTCTATCCGATGTTTATGCCTCTGTAAAGTCAATGATGTAAACAAAATAGTTAGATTTTCCCCAAGCAGGCTGTGCTGGGTGCGCTGGTTAGTCTTTTGTTATTTTGACACAAGCTAGGGTCAGGTGGGAAGAGGAATCTCTATTGAGAAACTGCTGCTAACAGATTGGACTGAAGACACGTCTGTGAGGTGTGGGGGGCCCAGCCCATTGTGTGTGGTGTGCCTCTGAGCATGAGGCCCTCCATTGTGTTGGAAAGGTGACTAAGTAAGACAGTAAGTAGCTTTCTTCCACGGCCTCTGCTTCAGCTCTTGTGTTCAAGTTTCTCCCCCAGATTTCCCTCCATAATTGCTTGTCACTGGAATCTGAGGACACTTTCCTCAAGTTGCTTTGGTCACGGTGCTTGTCTCAGTGACAGAATGCTAACTGGATGGGGGAGGGGGAATAAACAGAGGTTTTATTAATCCTGCCTCTCAGTTTCCAGCATTCAGTCTCTTCTATGAGGAGAGTACAGAGAGCAGCTTGCATGGTGGTTGCTTGGAGGCAGAAAGTATCTGAGTGACAGTCTTTTCTCTTTCTCTTACTTCTAGCCTCCAGGACTGTGGTGTTCAGGAAGCTCTGGCCCCACTTTATCATTTTTTGAAACACCCTCACAGTCACGCCAAGTAGCTGTTATGTTTGTTAGTCTCCTAGGAACTCTTCAATCTAATCCACTGGGACAATAAGATTAGCCACAGAGCTGTATAAGCAATTCAACACTCAAGGACTCACCAAATGCAAAATGTTGCATGAATTCAGATAGCAAAAGAAACAAATAGCCAGCTATCGTGGTGAATGGCTATAATACCTGCAACTTTGAAACTGAGACAGCAAGGTCATCACAAGTTCAAGATCAACCTGATTTACAGTACACATTCTAAGCTGGCCAGGATTACAGAGTTATAAAGTAAGACTTGGACACATGCACACGCACATGCATGCACACACACAGTTATAAAGGAAGACTTGGACACACATACATGCACACACAGAGTTATAGAGTAAGACTCAGAAGCACACACACACACACACACCACACAAAAACACACCATAACAATGTATAAAGTACCTCCTGAAATTTAAGGTACAGAGATTAATTAACCCTGTACATCCTTAGTGACTTCTCATAAGGTTTTTTTTTTTTTTTTTTTTTTTTGACTAGACATGTTCACATCAACTATAAAATCAGCAGCAACAAAAAGAGCAAGTAGGTACGGAAAGGGGCCTCAATTGCAGAAGGCACTCAATAAATATTTATTTGGTAGTAAATAAATGTTCTATTGAGGCCTCACCTCTCGCTAGCCACTATAAATACAAGTTGTAAATGAGAAGACTCAAAGAGAAAAGTAAGGATAATGATGACAGGTGACACAGAAAGACAGATTTAGAGCTACAAAATTTGAAACAAGACCAGAGCATTTCTATTCAAGGTGGTGAACAGGGGCCAGGTGCACTCTACTCTGCTTCTGAGGGTGAAAAGCCAGCCTGTGCCCTTTAAAAAGCAGGGAGAGGACAACAGGGCTAGGAAGCTGGAAAGGCAGGTGTCTTCCTTGGGTCACTATTGCTGTGATGAAGCGCCAGGGCCAAAACAACTTGGATAGGCAAGGGTTCAATTGGCTACACAAAGGTTTATTTGGCTTAACCTTTGACATCACAGTTCATCATGAAAGGAAGTCAACACAGGAACTCAAACAGGGCAGGAACCTGGAGGCAGGAGCTGATGCAGAGGCAGATGGAGGAATGCTGCTTATTGGCTTCTTCCCCATGGCTTGCTCGGCCTGATTCCTTATGGAATCAGGCCCAGCAGGCTATGGATGGTGCTACTCACAATGGGCTGAGCCCTCCCCATCAATCAATAATTTAAAAAGTGCCTTATAGCGAAATTTTATGAAAGCATTTTCTCGGTAACTTAGAACATTTTTGAAGCTCCAGAACACAGAAACAGATGGGATCTAGTTGATTAAGAAAACTGATTATGGTGAGTTGTAGCCCCCAAATGCCAGCAGGAGTAGGGATTTTCTCAGTAGATGCCTTCAAAAATTCCTGCTCCTGTGGGAGCTGGACTTAGACTCAGACCCCCTTACACATCTGTAGCAAATATGCAGCTTGTTGCTCATGTGGTTCCCCTAACAAGTGGAGTGGGAACTGTCTGTCTCTGTTCCTGCCATTGGGTCCCCTTTCCCCCCATGTAGAGTGCCTAGATGGGCCTCAGGGGAGAGGATGTACCTAGACCTGCTGGAACTAGATTGTCGCTGTGTGGGGTAGTACTCAAGGGAGGGTCCCCTTCTCTAAGGCAATGGGGGAGGTACTTGTAAGAATGGCACTAGGAAGAGAGGAGAAGCTGTTATCAGGATATAAAGTGAGTAATAATAACAATAACAATAACAATAATTTCTATTTCCACAAAGGACAGGATGCTACCAATATGGAGATAATTAATATGTTAATTGTAGTCTGAGTCCTTCTGCATACTGTGTTCTGTTGAATGTATTTCTACTCATTCTCATGGTCCATCCCCATTGGTATTTGTGTCCTTTCAGGTGATGTTCCTTCCTCAGTGACTTTACACTTACTCTTTATTCTGAAGGACTCTGTCTCTGAACCAATACATGACACCTCTCCATTGTCATTAAAGCCTCAGCTTTGATTTCATCCACTCACTGACACTTTCTCTGACTGCAGATTCTAAATTGGATGCAGTCTTACCCATGGCTTTCACATACAATCTCAATTCCCTTCCTTCACAGTGTTAGCTCATACACTGTCTTACCATGATTATCATATGAGACCAGGGCCTTCACTCTCATGTGCCACAGTGTCCACAACTAGAACATTATTAAGTCCTAGAGTTAACTTCTCCTGCAGAGCAAAGCACTGCAATATGTAATGACCCCAAACCGCAGCCCTTCATTTGTTATGTGATTCAGACCAGCTAGACAGCTCTTACTTGAATGAGCTCATCCAGCTAGAAGGCTGGTTGCTAGATCCAGAGTCTTGCCAATGTCATTTTCATGTCTAGTCTAGTGGCTTGAAACAGCAGAGACAGCATGCACTATGTAACTTGGTTATACAGCAGGCAAGTGTGGGCTCTTTCAAGGGAATGTGCAAGCAATCTGATCTGCATTTATGAACGAAGTGAGCAGCTCAGAAACGTGAGGAAAAGAAATCACACAACGGGATCCTCAAGGATTACAAACTAGACAATTATGCTTTTAACAAATGAAGAGCATCCAGGAAACGAAATAATTAGGACAATCATGAATGATCTCAGCGAGATTTAGAAGGATAGTGCACACGGAAGATCAGGCTGTGTCTGTGAAAATGGAGCAAGAAGAGGGTAGAAATGTGAACCTGGTAATTAAAAGTCCTTTCTGCCACAGGAAATAAGATCCAGCAGACAGGACGCGTAAGGGAAGGAGTGTAGTTAATGACTGTGCCAGCAATGTTGGGAGAAAGGGATCATGCATACTAGAAGAGAGCGTGAAGGAAATACAAAGTGGCAGGGATGTCTCTCATTATTTCACTGTGGATCTAGATGCAGAGAATGGAGTCAACACAAGATGGACATTTCAATAGCCTATTAGAAAATAATTTCCCTGAGACAAAGGTTTAAGTCCCTGGTTTGAATTGAGCCTTAAAGAAAAATCACATGCATTTAAAAAAATCCCACACCCAGAGGAAACTCAAAACTTCAAGGAGAAAGAAGAAACATTAAAAGCTTCCTGTGTGAAACGAAAGTTCACTGACAATGACAAGAGAGTCTGTCTGAATTCTCATCAGTAGCCCTGGATTCTGGGAGAGGGTGACATCGTGCCTTCAAATCTCTGAGTGTATGTAATTTTGAACCTTGGATAGGACTCTGTCAAGACTCGGAAAGAATAATTTAAAGTCATATTCCAAAATGTGTGGTTTGCTGCTTATAGACTTCTCTAGAATACAGCACACGAGGATGTCAGCATGGGGAGATTCCCCAGTAACACGGAGCACGGAATGCACGAAACTGGAGATTTGGGATGGTGCAGAAGAGGCATGTAAAATTAAATAGAGCTCAAGAGGGAACACTTAAACCACGGGACTGAGGAAACCCTCAGGCAGTAGAATCTCTTCAATGGATCTGTTCACATCACTTGATGAAAATGTTGGTACAGTTACAACCTTCCAAGTTACTACTTTTTAAAATCGCTTGCTGAATCTTTAGTATCGACGCACAAGTAATATCAGTATAGTTATATTTATAGAAAAGAACATAAAAGTCATAAGCTAATCGGTGAAGAGCCAGTGAAATTTGCCGAGAACGATCAGAAGGAGGAATGAGTGTCTGAAGGTGGTCGTCCAATTCTCCATCCAAGATGTCTGCATATTAAGTGTATTCTCACTGTAATGGGAGGTCACCTCTCCATAGAGTAGCTCCTGACGCTTGTTGGTGTTGTCTGGCGATTGGGTATTAACTCCTATCTTTAGGACTTTACAGAAATTCTAAGCAGGCCAATCATTTTTGTCTGAGCCTTATCCAAACACTAGATGGCGCCCTAGAGACAGGCATGGTGTAAGTTGGCTGTTGGTGTGCTGTCACTATTTCAGCACAAGAGGGCGATCGTAACCCAGGGTTGTTCTAAATCCACAGTTCAACTATTGACTTCTGCAGAAAGAGTCCCTAGTGATGGTAATATGTGCCCCAAAGACTCTCCCTGGAGAAGGTTAGGGCTAGACACTGTCTACACATCAGCCTGCATCTGGGCAGAATCACTAACTGTGAGATCAGGACTGGCTTCCTATGCATGCTTGTGGTCACCAGTAATGATGCATAGCTGGGTTGACCCTTGAACCTACAGTCTATTGAGAATGACACAACAATGATGTATGTAGGACCAAGACCCACAGTGCCTATCTATTGCTGAGGAGAATGCTTGTCCCAGTACCAATTGACGCAGCTGACGGGCTGACAGAAGTCTGACTATGTTTATCCTTCCAACACTGAGGCTGCTCCTGAGGTTTCATCTTCAGCAGGTCTGGGAATGAAGCTCCATGGGGTCTGGTCAGTACTGTTTTTACCAGCCCAGCATTGAGTTCCAAGGCAAAGTTCCAGGTTACTGCCCTTTCCTATCCCCATCAGAGGGGCTCTTGCTCTATGCTACCAAACCTGAAGTTGAAGTATTGGTGAAAGTAAGCTGCTGGCCATTAGGGCTGATACTAAGTTGTATTGTATCCCACACCACAGCTGACCAAATCACATATGCGTACTATAAGAGATAGTGTCCATTATACTCAATGTAATATACTCAATGTAGCATCTCAATGTAAGCCTAGAGACTCCACCCGTGATCACCACTAGCCTGGACAGCTGTGAAGCCCAAGGCTGGGAATGAGTGGTGCAGACAATGCCTTGATTTATACTAAGCTGGATCATACCTGATTCTCACAGTCACAAGGACCTGCATAGTCTTGGGACTGATGTGTTTGAGGACTTCTCTAACACTGGTGGTAACCCAGGCAGAATCTCAAGTCCACTCTATTGGTGTGTAGGTCAGTCTAGAGACTCAATCCATAAACTATTCCCCTGGTATATGAGTCTTTGTTTATCACTTGGTTCTGGGTCTTACAATAGCAGGCATTATACTAAAGATCAGGGCAAGGTGTCTGCCAGCATCTCTGCTCTAATATCTTCTAGGTGGCGTGCTGATTCCTTTTCTGTCGCCAAAGGTTGGAGGTGAGAGGAGGGGTAGTCAGTCAGCTTTGGTTAGCATTAATTCCAGTATCATGTTTGCATTGGTGTTGGGGGTCTGTCTTTGGTTTTAGTGTATGGGGCCTGAGTTTCAAGTCTAAGATGTGGCTTTAATTCCTTCTCCTTTCCCACCTGAGCTGCTTGGTTGGGAGGTGAAATGTGGGCAGCAGTCTTCTTCAATGGGTCTTTCACTTGTACTAAAATCTGTTACTCTGGTCACTTACCCAGCTTTCTTAGCAGTGGGGACTTGGAAGTAAGGTTCACACTGGTGAGTCTAGAGAAGACAAAAGCTCCATACACTAAAACATATGGCTCAGACTCCCTTGCGTTACTTGTTTGGTTTGTTTGAAACAGTCTCTCTTTTAGCCCAGGCTGGCCTTAAAATTGGCGACTCTCCTGCCTTGACTTCCTATATACTTGGATAAAAGACCTGTATCACCACACTGTTTGATTCTCCTCCCTTCTTTAAAGTTGATAAGTTTAAAACGGAAATATGCTCATAGAATTTAAAGGGGGGTAAACATTTTTTTTTTGCTATATGAAAGTATTACTTTAATTAAAAGTTACTTAAGGAAATAGAAAATCAAAGTGATAAATTAAGCTTATACATCATAGACTTTATTAAAAGTTTAGTGAAAATGCAGTAGTTTTGGCACAGTTAGAATAACAAAAGGTTAATGTTAGGTGTGGTGGTCATGACTTTCAGACTGTTCTTGATTTATATAGCAAAACCATGTGCAAACCAGCAGCAGAAGCAACAGAAGCAGCAGCAGCAACAACAACCCATCCCCCAAACCAAAAACCTGTGTGAAAAAATTTTAGAGGAAAATGTAAAGTTTAGTAGCTGTAGTGATCAAAGAAAGAAATCTAAGAGTAAATATTCAAAATAATTACTTGAATAAACATCTCCAAAACTGTAATTTTGTGTTCATTCATTTTATCATTAAAAGGCAAAATCCCGTATGGAAAGTCTGCTATAATTGTTTGAGCAGATATGAATATTAGATTCATATGCACGGGGTATGTCCACTCCATGTTATGGAGCTATAGAGGGAAACACAGACACATCAGGATATGATTATAATGAGGCTTTGTGCACTGTTCTGTGAGCCACAAAGCTGTGGTATCAGTGTTGACTGGGCATCATGGTTACACCAGAGAAGCAAAGCTTCCTCCGCTCTGCTCTTCAGCCCACTGGGGCAGCTTTTCAAGTAGATGGGCCAGAAGTAAGAGAATTCGAAAGATCACAATTACTCAGCAAATTAATAATCTGGTATACCTTTGAGATAAGTGGCAAGAAATGAGTAGGGAGTTGGCACAACAGCTTAGTCACAGAAGACTTGCGTGTCGTCCTGTTCTGAGGGGCTTGGGCCTTACATCATGGATGAACTGGAAAATCTTTATGAACTCTGTGTACTAAGGGTGGGGGGCTTATTAGAACCTAATTCATTTGGAGTTATGCTGATAAAAAGCCAGAGGATTTTTTCCTCTATACTCGAATAGATCTGAAGACTCCAGGGACCATGGAGACTGTTGCTCACACTGGGGACCAGGAAGGTCTGTGACTGAGTGAAGGCTTTGAAGTTACAGTTACAATGGTGTGCTGACCCTGCAAGCAACCTCTCACCCATGCCCTGTCAGTTATCGCAATAAAAATACTCACTGACTCACTGAATTGGTCATTGATACAATTGTTACTTTGGTCTCTTGTGAGCTTCCTTTATGTGTGTGTTTGTGGGGGAATAGATGTGTCTGTGTCTCCCAGGAAAAGTCTGTCACAAAACAGTTGGCACCCAAACAGGGACCTGACAGAATCAAAGATGAATTGAGGAGGAATGATTGCATGTTCCTGGCTATGTGTATTAAGGAAGGGAGCTTCCTTGAGGGTGGGTAAAATCCAGAAATGGTGATGTAATATAAGAGACTGTGCCTTCTTCCTGTCTCAGTGGCTGCATGGCCCCTACTGTGGTTCCTGAGGTGTGGAAATGATGCTGAGTCCTTATCCAGTGGGAAGTCTGGGTGAGGGGTGTATGGGAAATCCTGGTGATGCGACGCTGCCTTCTTTACAGAGTAGCATGCCAGTTTGGTGAATGCATTCTGGTGAGTGAGTAGAGAGGTGCATTGACAAGCTTACGATTTTAAATAAAATTTTCAGTCTGTGAGAGCAACATGTTAGGAATGAGAGTGTCCACAGGCTACCATAGAGGATGTGTGTCCACTGCTGTGTGTAGTAAAGAAACAAAAAATGTGTTTTAGGTTGAGTTGACTTCACAGTGGGAAAGTGCTTGTGTAAGAGAGGAAGAGCAGGGGATGCTGTCTTGTTTGTTAAAGCAGGATACAAGAAAAAGGTCTGCGTTAGAGAGCCTTTTCTGGGGTTCAAAAACTTGAAAGCCATAAAAAATGTCAAAGAAAGGTTTTCTTTTTAAAAAGAATTTAGAATGCCCAGTTAGAAGGGACAGATGAGACTCTGTTGGGTACCAGCATTGATCAGCACCAACTCATAAGCACAGAAGAAAAGCAACACAGGTTAAGTTTGACTATGGAGTGAGTGAGCAGCTGTCTCATCTGAGTAAACTGTGGACATTTCTTTCCTGGGTCCAGAGAGGTTGTTCTGTCACCCAAGGCGGTGGGTGGAGACACAGCCAAAGAGATGGGTGCCTATAACCCCTAAGGGCCTTAAGCTAGACTAAGCAGCTAGAACCAGCCCCATCAAGTCCCCCAGGGATGAGGAAATCGAGAGGCCTGGGATTGAGACAGCCAGATCAACACCAAAGGAAAAAAATTCATACTGTACTATACCTTCTTTACGTTAGTTTCTTCTTAGCTGTGAATGTCTGGGATCACCTGATAGTCAAAACAGATGATAAAGGATTGCATTATCAGACCTTATTGCTGAAAACAAGACACTGTTTACTTTGGTTGTGGACTTCAAAAAACAGAAATAGTATTGGGCCTGAAGGGTCCTCTCTCTGTGAACTAGCTCTTGCAGTACCAGAAGTTGCTACATGTCACCAGAAGGATGCTGGAGATATCCCAAAAGTCTTACTGAGCTGTGGGTCCTGCATATGTCATGAGATGGACGTGCCAGGCGAGATACACAGTTGGTACAGTAGTGTTGCAAGTTGTTATGGATGAAACCAACTCTGTGTTTGGACATCCTGAACTGTCTTCCACCTGAGTGAAAGGATTTAAATCCCCACACTATGGGAACTACTTCCTAGGGCAGGGAGAGCCTTCCACATATTCACTCGGCATAGGTTACCTACAATCTTTATGCAAGAGGCATGAACTGGAAGAGCGGGCAAACAGTGGTTAGATTTGTAAAGACAAATGCAAAGAAGACCTGGGGAATCTCACCAGGAAAATGGCAGTGACCACAAGTCTCCCTGAGTGACCTGCCTTAGGCCTCCATATTTACTACACTGGGTCAAATTTCTAACTTGCGCTCCAGTCAGACCCAAACCAGAACAGAGCAGGTCCCAACAAATCCTCCAATAGGCTCTCTCACTAGAGGATCATGGGAGCCTTAGTTTGTTCACTAGGCGGGGTGAGCGCAGTTGTCTAATCAACTAACTAACACACACACACACACACACACACACACACACACACACACACACACATGCACACCAAGACTTCAAAAGAGCAAAGGAAACAAAGCGAGCATATACCCTAGCTCATCCTTAAGTGTTTCTGTGCCTGTCAATCTGCCCTCTACCAGTTCAGTTCAGTTCACAGACACAATGAATAGATAGGAAAAGTCTCTTAAATCTTCCTAACAAAAATAAATTCAGTTTTATTTATAACAAAAATAAATCAAATTTTATTTATAATAGAAAAAAGGGAGAGGAGACCAAACTGCTAATAAGAGTGTCTGGGGAAGAGGTATTTACCCATCAGAACGTATTAGATTCTGAAAAGAAGCTTGGAAGACCTTATGTTTCTAGATTCCAAGTAGTTCTATTACATCTCTACTCAACAGAAGTAAATTGTGAATCCATTTCTCTGAGGTCCAAAAAGCCAACATATTCTTCTCCTTATGCATATATTTTCAAGCAGATTTACTTTCTCCAATGGGTGTATTCTGTCTTCTTTAGACCTGTTTTGTGGTGGTGGTGATGTTCTACAGCTGAAAGACCTTTGCTAGTGTCAGATGTCAGTCCATAGGAGTTTGCAGCCACCCTGTGCTGGTTTGCCATCTGAATTGAGGGTATGGTATGTCAGAAGTGTCTGGAACCCTGGTGGGACTGATCCTGGAGACCAAAGTCCAGGCAGTTTACAGACCCGTCCATCTGTCCTTAGTCTGTCTGTCCTTGCACTGTCAATTGACCCCAGTGATGGGTATCTGACTTTCAAGTTAATCCTGTTGCCGCTCGCTCTTGTTTTTCCTCCTTTTCCACCACTCAAACCATGTCTCCCAACTTTGTGATGATTATGGCTTATTCCACAGAACCATCACTGTCTTCTCATGCATGATTCATTCTTCAAACCACTCCCACCTGCCAGGAGTTCTGCCTGGCTCTGCATTCTCCCCTCTCATCTCTGTGAATCTCCCTGTGGCTGCCTTTCCCTCCCATGTCCCATGTCCTGTTTAAGTGGTGTTTCCAGTATTCCTACGGGTTTTGTTTACATTCTATATGATGTGTGTAAACCATTACTGACCTGTCTAAACCATCTTCATAAGTGTGGTGAATCCACCACAGACAGAAAGAAACAGTTGGATGTTGCATTGTTCAAAAGCATTGCCTCCTCTCGCAGGCTCACGAAAGAGGTAAAAGTGGGGTGACGTCTGGTATCTGTGCTTTAATTTCATGTCTGGACTTCAGCTGCAGGCACAGAGATAGATTCTTGCCCTTAATCATTTTTTTGAGTCACCCTCAGTTGCAGGAGGAACAAAACTTACCAGGACAGACTCCAGGATCAAATGTGACTGTCACCTCTGAGGGTAAAGATGTACCTTCATACAAACTTAACAGACCAACAACCTAACAGAGAGCCTTGTAGGACCAGAGCTGAGGCAATGATGCTGGATGGTGGGGAGGTCAACATCCTGACCAGGACTGCTTAGTTGTGTGGACCTCATGCCCACTGTAAACCTAACAGTCATGTCTGACCCCAAAGACAGACTTGGAGATACTGGACCTTCTCCTATCTCTCTTTCCCATGTGGCCAAACGGAATAGATTCACCCCGCTATGTTTCTCCCATTATTTTTCTCTTTAATTAAGGTATTGAATAGTGGCCGGATGGACCTGGCCTTTTGGAGTTAAGAGCAGGGCTTTTGCCTTAAAATCCCAGGAACGGGAGCAAAGACACAAAGCCCCAGGCAAGCATGGCCACTTTATGTGCCAGCAGCAGACCTGATGTAATTTTAATTTGAAGAGTAGCTTTCATTATATCTCTGAGAATTTGTAAACTCAATATTTGTTAATAGAGAAGCCTCCAATTACATCTATAATCTTGGATTTATTTTTGTTTAACTTAAGAATACGTATTCATATTTTTTTTGTAATTACAAAACAAAAAAAATAATAAAAAAGGAAGATATCTTCTAATTGTGCCATTTACTGGCAGACAGAATTACATTTCTGAACATGTTTATTTCCTTATGAAAATGTTTCTGGTTTATTTGTTTGCTTGCTTTGATCAAATCATGGGTGGAAAATTCCTTGGGCCCAGAAAAACAATAGACTCTTGGTTTGTGTAAAGACATACTCTTTAATTGCAGTCCTGGAATATAGTTCATAAATTATGCCAAATTAAAATAGCTCGTGTAGTGGGCTTAGAGGCCCCAGTGAACAACTGAAGGAGTTGGATGTGGAATGTGTGAGGAGTGAGTGCCTGAGAGGGCTTCCAGGAGCAAGCCTGCATAGCACCAGTTTTGAAGTTGAGGCCAGCCAGGGAAAGCCTGGCCAAAAAAAAAAAAAAAAAAAAAAAAAAGAAAAATAGAAAAGAATAAGTAGTTGTACAAATGAATTTAGGTCAAAAAGTACAAATATTAAAGAAGGCTTTATTGGGGGAAGAAAACAATATTAAAATATTAATTAAGCAGCAATAAATCAAGCACTTGAAAGTGTGCACTTATGGACTGTGTGAGGGGAAGGCTGTACCGATGTGAAGAGTTTACTCCCTGTGAGAGGTGTGATGGGTAATTGATGTATCTACTTGGCTTGGCTATGTGGTCTCCAGACACCTGGCGAAACGCTGGACAGTCTGTAAGAACTGCTGCAGGGTGAGAAGGACAGGGAGTGGGTAGACTGAGTAAGCAGAAAGTAAACAGACCCTCCAAACCACAGGACACCGGAGGGCTGGAGAGGCTGACCCTCACCCCAGGCAGTGAGAGCTTTCCCTTGCTTTTGGGCTGGAACTGCAACATAAGCTCACTCTGTTCTCAGACCTTTGGATTTGGACCAGAACTACATCATGAGCACCTCCGCATCTTCATCTGAGCAGTGTAGACATAGACACGTCACTCTCCATAGCTGCTGCACACCTTCTTCATGGGTCTCTCGGTTTCCCACCCTGTCTCCAACCTTACTTCTTTTCAGGAAAGACCTGACTGGTAGGGATGAGGTAGTATTATTTCTCTGTTTGAAGTTCATAGTCACAGCTCAGAGGAGAGGCTGTTTATGCAAACCCAGGTGTTTCTCCTGGTCCTTGGTGCATAGTTGTGCCAGGCTGTTCAGGTACCAGTGGGCAGAGGGGATACAAGGCTGTTTCAGACAGTGGACACAGATTTTTGGGTGGGAACCAGTGAATGCCTGTGGTGTCTTCTCTGGAATGTTCTTCTTCTGTGCCATCTGCCTGCAGCAATGATAAAGTCCTTAAGGGGGCAGACTCATGGGTGGTAGGTTCTGAGGAGGTGACCTCTGGAGGAGACCAAATAGCCTAGAAGGTTATCAAAGATAATTTTCCTTTGCATATAGTCATGCTTTCTTGAGGATCTATCTGCTCAGTACTTTTGTAATTAACATCCCGATGCTTCAAATATACAAAATTCTTTGTGGTCTCAGTACCCAGTGTAGGTTGCTGGTTACATTTTGCCATACTTTCTTTAGATGTTGCGAGACTTGTAAAGGTCTCCATAATAAAACACTAGACACTGGGTGGCTTAAACTGCAAATTTTTTATTTACTTATTTGCACTGTTGGAGGCAAAAAGTCTGAGATGAAGGTGTTAAAAGGACTTATAAAGTCCACACTGAAATAAAAGCTTTTGTTTTAACCATGGCAGGAGAAACCCCAACTAGGACGGAAACTGGTTCCTCATTGTGGAGCGTTGCTATGACAGACCTGACTGTGTGGTTTGGGGAAGGACTATGGAACTTTTGGCTAGAAAATCCGTTGAGTGTTCAAAGCTCAGTGAGCTGTTTGGGAACTTGAAGGGTAATGTTGAGAGCAAAGCAAACAACAGAGGGCTGGCTTGGGAAGTTTCAGGGGGAAGTAAAGACTCTAGCTGGGCCATTTATGTGGTATTTAGAATTAAGACTCACTCACGTGAAACCTTTGCTTTGCTGGGAAATGGATACTGGTCATTTGGGGCTAAAGAATCAGCTGTGATTAAGAGCAGAGCAGTTCACTGGGGCTAAATCTTCTGGAAAGTGTTTCATCAGGGTCAACACACAGAGGTTGTAGTCTAGACGTGGCCAAGCCTGTACCTCATACTGATGCCAAACTTGGTAATGTGTTGGCTCTGAAGGCATGAAGGGGTCTGGGCAGCAGTGAAGCTTGGCACTAAGAGAGGTAAAGGTGCAGCCTCAGCTGCAGGAGCAACTCCAGAATTGAAAACGTTATGGAGAGAGGTTGAAGCATGGCACTGTATCAGGTTTAGAGTCCCTGAAGAGAGGTTATGGGTCAAGGTGAAACCCAGCTGCAGTGGAGACCCTAGCATTTTGAAGATGTCAGGACTTATTTTTGATTTCATAGGAACCCATGTTAATAGACCTTGAAATTTTAGAGAGACTAGATATTTTTATGTTTGTTAGTTTTCTTTTCTTTCTTCCTTTCTTCCTCCCTCCCCCTTCCTTCCTTCCCTCCTTCCTTCCTTCCTTCCTTCCTTCCTTCCTTCCTTCCTTCCTTTCCTTCCTTCCTTCCTTCCTTCCTTCTTCCTTCCTTCCTTCCTTCCTTCCTTCCTTCCTTCCTTTCTTTCTTTCTTCCTTCCTTCCTTGGTACAGGGTTTCTCTATGTAGCCCTGACTGTCCTGAAACTTGCTCTGTAGATCAGGCTGGCCTTGAACCCACAGAGATCTGCCTGCCTCTGTCTCTTGAGTGCTGAGATTAAAGATGTGGGCCATGATCACAGCCTGGTGACTTTGAATATCTTAGAGAAGCTCTTAATTTTTAAATATCTTGGATATTTTAAAGAGATCAAACTTCCAAAATGAATTCTTAAAAACTGTGGACTTTTAAAAAGTTGAAATGTTTTAAATTATAATGTAGATATTGATATGAGATCTTGGGGATAAAGAAGACAGGAAAGGCTATAGATGAATAGTGCTGTGTTTGTGTGTCAAATTGATAGGGATCAATTGTGCTGGCTAGTTTTTATTTCAACTTGACACAAGCTAGAGTCATTTGCAAAGACAGAACCTCAGTTGAGAAAATGCCCCCATCAGATTGGCCTGTGGGGACCATCCTACTGTAGGCAGTACTATCTATCCCTGGGCAGGTTGTCCTGGGTTCTATAAGAATGTAGGCTGAGCAAGCTCTAAGGAGCAATCCAGTAAGCAGCATCCACTGTGGCCTGAGTCAGCTCCTGCCTCCAGGTTCCTGCTTTGACTTTGTTTTATGATGGACTATAGGTTATAAGCCAAAATGAACCTCTCCCTCCCAACTTGTTTTTGGTCGTGGCATTTTATCACTGAAATAGAAACCTTAACTAAGACAGTAGTGTTAATTGATTTTCTGTTTTCTAACATTCACACCCTTTATTATTTTTCCTAACTTGTTGTATTAGCTGGTGTAGCCACAATAATGCTGAACAGAAGCTGGGACAGGAAACACTGTGATGAGGTTCCAGATTTAGAATGTCTTGTTTTTATGTTTCGTCATGTTTCAGTGCAGTATTCGTGTATATTTTGAGAAAGAAAAAAATCCTTTTTCTTTTTACAAAACTACTTTCAATTTAAGTTGCTTAGTGAGTTTATAACGAAGTGGGTGAGACATCGTACTTACTAGGAATATCCCCTTTGACCTGATTCAATTAACTCTTTCTTTCAGTCTGGCGGTTCCTCAGAAAATTGGACATATCACTACCTGAGGACTGAGCTATACCACTCCTGGGTATATATCCAGAAGATGCTCTAACACATAACAAGGACATATGCTCCACTATGTTCATAGCAGCTTTATTTATAATAGCCAGAAACTGGAAAGAACCCAGATGCCCTTCAACAGAGGAATGGATACAAAAAATGTGGTACATTTATACAATGGAATATTACTCAGCTATTAAAAACAATGAATTTGATAAATTCTTATATAAATGGATGGAGCTAGAAAATATCATCCTGAGTGAAGTAACCCAATCACAAAAGAACATACATGGTATTCACTCACTGATTATTGGATTTTAGCCCAGAAGCCTGAAATACCCAAGATTCAACTCACAGACCACATAAAGCTCATGAAGAATGATGACCAAGTAGGGGAGGCTTCAGTCCTTCTAAAGGAGTAACAAAATACTCAAGGGAGCAAATATGGAGACACAGTGCAGGACAGAAACTGAGGAGGGACCATCTACAGACCATTCCACCTGGACATCCATCCTATGGGCAGTCACCAAGTAGAGGTTGATGTGGATGTCAGGATGTACATGCTGACAGGAGCCTGATATCGCTGTCTCCTTAGAAGTCTGCAAGAGTCTGACATACTCACAGGCAGATGCTCACAGCTAACCATTAAACTGATCATGGGGTTCCCAATGGAGAAGATAGAGTGAAGGCTGAAGGAGTTGAGAGGATTCGCGACACCATGAGGAAAGCAACAATCCCAACCAACCAGAGCCCCCAGGGTCTAAACCACCAGCCTGGGAGCACTTAGGGAGGGACCCATGGCTCCAGCTATATATGCAAGGGAGCTATATATAAGTGGGAGAAAGATCCTTGGTCCCAAGAAGGCTGGACGTCGTGGGGGGATATTCGAGGGTGGGGAGGTGAGGTACAGGGGAGGGTGGAAGGGGGTACACCAACGTGGAGGCAGGAGGAGTGGGGAAGGGATAGTGAGTTCCTGGGAGGGAGGGGGGAAATGGGTAAGGAGAGAACATCTGAAATGTAAAAAAAATTTTCCAATAAAAAATTTCCAATAAAAAAAAAAAAAAGAATGAACTGCCTTATTGCCTTAGTATCTGTGAGGCCTTCTCTGTCAGCATCCCCACTAGGTTAGGAGCACCCACAATGGGATTTCACTAGGTTAGGTTCCCTGCCCCCATGGATTCCTTTTTAGTCAGATTCACTTTATGAAACTTGCCTTCCTAATTGCTTCTGCCTTCAAAACAAAACAAAATAAAATGACAACAACAACAAAAAATCCCTGCAAAATAATCCCCTCTAGCCTCACCTAGTGTCCAGAATGTACTAGCTTAAAAAGAACAGTTGAAAGGATGAAGGAGTGACCAATGTCCAAGAGAAGTAAGAATATTTGATAAAGCTGCACAAAGCTGAATGATCTTCACACAAACATGGATTCAGATAGAAGTTTGCACACCCCTTATATCAGTATAATTGCATGTATTGCATGCGTCTGATACAAGAAAAGATTTGCATGAGTTGGGATGCTTTCTGTATTCTGGATGGGGAAATTACAATGTTGTAGTTTCATTGTACAATGTTGGATTGTCAAGCTGTTGAGAAATAATTAGTGCTAGAAAAACAAAGGGGAAAGTTAGACTATTGTGCAAACCAATATTAATCAATTAATAAGCTGAAAACCAAAATTAATCTATGTAGATGTTTTTACAGAGCAGTGTGTAGAAAATAAAATGTAAATGGTACTAGTAACATTATAGGTGATTATTGACATCGTTGGGGGCACTCATGACAGAGAGGCTGGCCATGCAGCAGTGAAGGAGGTGGAGGCATCAGAAACACTGAAAGCAGCGACCTGGAAAGCTGCTAACTCAATAACTGGAAGAAATGTGACAGAGGAACGGAACCCTGATGGCCCTCATAAATAATGGGCTTTTACGAATCAGTAAGAAATGGCAACAAGGGAGTAGTAAACTTATAAAAATGCAAAATAGCAGCTGAGCACTATGGTGCACACGTGCACACACCTGTAATTCCAGCCCTCAGGAGGCTGGAGTAAGAGGCTTAGCCTGAAAGAGGAGAGTGCAACTCAGTCTCCAAAGAAATAAATAGACAGAAAATAAACAAATTAAAGGCATAAAACATACAAGACATGAAAGATAAATGTCTCAGTTAGTCTGGCCTGCCTTGCAAAACTCACTATGTGAAGTTTGACAGACAGCTGGATAGATTAGAAGTCTGAAACCTGGGCACCAGTGGGTCTGAGTTCAGGTAAAGACTCTCTGTTTAGCCTGTAGACAGCCACTTTCTTGTAGTGACTTCACATGAAAAATTTTTGTTGAGGGAGGGAGGAGGAAGAAAGGAGGACGGAGGGAGAGAAAAATAGAAAGGGGGTTATCTTTTTGTTCTTATTAACCCACTATAGAACCACAGTCCTGTGGTACTAGCAGCTTGCCTATTTGTCCTCAATTTACAATAACTATGTTTTAAAGACCCTGTCTCTGAATATATTCTCCTGGGGGGCAAGGGAAGGAGAGGACTACAGTGCACTTTATAGTCATAAGTAAATAGCAAACAAACACACACAAGTGTTCTCATTTGCATATAGAAAAAAGTACAGGTGAATATTTATATCCTTAGGGGATGCAGATACTACTTACTGCCTCTTCCTGTGCTGGGTAGTTCTTATGTGGACTTGACAGGAGCTAGAGTCATTTTAGAAGAAGTACCCTTGATTGAGAAAATTTCCCGACCAGATTGGTTTGTTGACAAGCCAGTGGCACATTTTCTTGATTAATGATTGATGGGGGAGAGCCCAGCCTATTGATGGTGCTACCCTTAGGGTGGTGGTCCTAGTGCCATAAAAAAGCAGGCTGAGCAAGCCATGAGGACAAGCCAGTAAGTGGCATTCCTCCATGGCCTCTGCATCAGCTCCTGCCTCTAGGTTCCGGCCCTGTTTGAGTTCATGCCCTGACTTCCCTCTCTGGATGAACTACAAGCTGTAAGATGAAATAAACCCCTTCTTCCCCAAGTTGCTCTTGTCACAAGTGTGTATATCACAATGATGAAAACCCTAACCAACACATTTTTGTCCTAAAATTCTCAGCTCAGTGTACAGATGACTTGATTTCCATGTTTATTCTGTTTTGAGAAGTACTGTTGAACCTATTATCTTTTGATAAGCATTGCTTTATTCTGTTCCCCAGATTTTGCCACATGGGACTTTTAGCTCAAAGTAGCTCCTGATTTTTCAGTTCTTTTCCAGAGCTGGGTTTTACTGTCCCTGGTCATCAACATAGCATTATTGATCTTCTGCTTCTTGCCTAACAGTGTCTTATCCCCTGTCTTCATCATTTTAGTTTGGTCCCAAAGTCTACCCAGTTTACCTTCAACTTTTTCCAGATGTGCATCTTCATTATCCGCTGTATTTGAGGAAAGTGTTCTTCTATGTTGCTTGGAAACTTAAAAAATCATTGATGCAGTTTCTAGTTTGCTACTTACCCAAATTTGTACAACAGAATTCTAATATTTGAGGAATGAAGCTCCTCAGGGTTTTGTCAATTTTTAAAATTTTTTCCCTTTATTTTATTATATGTATTTGTTTGTTTTATTCTTATTTTATATTATTTTATTTATTTTATTTATTTTATTATTCATTATATGTATTCATTGTGTAAAACAGCAAGCTTCACTATTAATCTCTCTCTCTCTCTCTCTCTGTCTCTCTCTGTCTCTCTCTCTTCCTTTGTCCATATTTAGTTGTTTTACTCTCTTTTGTGCTCCAACAGGCCTTCCTGGTAGTTCCTTTGCTCTTCCTAAATAACGCCCCTGCCTGGTCCAGCAAGGCCTTGGTAGGGGTAGAATTACACAGTTCCCACCCATGGGACGGGGCCAACAGAGCATGGGCATCCACAAGCATCAATGGCTACTGTGGGCTTGTCTGTACAACACTGTGCATATTTTTATGTTCCTCCTTCAATATCCTCCCTGGTAATGTTAATGACTCTATGATAATCAGAGACAGCATGAGTCAGGGTGGTGAAGGTGTGGCTAATGTCACAGCAAAATTATAAATGTTGGGACCTTCAAGACAGCCCTAAGGCTGTGGAAAATATCTCTAAAAACATGAGTTCAAAAATATATAATTTCTCAACTATGCAAAATATAAAGATGCAATATGAGTTGTATGAGGGGCTTCATGAATCTAAAGGAACAGAAGCAGTTGCATTAGGAGCCAACTTGTCAGAAAGATACTAATGAAAAAGATAAAGAGACTTAGGGAATAGTGATTGTAGAAGATCCCACCCAGCTTACAAGGGCAAACAGATTCCTGAGTTCAAGGTCAGCCTAGGACAAAGGGAATTTAGTTCCAGGCCCAGCATGGTAGAAATAGTCATTTCAGGCCTGGGTTCCACCCAGCTAGCTTATTGTCTGTGATTAGCAAAGGCAGAAAGATCTCTGGATTCTTTTGCAATGTTTTTTTTTTTTTTTTTTAAAAAGGTGCTTGCTATTTCTTAAGCATCAAGGGGCTGGAGTCATGGGATGCTGATTCATAAAATAATAAGAATAAAAAAAAAACCTGGAGTAAATGACTGGATCGAAATGTAAAATAAAAGACTTGGCTCATGGTCTGTAAGAGATGAGCTGTCCAGAGAATTTTTTATAATAGCAAAGAACTGCTCCAGCAGAATATCAAGGCGGGGTGGGGGAGGGGTGGTGGTGGTGGGTGGGGCACACTGTCTGGAGATCTCCAGAGAAAGTAGAACCGAGTAAACGCAGTCTGGAAAGCTGTCCCAAGCAGAACATAGGCCACCAGGAGGGACCCACGATTTGACTTCCAGTCATTTGTTCTCACAGTTTCCAGGCACCCCTTCTCTTAGAAGCCCTCTCCAAGCCTTGGCTGGTCTTTGGCACACCCTACCCCTTTCAGGTCACGTACAGAGAGAGACACATGCGGTTGCACAGACACACTATAGATTCTGCATAAGAAAGGTATGATACCATCTTTCTGGCTTATTTTACTCACCATGATGACCTGCCGCTCCATCAAGAGTCCTGAAAATGACATAATTTCATTCTTCAGATTTCTTTATCTCCTCATCTGTTGCTGAGCATATAGGCTGGCTCTGCGTCTTGGCTGTGTGGCAATAAGCACATATGTGCAGGTATCTCTAGGTATGACAAGCTAGAGTCCTCCTGAGCTAGAACAAATAACGTCTGTATTCTTCTGAAGGAGCTCCATCTGCTCCTTCCACAGTTGCCTAGTAGGACAGTGTCTCTCTGAGCTTCTGCCTAGAAGGGATGTCCTTCCTTTTGCTCAGGTTGTGTTTCAGTATCTGTGACATTCCATGGCCACATGTTCTGAAAGGAATCCAGAATCACATCCCTCTCATGTCCCCACAAGGAGAATGAATAGTATCTGGAAAATATTGACTATTATACATTCTCCTGACTATTCTTGCTTCTTTCTTTATTTTAAAAAAATACCTCTATTTAAACAAACCCCAAAATCCTTCCAGTGTTTTTCTTTTTAAAATGTCCAGAAAACCACAATTCGGGTGACTCAGAGACAGTGTCTCCTCACCAGGCTTGAATGACAGCTGCCCACTCTGAGCAGTTTAGCAAGTTAGACTTCCGTGAACTCTGTGGGCTGGATTTGAAACAAGGGCACACATACATTTTTCAGGGACAACATTTTAATAGGAAAAGAAGCAGGCAGGGTCTGAGCCAAAATTTAGATCCAACTAATTATTGCTGGCCACCACACATCAGGCAGACAGCCAGGTATCTTTTGCATATGTTAGCTAATTCAATTTAATCCTTAAAAAAAAAAAAACAATTTCAGGTGTTTCTTATCATTCTTCATTTAACTATATAGAAAGTATGAAAAAAATGATCTGCTCAAAAGTCATTAACCAGTAACTAACAGTCTTGTCTTGATTCTGTCACCTGAAGGTGCAAAAGCACAACACAACAACATTATAGGAACCGAGACCACATTTATCTGGCAGGGTTGTGGGGTGCATGAAACATGAGACTTCCAAAAGAAGCAGGTTGAAGTTTATTAGGTAGGGAAAGATCCAGAAAGGGCATTAGCAAAAGCAAGAAGCATTCCTCAGAAGCATTGATCCACTTGCTATTGCTGCCTAGGATGAATAGAAATGAGGTGTTTGGAGGCCTCGAGATGCACTGGGAGAGAACTGTGAGAACTCAGATAGGCCTGAGTGAGCACGGGTGTTGGCAGTGAAAACAAAAAAACAATCCTACTTCTCCTCTCCAGACCCAGTGGGCATTGCAGCCTGAAGTTGGCATTGTCTAGAGAGCATCTTTTTATTGTAAGTTTCTTAAGGATATGTTCTCAGGAACTCTTTCATATATAGAAGCATGCAACTATCTCAGTATGGAATGCACAGAGTTTCTCTCTAAGAAACAGAACACACACAAACACACACACACACACACACACACACACACACACACAGAGAGAGAGAGAGAGAGAGAGACACAGAGAGAAGACACAGAGAGAGACAGAGACAGAGAGAGAGACAGAGAGACAGACAGACACACACACACACACACACAAAGAGAGAGAGAGAGAGAGAGAGAGAGAGAGAGAGAGAGAGAGAGAGAGAGAGAAAACGCATGCCTCTTCCCAACACTTCTTGGGCATGGTGCTTGATCAATGAGACATCACGCTTTTGACTGTGGCTATTTGGGTATCAGAAAGAGAAGGGATTCTGAGAAATCTTTCTGACAATATCCAGATGAGAATCATAAATGTGCAGGCACAACCCAGACAGACAGGTGGAGAAAAACAGCCTACAGTCTCCTCTGGAAGACCTGAGTTCTACATCCAGAGTTTTCAGCCTTAGTTGTGGTGGTTTGCATGTGCATGGCTCAGGGAGTGGTACTATTAAGAGGTGTCTCCTTGTTGGAGTAGGTGTGGCCTTGTTGGAGGAAGTGTATTACTGTGGGAGTGGGCCTTAAGACCCTCCTCCTAACCACATGGGAGCCCGTTTTCTCCTGTCTGCCTTTGCATCAAGATGTTTCTGTTCCTTTAGCCCCACGTATGCCTGGATGCTGTCATGTTGCCATCTTGAGGATAATGGATTGATCCTCTGAACCTGTAAGCCAGCCCCAACTAAATGCTGTTCTTTGTAAGAATTGCCTTGGTCATGGTATATCCTCACAGCAATGGAAACCCTAACTAAGAGAGTTGTGTATTCAGATTTTCAGTGAGTAGACTGATCCTTCAGGGCAAGTCTGTAGTTTTCAACTGTTTGGAGTAGATTTAAACATTTCCCCACCTTCCTGCTGATGCATGCCAGATAGCTGCTATCAGCTTGCCCTTTCTGGGCTACGTTTTAACACCATTTTATGAAAAATTTTTTTTCCAAGTCTGAGAACACATCTTTAGTAAAAACTGCCCACAGGGCAAGTCTGTTTTGACTGCCGAGAGCCTGGAGAGTCTGAGCACTGGGGGTCAAGTGCAGGAAGGTTCTGGCTTCAGCATCCTAGTGCCCTTGCTAGGAAAAGGAGTCCAACCCGAGGCAGTGGCAACGTTAGCAGACACCTGGGCTTCCTGGCTGATGGATGATCTGAAAGCTCCACTTGGAGTTGAAGGAATGCCGGATGAAGTGGCATTTCTGGCAGCTTCAGCTGGCCCTTCCCATTAACATTACAGTAATGCAGTTGTGTGGTGGTTGAAAAAAAGCATCCCTAGTTACAGGGAGTGATTTACAGGACACCAGACTCCGTATTTCAGAGTCTCCTGTGTACCATAAAAAATATATTATAAAGGAATAATCTTTATCTGAACCAAAGCTGCGGTGTAGAAGACTCATGTCCAGCTGAGAGCAGCAGCGAGCTTTTGTTCACCCAGGGAAAAGTCTCCGGTCTTCGTCATATTTGATTAACATTTTTCCTCTCTTTGGCACTAGGTATCTTGTTAATATTTAGACATTATATACATTTTCTTTCAACTTTTGTTCCCATTATGCGATCAAATAATACAGGAGAAGCCGGCCTCAGCAGCAGAAGAGGGGAAAGCTGATAGTTTGGATACCCAACTAGCTGTGCCTAGCACGGTAGAGCACACTAGAGCCAGTCCCAGTACTCATGAAGAAGGGTTCCTGAGAGTGCCTCCCTAGATGGCCTCTCCCCCAATTCTAGCTTCCATTTCCCCATTTTCCTGAGCTAAAGGCTACAACAAACCAGTCCACTTTAGAATCTCGCAAAGCCTTCTGATATCACCGAGTGAGAAGAGGAGTGGAAATCTCTCTGCTAAGCACAGGCACCTAAAATATTCAGTGAAGGGACACACAGACATCCCTCTGCTTATCTGGTGTTTGGAGGGATGAGGAACCCAGTCTGTGCCAGATCAGGGAACCCCAAGCTCCCTTAGCCCGCAGTGCCTCCCACAGGGCACAGGTGGGTGCACCTGTGGTTAAAGGGACCCAGTAGGGGACAGCGCCATCTCCCAGCAGAAAGTACAGTCACTAGGTGATGAGGCAGGGGCAAAAGCTTCTAGTCTGGGAAACGTTGGGGTCTGTGTCAAAGCTCCACCCATCAGGAGCCTCAAAGATAAGGCTCCAGAGGTGGAAGGAAGTTGGGGTGGGGAAAGAACTGCACCAGAAAGCAAGGCAGGACCGAGGCTAGGGAAGAGACAGTCAGAAATGAGCTGAGTTTTCTCAGAGTCCCACTGGAGGAGCCCTGGGGGAACTTGTCACTGCGAGGCTCGCAGCTTCCCCAGTGCACGACAGCCCGGGCTAGCTCTGGGCTACAATTCCCTCCAAGAGTCCAGAGCGAACGCTGGCGAGCGCGGGCACCTCCGACTCCCGTGGGAGCGCAGCGCCAGGGTGGGGCGGGGTCCTCCGCTCGCGCTTGGCGGTAGCTGGTGGGGACCAGGATCTTGCTCTCCCGGGCGCCCCAGCCTTGGCGCACGCCTCCGCTCTCGCGCACCCCTTCCGCAGGCACGCGCGAGGCGCACCCCTCCTTCCCCGGGCGGCGGCGGGCGCGCGCCCGGCCCCCTCGCCTCCGCCCCTCGGCGCCCGTCCTCTCTCCCGGCAGAAAGTTAGCAGCAGGGAAGGAACTCGGGGCTGCGGGAGCGGTAGCGGCGGCAGCGCGGGGAGAGGCGGGGCGCTGCGCACGGAGCAGGAGCCGCCGCGACTGGGCGCCCCCCTCGGGCTCCTGGCCTGAGGTTGAGGGGGGCGGCGGGGGTTCGCGAGGGGAGGGGGCCATGCGGCCGGGCTTGTCCCCGGCGCAGCGGGACGGCAGCCAGGGCCGGGGGCGCAGCGGCGTCGCTCCATGCAGCCGGGGCGGCTGGGCGGCGGCGGCGGCGGCGGCGGGGGCGGCGGCTGAAACCATGTCCGGGCAGCGCCGGGGCCGCCGCCCGCCGCGAGCCGGGAGCCGCGATGGCCCGGTGGCCCGCACCGCCTCCGCCTCCGCCGCCGCCGCCGCCGCTCGCTGCGCCGCCGCCGCTGCCCGGAGCCTCCACTAAGGGGCCGCCGGCGCGCAAGCTGCTCTTCATGTGCACCTTGTCCCTGTCCGTCACCTACCTGTGCTACAGCCTGCTGGGCGGCTCGGGTTCGCTGCAGTTCCCGCTGGCGCTGCAGGAGCCCCCGGGATCCGCCGCGGAGCCCCCGCCGAGCCTGCTGCCTCCCTCGCTGCTGCCTCCCCGCGTGCGTCCCGGCCACTCCTCGCCGCCGCCGGACAACGCGAGCCGCGGGCCACCGCCCGAGCCCCCCGAGCGCTTCACGACACCCGCGGCCGACGGCTGGGGACTGGCGAGCGGCAGCGGTGCTCGGGACTCCTGGCCCAGGAGCCCACCTGCCCCCGGAGACGCGGTCACGGAGCAGGACGCGCTGTTGGGGCGCGGGGCGCAGGAGCCAGGCGCCGCCGCCGCCGAGGAGCTGGAAGGCCGGAGGGCGGCCAATGGGAGTGCCGAACGGGGCCCCGCCAGCACCCCTGATTATGGGGAGAAGAAGCTGCCCCAGGCGCTGATCATCGGGGTCAAGAAAGGAGGGACGCGCGCGCTGCTCGAGGCTATCCGAGTCCACCCGGACGTAAGGGCAGTGGGCGTAGAGCCGCACTTCTTCGACAGGAACTACGAGAAGGGGCTGGAGTGGTACAGGTAGGAGGCTGCGGAGTGCGGGACGCGTGAGGGGTCCCGAGAGCCCAAAACCCGGGCATCCATGAGAGGGCAGTGGGAGCCCTGGCCTGGTTGCGCAGAGTCCCTGTGCGGAGGAGAGAACAGGACTCCAGCTAAAAGATCACTTTATTTCAGGGAAAGGGGAGGAGCAGGTGCCTTGGAGAACTACCAAACTCCAAATCTGGGAATCCCCAGCAATCCCGTCTGTCAGCGGGGTGTTTCCCAGGGCTCTGGGTTTCTAGGTTGAGAACAAGCTGAGGAATGAGACAGGAGAGCTAAATTGACGACGGGCTTTGAGATCTCCAGGAATCAATCAAAAGCGCCCTCAAAAGCGTTTGCGTGGCTGGAATCCAACTTCGGTGTTTTAAGGTCAGAGCAAAATGAACAGTTAAAAAAAAAAAAAAAAAAAAAAAAACAGACGGTGTAGACGCTTTGGCTTTATAGTAAAGGTAGGCTATTTCCTACCTCTGTAACTTTCTGTCCCTCTTGGCTGAATGAACACTGGGTTGATTTAGTACCAGGAGCCTAGGTATCTAGATACCAGTTGGTGCTCTATGAGTGTCTGTGCCCTGTGCAGAGATCTTTCTAATTTGAGCATCCTTGGAGACAGACTGGAGTTAGTTCTGCGGGGAGTTATATACTTCTTTCTGACACCATCAGGTGTTGGTGCTGTGAGGAAGGGAACAGGAGAAAGTTAAGTGCAGGTCAGATAGCTATTATCTGTCTTTCTTGCCAGACCCGACATTAAAACAACTTTGGTGCATGCACATATTCAGAATGCAAGCCCCTTTCTCTCTTCTTCCCCCGTACTCCCTTTCCTACTGCTTCATATCTTCCTGGATAACAGATCTGGACGGGTGGCCCCATCTCCATCACATTACAATAATTAATTGCAACTGTCAAACAGAAACAGAGCCCTTGTCAGTTGTAATGATACCATCAGTTCCACAGAGCCAATAGGTAAAATTGTCCTGTGACAGGGTTGCTTTCCTGTTGAAGAGACATGCTTCCTGGGTTTAGATTACAGCCTAGGAAAAGTTTGGCCATTACTTTGGGAATACGTAATAAGCATGTGTGTTGTGACTGGTTTCTCCCACTTTTTTTTTTTTTTTAAACTGCCTTGTGCCTTAAAAGCTGCAGAGAAGTACACTGAGCCATAAACATTCCAGCACATCACACTGAGACAGGGAATGTGTCTGTTAATGTCTTGTCTGTTTCAACAGCAAGAACTAATTGGGATATTTTAGGAGGCTTCAAACAGTCCCTTCCTATCAAAACATAAAACAGCAAGTGCCTAATTTAACTGGAAAAAATCCTTATTTATAACATCACAAGCCATGGCTTCCAGTTTGTGATTATAATTAAAAAGGTGTTAGGATGATTAATGCAACAACAGCAAAATAAAGACAGGGGAAGATGTCTGAGAAGGGTTCAGCTGTTTACTGGTGAGCTACAGGAGTGTCCTGATTTCTTCTGTGGGGTAGCTTTAGCCATCGGAGGGTAACTGTGGGCACCCCACCTCTTGGTTCTAATTTTAAAGCTGTGCATCTTGTGGGAAGTGTCAGATGCCCTTTAAGAGAGGTAGAAGATCAAATCTCAATCTCGCAGCATGTGTTTTGGGTGGCTTTGCTGCAGTGGAGCTTCAGGAAGAAGTGCTTTATTTGGATGGCCAATAAAGTTGATGGGAATGCTTGAGATAGGAAGTCCCTATCCTGGGCTCTGAAGAGTTTTCTAAATGAAAGGAAAGAGATGACAGATTTCTTAGGATCTTTTACACTGATGCCAGGATGAGGACATACGTAAGCTACCTCACTGTCAAAACATGGCTACTGAAGGTATGAGGTGGAGTGATACTCCCAGCCTCCTGATCCCAGCCAATACTTGTGGCATGTGTGGCTTGGTATTTATTAGCCCTTAGTAGAGCTGTTAAACACAAATGGTATGTCTAGAACAGGGTCCACTTGGGCCCAGGTAAGAGAAGCATTTGGTATCTCTTGGTCCTCAACCCCTGACCCTTATCTTCTTGCCATGTAGAGTCACAAGGCTGAGTGATGCCAATTAGAGGTGAGGCGGAGACTCTCTTTAAGAGCAAGCCTCACGGAAGTGAGTGACTATCTAACAACGCCACTGAAACATGGCTGATGGAAAGACTCCTGACAGCTCCTGGAGACCACAGGAGCCCAGTGAGCTTCCCAGTCTCATTGCCGACAGCCATACTTTGAAGACATTTGTGAGACTTCATTAGTTTTGTCTTTTCATGCTTGCTCTGAGCCTCTCTCCCGTGTTGGAAGAAGAGATGATAAACACATCCTAATGTAGAAATGTGAATAGTGGCTTCAATTCAAACCAGTGGTAGAAACTGCTGCTGTCAATGAGACTGGCTCTGGCTTCCCTCCTAGCTAACAAATCAGCTTGAGCAGGTTCACTTCTGTGGCATCACTCCAGTTATCCCTAAATCCGGGTTTTCCTTTGTACCTATGCTGTCAATCTAATGGGATGTAAAAACACTTCGAAGATTAGAAGATGTACATTCGATTTCCAGGGCAGCACTGGACTAATGGATTAGGATGTGTGTATTCAGGCTGTAGAGATGCTTAGCCTTAGTGGTGGACTGACCCAGGCAATGGTATTAGCCTGGTGGATCAAGCCCTCTTCTTCTGCCTTTCTGTATCTTTGTCCAAAAAGGAAAAATCATAAGCAAATTTCATAAGAATGATACTGTGATCCTGGCAAGAGATCTTGAGCCCTTCTATGGGATGGGATTATTGGGGGCAGACCCCTGGCTACAGAACTCATCATAACGACATAGAGACAGAAGCACTTTCCTCTTCTGTGACTTGCATGTATAGTGACCATACATTTTGCTTTAGAAGCCACTTAGCTTCAAGGTGATGGTCTATGGTCCTATGTTCTATTGGAAGGGTGGAGTGACCCCAAGAACTCAATGCATGCTGCAGGATGCTGAGCTCTTGTTCCCCAGTGGTTGGCAGCAGCACTCTCAGCTGGTGTCTGGAGAAAGGACTGAGGACATGAGATGCCGGTATTTATGGAATGCCAGCCATAGTGCCGGCTGGCACTCTATAGATGTGTTATTCACTGCAGCGTTGAGATTATGCTGTGAGCTAAACAGCAGCGGTTCTGTTTTATGACCACGTTTTCTTTATTCCTGGAGGTAAGTGACTGGCTCAAGGTCTTTGGTTTGGTTGCTGTCTGAGCTGAGATTCAAACCTGCATCTGTCCAGTTGCAGATGGCTTTGCTTCTTTGCCTATACCACATTGCCACTCACTAATGCTAAAGGCAGCTGCCTTTTCAATTCTTACCTCTGAGAAAAGCGTAGTGACTGCTGAGTGTGCACTCGGTGCTGTTTCAGGAGTGGAGGATAAGGTGAAGCATGAGGTGGATGGAGCCCCATCCTCCGCAAACGTCAGTGTAGTAAGAAGGTGGGCAGACAGCAAATAAGCAAACCAAACAGTGTGTAGTGAACAGTTTGCTTTGATGAAGGAAGTAAGGAAACTCAACTAACCACATGCAAATGACTGGTACAGCTCAAGTGACCAGATTGGAATACGTCAGAAGCATAAAATAGGCAGAATGAAAAGGTGCTCAACCGTAATTTTTCTACTCATGGCATATAGAAACCCTAGCATTAATACCGAGGTTAATAATGTACATTATTAAATTAATTCCATGCTTTGTTGTTGTTGTTGGCACTTCTAGGAGATTAAAGCCATGGTCTCCCATGTGTGTTCCACTACCGAGCTATAGCCTCAACCCCCCAATTTCACTTCTTTTTACCCTTTAAAAGTGACTATTAGAGAATGTAACAGGATATCTGTGAGGGATTCATAGGTCTATTGGGTGGCCCTTGTGCAGCGTCAAGCTTTTAAATGTTAAGTATACCGAGATCTTTGTTCACTTGGATTGTGATGCTACAGGTCTTGTTTGTGTGTGTGTGTGTGTGTTGTTTGTGTCAGGGTTGGGAGAGGTGTGAGGTGGGAGAGTGTGACAAGACACTGGGCCTCTGAGTTTCTAAGATGTCCTAGATGCCATTGTTGCTACTGAGTCTTAGAACTTACTTTGAGATCATTGATGTGCAAATGTACGCATACACGTTTGTGTATGTGTGTGTGTGCGCGAGTGTGCTTATGTGTGCACTCTCATAGTTGTTTGTACATGCAAGTGTGTTATTTTGAGGTGATCCTGTGTTGGGAATTATGTAAACAGAGTGAAATGGTAAGACACAGAACCAGTTGAAGATGTTCCCAGCAGAGGGAAGAGTGAGTGCGAAGGTCCTGAGGAGGAATCACAACATCCATTCATCACTCTAGAGGAAACTGAGTTCAAACAAGACATTGCAACCTTCTGGCCAAGTGACCTCCAGTGCACAGGTTATATGACATCACTCAGGCCCAGTTTGTTGGACAGTCATTTCTTCCCTACAGGCTTGTTGGGGGAATAAGTGAAATAATAAAAGTGGAGACGGTTATTCACAAAGTGAGTGTCCCAGAGCAGAAGTCCAAATGAGGCTGAGTACTACACTTCCTCGTTTCCGAAATCCTTTTGCTTTCCTGATCTTTACCTCTAATCAGGGATGTGATGATGTTGCTTTGCTCATCTCCTTTGGATTGCTTTGGGAAAAGCCCAATAAGGAGGACTTTGCAACCTGCATCTCTTTTCATATTTTAAAAAACTCAGGTGACTTTGGGGCCCACGTGGGTCAGATAAATGAAAGTAGCAAGCTGGTAGAGGATGCTCTTGAGTCTACTTCCCCTGAGCTAGGGGCAGCATCAGCCCTGTTCTGGCTACACTTCCATGCACACAGGACCCAAGGGTTATCAGGTCTTACTCTGTAAGAAGAAACAGGAGAGCAGGTTTTGATGTAAAATCTTCTGGTGTTTAGTACTGGCCACAGATTTCAGTTCCTTAAAACATGCTGTGTAGGCCAACACTGTGGAACAAATGAAACCCATCTGTGGGCTGGATGCAGCCAACTTGCGACCAGTTTGCGACCTCTGGGCTAAACTCATTTAGGAAAGTAACTGGTGTGCTGTGCAGTGGCCAGAATTGTAGCTTGCACGTGCTACTTGGGTTAGCATTTCTCCCTTTTCTTGCTTTTTGCAACAGCTAAGGGGGAAAACCTCCTTGGAATGTGACAGTAAGCACCAACAGGGTCTGATGCAAATACTGAGGCAGAAAAAGAAACTTCATACGTAAAATATCTTTTTGTTTCCAATTAGCATTTCCTGCAGGCAGGCCCACCTCCCCCTGCCTCAGCCTCTTCTGTGCAGGAATCACAGATGTGCACTGCCACACCAGCTGTTTGCTTTCTATGTTTTCTTTTGTTTTTCAAAGCTACGGATGGACTTCAGGACCTAATGCATGGTAGGCAAGTGCTCAACCATATATTCCCAGCAGGAAAATTCTTAACTTAGTGATCTGAAGTGACCACACCTGATCTGACCACATAGATGACTTGGGTTTATAAGATATATTCCTGTATGGAGGGTAGAGACCTAAGAGGTAAGAAAAATGGGGTCTAGGTTTTGCTTTGTTATGTCAGGTATCAGCATGCTTATATCAATAAAGTCTGTTTTCTGACTGAAACACTTTGATCCTCGAATGCATTTATGTAGCAGGCTCTTTACAGGGATGGATGTAGGAGTCTGAAGGGATAGGACGTGAGGCAGGCCCTTTCATCTCTGAGGCAGGATCCATAGCATGCTCACTGTGTGACCTTGGGTGAGTTGATAGATATCTTGATGCTTCAGCTTCTCCATCTATAGAGTGGGCTCACTGTTGCTAACTTCCAAAGCAGTGTATGACAATGAACCACAGTGACATCGCAAATGCCTTGTGTAGAGTTGGTGACATAAGGTACCTTACCTGACTTCTTCATTTTCCTTCAATGCCTTCCTTTTATTCTGCCCTGCAGCATGGAGGACCCTAAGGAAAAAGCCAGACTCATTTGTCATTCATTGGATACTGACTTTTATTTCAAGATTATATCTGAAAGAGAGTTTGTGAGTCCCCAGAAGCTCTTAAGTAGTTATCCAGAGAACAATCAGAGGGTTCCAGAAGTCAGCCTGTTGAGATGATGAGTCTAATATCCTGAGGTAATCTGGTTATGCTCTCCACCCAGAGGAACTGGAGGAATGGCCCACTTCTCTGGGTTGTCACTCTCTTGAGTCTCTGGCAGAAGAGCAAACCATTTGCTCTGGATAACCCAGAAGCAGTAAGGTACCAGGAAGGTGTGTCTTCATCTTCCCCACAGAACCCAAGACACCCTGTCCCACTCCTGCCTGATGAAATCACTCAGGTGCTCCAGCCATTTGACCACGATTTATTTTTTTTATCTTTGTAAGCCTTACCAGGCCCATTTTACTTTTAAATTGAGTCAGTGTAGAGGCCTCAAATGCTGGGTGAGTTGAGGACTGCTGGCTTGTATGCCCCAGAGCTTGAAAGGTTTGGTTTTTCATAATGGATGCTAACTCTGGAAGGGATGGAACCACCACCCCCAGCAAAGTCAGCTCTGGATCCCTTTGGTTTCTGTGGTTTAACAAGCTACTCTGTAACTGTCTTGGGATTTTCGGTTTGAAATCATAATTCACCACTAGAGACTTTACGCTGATCTTGTCATTAATTAAAAGCAGAAGGTTGATTCTTATTTTTCCCTCCAAAGCACTCACTAGTTAGGATTGCCTGACTCTTAAAATTATTTGCAACCTTTAAGAACATACTAGCTTTGCGGGTGGCATACACCTTTTGTTCCAGACTCAGGAGGCAGAGGTAGGTAGATCTCTGTGACTGTGAGGCCAGCATGATCCACATAGTGAATGTGAGGCCAGCCTGGTCTACATAGTGAGTGTGAAGCCAGCTTGGTTGAAATCGTGAGTATGAGGCCAGCCTGGTCTATACAATAAGTTCTAGGCCAGTCAGGACTATGTAGTGAGACTCTTTTGAAGGAAATAAGGGAGAATCTACAGTTTCGAGGGGAATGAAGTAACATGTGTATTAATGCATATACATGTAGATTTATTTATATATATATATATATATATATAATATTAATATATATTCAGTTGTGTTTCAAGTAAGTGTTAATTTAGGATTCATTGTACATGATTGGGTCTTTAGGATGTTAGAAAACACTGCCTAGATCTCAAAGGATATCAGTAGGTTTCTGTATTCTTTCCTCTTCTGTGTTTGTCTTGCTTCCTTCTCGGGTGGGCTGTCTCATTCCATTTTATTCCAGGTGGTAAGTACCACCCTCCCCCCATGTTTCAAGGATGGGATGGCTTTTAAAGTGCCTGTAGAGAGTGCCTAGAGATGCCATTGTCCAGACTGTATCAATTTTCTGACAAAGGAACACAAGCCTTGACTGAATAGGACTCCCTCTAAGAATGGAAGGTGGTTCAATTTTTGACAGTGCAATTTCCTGTTAAGTTTAACAGATGTGCCATTCTTGTGGTGTATGTTGTGGATACTGGAGAGTTAGTTTCTTTTCTGGACCCTGGTCACACTAACTCCCTCAGTAGGACCTTTCAGTCTCATTCTGTCTTCCTGGAAGACTCTGTCCCCAGTCTCTAAGTTCCTGGTGTCTCCTTATCAAGTCTTCAATTGTTGGCTGAAGTTTAGATCCCTCTAATAGACCATCTCCCATCTACATATAGGTCTTCCTGCTCTGCCCTGCTCAGCTGCTTTACTCTCCTCATAGGATATAGGATATATTATTCCTCAAAGCTATCCTGGTCACTTACCCTCTCATTGGATGGTTAACTGCACAGAAACAAGGACCCTGTCCATCTTATTCCTTACCAGTGCACCCGGCATACAATAGACACTCAGCAGGTGATGCTTTGTTAACTGACAATAAAGAATCAACAAACCGACTAGGCAAAGGAGAGCCTTCTGTGTGTAACACTCCAGACTTCAGAGAACAAAGAGATGCCTGTTTCTTGGGAACTTGGGTTATAAATTGTTGTAAATGCTTTCACATGCTAATTCCACAAGACGCTTTGGGTGCTAGGGGGATAACTTAGGATGTGTGTTAGTCGGGCTCCCACTCATCGGGCCTCACAGGTAGATGTACTCCTACTCTTCTTTTGTAGGTAGAGGGTGAAACTGGGAGAGTAAACAGGGTTTCCAAGGACACAGAGCAGGCTGTTAGGAACCAGGTGTCTGTCTGCTATGACAATTTGACTCTTTTTTCCTAGCCTCTGTGGCTACAGTGATGTTCTAGGTGAACAGCCTTGGTTCTTTCTTATAGAAAATTTTATCCCAAGGGTTGTTGGGATTGAGCATCTCTAAATGCATCATGAAAATATTATTGACACTGGGTGTGCTGGAACACACCCATAATCCTTGCACCCACGTTGAGCCTGAACAGTCCTGAGTTCAGGGCTAGATAGTTCCACATTACTTCCCATTTAATAATCAGTTGCAAAAGGGTTTTGTATTTGGTTTGTGACATTCATTGTACAGGTGGATCTCCTTTCTTGTGATTCCATATTAAAGTTTCTGTTGGAGGTGCGAATCTTGAGAGTTGCTGGAACTGAGGAAATATTGGAGTTTAATCCTGGCACTATCCTATCCCAGGACACTTTGGATTTTAGAGTTACTTGGCATTTTGATAAATAATGTGAACCTGGGGCCAGGAAGATGTCTCGGTGCTTAAAGGTGCTTGCCACACAAGTATGAAACCTGAGTTTGAATCTCCAGAAGCCAAGGGAAAGCCAGACATATAGTGTGACTGTCTACAATCCCAGGGCTCCCTTGAAGAAATGAGGGGAGAGACAGGTGAATTCCTGAAAACTCACAGCTCAGCTGTCTGGCATCCACAGTCACACAAATTAAACACACTCTCAAACAAGGTGAAAAGCTAGGACCAAACACCTCACATGTACTGTTACGTATACTTGCACATACTTACATATATGGATCTTCACACCCACATACATACACACACACACATTAAAAAAGAGAAGTAAATAAAAAAGAAAAAAAGAGAACTTTTTAGAGATGGACCTGAAATTAGAAGTTACAGTTTGAACCAGAGTTCTACATATGTCCCCCTTAGATGCAGATTAATTCTTCACCTTTGAATCTTGTATTTCACATCTTCTAAATCCACAGGAATTTTGCAGGAGGGGAACAAGGGTTCTAAGCAGGGAGTTACCTCGTCTGTCTACACGTGTTAGTTGTTGTTAATCCACGCACGTTTTCTGAATTCCTCCAGGTAATTGGTTTTCTGGGATGTTGCACTCCAGGGAATGCCTGAAAATACAGGACGATTTCTCTTATCATAAAGTTAGATTAAGAAGTTTAATTTACAGAAACTATTATACAGCATGGATATCAAATGTTCTGAGCGCAGACTGCAGAAGGTTCCAGAGAACTCTTGGGCAGCCTTAATCTGCATAATTCTTTACCTGACTTATGACCACTGGAATTTTTTTTATCCTGAAACAACATAAAGAGTAATGGGGCATGCTTGCTTTGTCAGACTACCTTGCAGTTAATCAACTCTAGAAGTGACCAAAAGATTCTCTTATTTGGTTCTCAATTGGCCAATCATCTTCCCCCTCCCTGTGCACACCTTGGCTGTGATTCCCAAGCTGGTATATTCATATATCATTTTCTAGTTGCCCATCCATCCTGCTTTTAAATCCTTTGTGGTAGGCAAAGTAATAGTTACTTGAAATATCTTTATCTAACTCACAAGATACATCAGATTTCATGGCAAAGGACAATTAGATTTCACATGGAAATAAGATTATGTGCTAACTAGCTAACAGAATGACAGATTGTCCCATATTTTTGGATGAACCCAATTAATTACATGAATTCTCATAAATGGAAGGGAGGTTGTGAGAGAACCAGAGACAAAGAGTATGTGCGGGATCTGGTCAACTATGTCTGCCTTTGAAAGCAGAGGGAAGGGCTATGAGCCAAGGAAGTTATCCAAATCCAGAATCAGAGAAAACACAAGGAAGTAGAGTTTTAGCATCTTCAGAAGGAAGGCAGCACAGTGACACTTCTGTTGAGATCCATCTTAGACTTTGGCCATGTGAACAGTAAGATGATGTATTGACATGGTGTTAAGCCTCTAACTTTTGAATCCTTATAATAGCCACAGGAGATGAGTATACTTTGTTCAGGTGTGCCTAGCAGGTCACCAAAACACTTTGATTCTTTCTTTCTCTCTCTTTTTTCTTTACTAGAAAAAAAGCCATCTTCAGGGCCTTCTGGTTCTCTTCCCAAACAGATGGAGTGGAACAGTGTATGAATGCACAGAATTTCTAGAATGTAAAAGCACAAGTGGCTGATAGAAGCTAGGGGTTTCTGTCTCTTGTAGGTAGTGAATAGTGATCTTTCAGAGTACGTAGCTGCTCAAGCACCAGCTACCCAGAAACCCAAGTATGAAATGAAGCCCAAGGGGACAGATGCACAAGTTTGAATACCAACCCACTCACACATCAGCCAGTGTAGATGGAGGCCCAGGTATGTGAACACCACGAGATCACTTGGATCACATCCCTTTCTTCTTGTTGCTCTACCATCCCCAAGGCAGCTTGTTAGAAATGCAGACTCTCTAGTCCAGCCCTAGCCTCCTGCTACAGAAGTCTGCATTTCAGGGAGATGTGCTGCTGATGACTGGGAACAGGGTTTGAGAACTGTGCTCTAAACAGTGGTTCTCAGCTTGTGGAGTTGTGAACCCCAAAGTCCATCAGAAAATACAGAACATTCACAACAGTGGCAAAATTACAGGTAAGTAGCAATGAAGATAATATTATGGTTGGGGGTCACCACAGCATGAGAAACTGTATTAAAGAGGCACAGCATTAGGGAGGTTGAGAACATGTCTTACAATAAAGTGTTTCAGCCTTGGATGTGTGTTTTGAGATGGGCCCAAAGACTCTGTTGTGAAGATCTGTCTTGTGTACTACCAACATTTCTGGCCTTACTCACTACACTGTAGGCCAGTAGCACTTCCCCTTCAATCAGGGCAGATAAAGAATGCCTCCAGACATTGTCACATGTCACCATGCAGTCCCAAATTACATCTAGTTGAAAGCTCTAAGGTTTTCCTTTCTTTCCTGGGACTTCACTCCATCCACACTTTACCTCAGAAAGGAAGGGGACCAATTTCTTTCTGTGCAAAATCATACCCATTAACTTCAAGTCTCATTCTAGTGTCAAGAGTTCAGTTCCCAAGACTTCACCTAGCTGCAAAAGAGCTTGGGAAGGCATTTACGGACTCTGTGTCTAAGGAGGGCAAATGAGTATAGAGACAGCCAGCTGTCTGCTACAGGAGCTTGCACAGACTTACTGCCATAGCCTATCTCCCTATCTCCCTCTCCTCTCCTTATCTCTTGCTCCCTTGTCCTTGCTCTCACCATCTCTCTTGCTATCTCTCTGTGCTAGAGGTCAAATCAAAGAACTTGTGCGTGATGTCACTGTGCTACACTGCAGCCTACTGCATCCCTTTCAATTCCCTTCTGCCAAAACCGCTTCCAGTTGGAAGGAGAAATAAGTTAAGTTGTGTGTGTGTGTTGTGTGTGTCTTGTGTCTGTGTGTTTGTGTGTCTATGTTTATCAATATCCAGTGGAAATCACAGGATATTTTAGAGAACATGTAACATTTCTCTAATCAGTATATTTTTATATCAAGGATCCCATGCCTTCTGAACTTCCATCATCAGCACAGATCTTGCAGATATGCTGCCTAAAAGGGGTGACTACCCACCTACTGAGAGTTGGTTTTTTCCTTTCAGATTTGTGCCTTCTCTGTGCCAACAAGGTTTTGTTGGTAGATGAAAATTCAGTGGCTGTTTAAATTTTCACAAAATGATTTTCCAAAGAAGAAAACTAAGTTTTTAAATATTTGTAAACACATGCATGTGTTTGGTAAGCATATATGTATATTTAAGTGTACATAGACAAGTATGTTGTGTATATTTATATAAGACATATATACATATGTTTGTATATGTTCTCATATCTCTATCAGTCATGTATCTATGTACCTGTATATCTATATATGTATGTATGTACATTATGTATGTGTGTCTATCTGCACCTTTTGCCTTGGTACAATCATTATCCCTTATCTACTTGACTTTCTTTCATCTCATTTTATGTAGCAACCATGGTAAATGACGTTTTAGAGCACAAAGCATATCATATCCCTTCTTTCCCTTTAATTTCCAAATAATTCCATGTAGAAGAAGTTCCAAACCTGGCTGGGCCCTGCAAAGCCCTACAAGACTGATGCATCCTTTCCTCTGCAGCCATGTTCATTCATCTCTTCTCTTTGCTCCTGTTTGCACTGCGCTAGCTTGAGAATCTAAACACGACCTACCCCAGGGCCTTTACCCTTGTTGCTCCCTCCACCTGGCATTCTTTTCATCAGTTAACTGTGTGTATGACATCTTCCTTCACTCATGTCTTTGCTAAACCATCTTATCTTCCATATGGCCTGGTCACATAGACTTGGACTTAGCTAGCATTGTTAGTTCTGGGAACTTCACCCATTGGACAGTGTCACATTGCTGTTAACGGAATCACTGTACTCTGTAGTTAATCCCTTCACACTCCAAGTTTTTGTTGTGTTGGTTTTCCCAGTTTTAATTCCCCTGTCCTGGGAATTTTTGGTTCTAATATAGAACCACAAAATGACTTTATCATTGCTGGGATAAAGCTAAAAGCCATTTATTTCTGTCCCTTTCAAGATATCCCTGCTAATTAAACACACAGCCACCAGGTGGTGACTGTAAGATGCACTGCATTCAACCTCCTGTCTGGTTTACCCCTACGTCTGTTGCCCCAAGTCACAAATCGAGCCTTTAAAAGGCTCATGTTGGGCAACAATTGACAGGTATTGAGACAGATGTGTAGAATCCTGTTTAGAATAAACTCACAGTTGAGTGTCCCTCCCAGCTTCCTTCTGAGCCAGATGCTTTTCATTTGTGCTCAGGTAAAAAAAGAATATGGTCAGGTAACACACCCTCTGGTATTAGTATTCTCCTGATTCTCAGCGGACAGCAATGGCACTCCGTGATAACTAAATATAAGTTAAAGTGATTAATATTAGAAAATGTTCTAGTGCCTTACCGGGTATTGACGGGTGGTATTCACTTAGAATCTCTAAAAAGTACACAACCATTTTAGGCAGTGAGCCCCATGACCTCACTCGGAGCCATTGAGTTCCTTATTGAGGATAACAGTGAGCTTGCTCCTGCCGGCTGCTTGTCATTCACTCCTGGATTGTCCTATTGAAGGCTTCTTGCTTTCTTTGGGAGTGGGCTTTCTCTTTCTCTATATCTCAGTCACCAAGTAGAGATTTCCCTAAGTCAAGGCCCATTTGAAAGCCTCCAATCCCTGTCTGGTATTGTGCCTTTAAAGAAAACCATATCCAGTGGCTGTGAATTCCTTTAGACTCAGAATGTGAGGGGCCAGGATTCATTTGCTTTATAGCATTCATCATTCCAGGTAAGATCTGAACTAAGCATAAACCCAAAGGAATTTAATAAGTAGCTCATGTATCCAAGATGTCCTAGGTCGGGAGATGGGAATATTTAAACAATTAATATTCTTTTATTCTTTGAGAATTTCATATGTGCATATATTCAATATATTTTGAGCACATTCAGCCTCTTACCGCCCCCAGGTCTTCTCAGGGATCTTTATTTTTCAAGGTGTGGCTTTATCTTGGCTTAATGATGCCACCAGATTTTAATTTTTAGATTCTGCTGCCGAGGCGGTTGGCTACATTCATAAAACTTTCTGCATTATGGCTATGAAGGGAGTGTTCACCTGATTCCTTTTCCTAAATTGCAGGCAGTGGAGACTTCAGTCTCCCCCAAAGCCCCCTGCCTCTGAGGAGCAGAGGACGGACGTCAGTAGTTTTCCAGGCACACAATACTGGGATACAGGGGTTTTTCCTAGAGCAAAACCAGGATATAGTTCTCAGAGGGGGAAATGTATGTGGATGCCAACACGACAGATGTCTGCTTCTAGACTTCTGTAGAAATGCAGTCTTCCACTGCAACACAACCGAGTAAATCAGAAGCACTGTGGGTTCTGCTGGCTTGTGTACAGACAGAGGCCTGGGTGGATTCTCTGTTCTGCCTTTATCCTGAGGTGAATTCCAACAGACTCTCAAAAATCCCCCTTCTGTTGCTCTGCGAGGAAGGAGGGCAGGGTGGGAAGAAGAAGGTGGGAAAGAGGGACAGACTGGCCCAGTCTTTGCATGTAAGGTGTTAAGTCCTGGAAAAAGTTGAAAGAACCACCTCTAGAAGCCACTGGTTGTTTATTTAGAATATCTTACATTTCTGTCACTTCCGTAGCAACTTCTAGCACTGCCTGGGAAAAATTAAAGGGACTGTATATCTTGCAGGAGAAGTCTTCAAATAGCAAGTAAATCATTCACACATTAAATCTTCCTGCCCAGGATCCTTCCAGTAGTAGAGAGGGAGAAACAAAACGTCTTGGCGTTTGATCAGCCTTAATATAACAACCAGATAGTCCAGAATTTCAGAACAGCCTTGGCTCTGCTATTTTATCTTCTTCACTTAAGGTAAGGCGTACAATAAAGAATTAAATGGGATTTAGTTTTCTATGAATTTTTTTAGCCTTTTTTTTTTTTTTTTTTTTTTTTGATTTTTCAAGACAGGGTTTCTCTGTGTAGCCTTGGCTGTCCTGGAACTCACTCTGTAGACCAGGATGGCCTTGAACTCAGAAATCTGCCTGCCTCCCGAGTGCTGGGATTAAAGGCGTGTGCCACCACTTCCCGGCTATTTTTTTTGAGACTTGTAAATGAAGATAAACCCCTGTTTTGAGGCAAACATAACCAACCTTGTCAAATCCAGTGAGTGTCTTGGGGTTTTGTTTAAACAGACATATCTTGTGAGTGTGTGGCTGTCTTTATCCAGCAGCAGTGCTACTTTCTTCAGTGGGCCAGAGTGAGACAGTCTTACAGTATCTCTATGGGTCTTTCTGAAGAGACATGAGGACCCTTGAACACCTTGGGTCATTTATTAGGCACAATAGGTACAGGCCAATTTCTTGTACGATGCTGGGACAACTTCATGTCTCTCTTTCTCTCTCTCTCTCTCTCTCTCTCTCTCTGACTCTGTCTCTCTTTCTCTCCCGTTTCCTTTCTTCCCTCCTGTTTTCCCTCCCTCTCTCATTAACTTCCTCTCTGTCCTTACTCTCATGTCCCTCTCTTGTTCCCCCTCCTTCTCCCCATACCTCCTCCCCATCTTTCTTCTCCTTTCCCATCCTTATTCCTGTCCTTTTCCTGCTCCCACCCTTTTCCCATCTTTCCCTTCCTTCTCTTTCATGACACTGGAGATGGAACCTGTGGTTTTTTGTGTGCCTGGGCAAGCAGCCCCGCACTGGAACACACTCCAGCCTGTCTTTGGACTTCTTCGCAGCTCCAGGTTTTATCTGCTCCTTACCCTTGCTGTTTGATTCCCACCATTTCCTTAGGTTGAGCCCCACCACCATGATGGGGACATGTGAGAGGCTCTTCCCTCCTTTCCTTCAAGATGGAGGAATTAGGAGTGGCAACAAAACTGCTTCTCATAGCCCTTGCTTTCAGAAAACGTTCATCTTCCAATTTCTTGTTGCTTGTTTTCAGATTCTGAAGAATTGTAAAAGGTTCTCTTATTTCAAAGAAAGGTGAAATTTCAAGACAGATAAGAACTTCACTTGAGTGATTTTTTTTCTTTACATCAGCTGCACTTTGGCACATTCTTAGCAACAATAGTTAGCTTCCATGATTCTCTAGGAGATTGAAGCAAAACCAAACTCACAGGGACACATGTGAGAGTGTGTGTGTGTGTGTGTGATGTGTGTATGTTTAAGATGTGTGTATATTTGTGTGTGTAAGATGTGTGTGTGTGTTTAAGATGTATGTATGCATGTGTATGTGTGTGTTTTTAAGATGTGTGAGTGTGTATGTGTACATGCCATTGTTGCATGTTGAGGTCAGAACCACCTCAGATGTTGGTTATTGCCTTCAGTCTTCAGTCAAGGTTTCCTTTTGTTATCTGCATACACTATGCTAGGCAACTAGGGATGTACTGGAATTACAGATGTGAGCCACCATGTCTGGATTAATGTGAGTTCTGGGGATCCCAGCTCAGTTCTTCACGCTTACATGACAAACATTTCACCGAGTCTCTTTTAACATTGGTTAATCTTCCCAGAAAACTCTGATGACGACAGATTTTGCATTTTAAGGGGAAAGTGAGCATAGAGAGGAAGAAATGATTACCAAATATACCTTGGTTACTACTGGTACAGCTTGGTGGGAACATGAGCTTGTTAGTGTTTGCAAACCTTTGTTACAGCAAGAGGCTACTTCCTGGGAGGAAACAATGCTTAGGTAGTTTTGCTCACAGTCTGTGCTTGACAGGTGGAGCATTTCCTCAGAGTCCCTTTCCACAGCCAAATCCAACATATCTCTGCCTTCCTGAATAGATTCCAGGGCTCATGTCTGGGCTCCTGCAGAAGTCAGAGCATAGATTCTCTACTGTGAAAGAGTGGAGACTATCTTCCTACTGTGGTTGTTTAAAGATCTCAGCATTTGGAAGGACTTCAACACACACACACACACACACACACACACACACACACACACACACACACAGAAAGAGAAGAAAACAGAGAGAGAGAGAGAGAGACAGAGAGAGAAGAGGAGAGAAGCACACAAAGAGACAGAGACACACAGAGAGAAATAGAGAGAGAGAGACAGAGACAAAGACAGATACACAGACACACACACACACATAGACACAGAGAGAGATGGAGACAGAGGGAGGGAAAAAAGGAGGGAAGAGGGAGAGAGGGAGAGAGGGAGAGAGAGAGAGAGAGAGAGGAGGGAGAGAGAGAGGAGAGAGAGAGAGAGATGATTTTCTGAACCTGACTGTGTGCTGCTAGTTTCAGAGACTTGGACCGCCAGCTGGCCCTTCCCTGTGTGGGCAGCTGAGGGATGAGTGTTCCCCAGGCTGAATCTTCTTTCAAAGCATCCCTGTTGCTCAAGCTCTTTCAAAGCATCGTTTATGGTGGAAGACAACTCTTGAGGTCACCTTTTGTGGGTGTGCTTTGACCCTGCTGCCTCTGCAGGCCTCATGTGGCTTTGGAGGGAGGCCCTAGTGACAGCATCATCCAGGAGTTTACTCTCTAATTAATACCCAGTAAAGCGGGGGAGATATAGACAATGTAGTTTTATATTTGGGAATCCCTGCAACATTTGATCCTGAGCACATGTGGATTATAGAAATAAGTTGTAGCAAAGAATGAAACAAGTGAAGTCACATAAGACAACACCAGAAACAACAGCAAAAACTGTTAGATAATCAGAGGGTGTGGGGCCTCTCAAGTGAGTATGAACTTGGAGAGCCCAGCAGCCACAGGGGAAAGACAGGTATGTAGATTTGCATCTAGGAAAAGGAAAATACTTCAATACAAGAAAAGTCTCACCCACAGAGCATATCAGCTTGCTGGGGGCTGTCCTAAACAGATACCACAGGGGCAGGGTGACTTGAACAGAGAAATTTATTTCTTACAATTCTGGAAGCTGAACATCCAGGACCAAGGTGTCAAAGGGGTTACTTTCTATGCTCCCCCAAGCTCCCCGTGCCTTTGTGTGGTTGTTTTCAGTGTGTGCCTGTGTCCTGGTCTTCTCTTCCTGTGTATGTCCCTCTCGGCACACCAGAATGTTTATTGGTTAACTTACAGTAAAATGTCTCAGCGTCAGGTAACCTAGACATTGCTAGCATGTCTGTACCTCCTCTTGGACAGGCTGCATGGGGAGTGAGGAGCTGAGTTCGTTCTCCCTCCTTTCTTACTAACCCTCTTTCTAGTTGGCGTATTCTTTTCCAGTCATGTTCCTCTATGGGATTAAGCTTCATTTCGGTGTTTGAGTGAGGATCCCTGTACCTAATCCCCTCCTCTTAGAAGCACACCAGTCAGATCAGGTTAGAAACCCCCCATTTACTTTCATATTAACTCAATTGTATCTTTAAAGACTGTCTCCATGTGCAGCCACATTCTGAGGTTTGGGGTGGGCTCTAGTGTTTGGATTTCAAGTGACACAGAAGCAGAAGCTGGATGAAGAGCTGGAGGGTCCAGCCTTGGTTGCCCTGGAGTCTCTGCTATCTCCACTCCTCCTGAGCTGCCAGACAAGGAGACCCGACCCCTCCGTGCTCATAGGTAGCCAGAGTTCTTTTGATATAGATTGTATATGCTGTCTAACATAACATCTTTAGCCATGAGGCAGGTGAAGATAGGAGACTGCACTGAGATGTTCACCCTAGTCAGAAGGCTATCATTAAGATGGAGAGTGACCATCACAAAAAAGACAAATGAAACGTGTTGGGGCAGCCGGGAAAGGTCTTTACACTGTTGGTAGGGATGACAGTGTAGCCACTGGGGAAACTGGTATAAAGGTCCTTCCAAAATCTAAAGTAGAGCTGTCATATGATCCGTTTATACTACTTTTCCTTCCTCCCGCCCCTGCTGTGTGTGTGTGTCCGTGCACGCGCACATGTACTCAAATAAAAGTCAGTAATAGACAGCTGCACATCCATGTTGACTGCAACCCTAATCACAGTATCCAGCTTATAGAATAAGCCTAGCTGTCCATCAAAGCTGAGTGCATAAAGAAAATGGGGCATGTATAAACAGTGGAGTATTAGCTGAAAAGAAGAATGATGCTGTATTATTTTGCAGGGAAATGTAGGGAATAAGAGATCATTGACTTACAAAGACAATGATTGCACATTCTTCATCAGATGTAAAAAAAATATGAAAAAGAGGATAAAAGTACAGAGGGTGTTATTAGGAATGTGGGAAAATGGGTAAGAAAGAGTAGTAGGGAAAGAATATGACCATGGTAGGTCATATACATGCATGAAAATGATGTAAAGGAATCCATTATTTTACACAATTTATGTAATTAGCAAAGTAGCACAATGATAAAGACATCTCCTCTGTGGCTTACATCCTACTTCTAGCAATGTGAGCCTCATTTCCTGGAATAGAGTCACAGCTTACTGTGACCATGTTTCCTTACTGTTGAATGGTTATTCTAGGGAGATGTCAGTGGCAGAACCAGATAACACTGGTGAGAAGCTACAGGTCTTGCACACTGCTGCTGAAGCCAGCCACTGGCAGATGCCCCAGCAGTCTCTCTCATCATGTTATTACCCCATTTTACAGGAACTTTGAAATTGCAGTTCCCCAATGTTGAGCCACTTGCCTACAGTTGCAGTGATAGCAAATTCTAGAGTCAAAGCCTTCAACAGCAATGCCTTCAGGTCTCCTGTTGGTTTGTTTAACTTTATTGTTCCTTGGCTTTGCTTGCCTACTTTGTGGGTACTGTTTCCCTGTCATTAGACCATGGACTGTTTCTATGACTCTGCATGGGGAGAGCTAGTTCACTGTTGGATAATAACTCTAGACCAAGGGTTGTATCAAGCTTTATTTGATTACACCTTTCTCCATGGGTATCTCTGTGGTCTCCATCTCTGGAAGGTGCTTACAAAGAAAGCTGCAGAGATTTCTGTATCTGTTGGAGCCCACTTGTTAGAAAGAAAATGGAAGAGTATGCATTTAAATGTTTTTGATACATGTTAAAAGTTTGTCAGAGTACATGCTTACTTCTGAGTTCCTGAAAGAGACCTTCATGTTATCACCAAGAAATGATATAGATTTAGGTAAAATGGGCTCCTTTTGTGCCCCAGGCACCTGCTGGCCCTTGATAAAAGCTTTTAATAATAAGGATGCTGACTCCTTGTACGATTACCATGAGATGAAAGAAAATATGTGGTTTGAGTGTGTGTATTGCTCTTAGAAGCTCTTATTTAGAGGTTAGTTTCTATTATCAAAATAACACTCTGTGCTCCTTTCTCTTCTGCATGAAAGGAGAAAAAAGTAAATAGTTCCCTTCTGCTTTGAACTGCTGTAGAATCAGTTTCTCTATAAAGTTGAGAATTTGTGGGAGGCCAAGACTCCTTTTCTTATCCGACTTCCCCCACGTGTGCTTAAGCAAAGAAACAGGATGGCTTTAGCTCTAGAACAAGATTAGTTTTCTGGGGTGGTGGATGGTGGCAGATGGCAAAGTTCATGAGCCATGTCCCTGTCCACCACAGTGGTCTCTGCAGCACAACACTGCTCTGAAGTTTTCTGAGAAGTGCAGATTAGCACTGATCAGAGAGCAGATCTCAAGTTAGGTCTGTGTGTGTGTGTGTGTGTGTGTGTGTGTATGGTGATGTGTGTGGTGTGTGCGATGTATGTGTGTGTGTCTGTTTTGTATGTGGTGTGTGTGTGTGTGTGTGTGTGTGTGTGTGTGTGTATGTATGTATGTATGTATGTATGGTGTTTGTGTGTGTGGTGTGTGTCTGTTTTGTATGTGGTATATGTGTATGTATGTTTTGTATGATGTATGTGTGTGATGTGATGTATGTGTGTGTGTGGTGTATGGTGTGTATGTGTGTATGTTGTGTATGTGTGAACAACAATAAGGTAGATCTCTGAAGGCTGTTTTCTAGCATAAGGAATCTGAGTTACGTAGATGATGGGGTTTCATTTGGTACAATGGTTATGATAGCTTTCAAATTCAACAGACTCATTTATGTACCTGGAGGTTCACTAAGATGAGTTACTGTGGGTGGTCTCCGTTGACTGTATATTCTGTTATGGAGATATTCCCTGACAAGAATGCTTGTTTTCATGGAAGGATGCTCCTTTTGTGCCTTGCTGTGATCGAAGCTGCTATTTGTCTTTTCAATGTTGGTTGAACACGTAAGACTATAGAATAACAACTGCATTTCCTAGTCTCCCATCTGCTTGATGTGGTTAATGAGGTTGGGTTTGGACAAATGGGATTTAACAATAGATGGTGTGTGTAATTTCTTGGCCTTAAAAGGATATGTTTCCCTTTACTGTTGGTAGAAATGAGAATGTGATGGTTAGACCTTGAGCTGTCTGGAGGCACCATACAGAGAAAGCCACATATTGAAAATTGTGGGGCAGCAAGACAGGAAGAACCCAGTGGGAGCCCTTTGGATAAGAGACGAAGACATTTCTGTTTTCTTTAAGCCATATTATTTTGGGTTTTCAGTTGCTCTTCGCTAAGTATAATTGGAGAAGATGCCTCTGCCTTTTATGTTTCAGACGCTGTGCTGAGGCTTTAGCAGCTCATCCTGTGAAGCCTGTCTAGAAAACATTGGTTGTTACCTACATTGTCTGGATGAAGCAACAGGTATAGAACAAGGGGACTGTGTTCAGATAGCAAAATAACAATGGTAGATTCTTCTGAGTGTCTGTGACCTCTTGCCTCCAACCATGTTTTTTTTTTTGTGATGTTGTTTTGTATTTACCAAGTTTACAGTATTAGACACGATTTTTTTCCCTTGGAACTAGCTGAAATTTTGGTCGGAATTTCATTAGTTACCCCTATAACAGGTATATCACTATTTCACTAGCAGGCATAGCTTTCCTGACAGGTTGGTCATAACTTGTGTAAGACTGTTGATTTTCTACCCCAGGAGCCTGCTTAGTACCTTCTAGAATGTGAAAGTTAGCCATGGGGAGGAAGCTTTAAGCTCCATTTCCACCAACTTTCTCTGTCTGGTAAACAAAGTTTGTAGTGTTCTTAGCAACAGGGTCTTGTTATCTAAGTGTAGTGGGCAAGCTTACCATGGCAAGAGCTTGTATGGTAAGGGGGCCTCTATTACTGCTGTTTTGCTGTGTGAATATAATGTCAAACTGCTTCACAATACAGATGTTATATCCATAGATTAGTGCTACTACGCATTGGTCAGAGGAGCTTCTGTTTGCCATGGCTGAGAGTTAACACAGAGGCTCACAGTTCATCAAATGAATGAGAGTTGGTGAGTGTTGAGCCTTGTTGCCCAAGACTCGGTGACATCACAGAAAAGGGGGTGTTGGAAAGAACGTGGGGCTGGATGATGGGAAGGAGTGCTATATAAAGTTGTTTTCTAGACATGACTGGGCATTATACCATGAACTCATAGAAGCTGTGGGTACCTGTAGAATGATGTCTGAGCCCACCCCTCTCCAAGGAGTTTTAGCAGTTGATTATTGCTGGGAAAGTAGAGTTATGTGCCTCAGTGATATAGCCACTGGTGAAGTTGTCCTTGCCCAAGTAAGGCATCCGTGTTTATGCAGGCATCCCTAATTAAATGCAGTGGGACACAGACAACAAACAGTAAGGAGGAGGGAGGTATAGAAGAGAAGGAGTTCCATGGGAAGGAGAAAAGATCAAGAGTGAATAAGAAAGAGAATGTCATCAAAGTACATTATATGTATGCATTTCTGGCAGGATACATTTTAGACAAGAGAATTAATTACAAGTAGTTTGCCCAAGATTATGAACAAAATACCCTGAAGACTGTGCACCAAAAACGACCTTCTATTTAACCTGTTTGAAACCAGTTTTTGATCTTCATGTGTCCCAGGATGACTCTGCCATCTACTTCTCCATCTGTGTGATTGTTTCCTATTGTGACAAGCTCTGTGCTTGGTGCTCCAGAGGGAGCAGTAAACACAAGCAATCGGTGCTTGCTCTTGGAGTCTTCTAGTGTGGGAAGAAAGAACCAATGACGTGAAATGAAGCTGAAATGACAAGCACAGTGAGTACCCAGGGCTTCGAGAGAGTATGACAAAGAATATAATTGGCTCACAGGGACGGGAATTAAACATCATGGTAGTAACATCCCTTGGGTGTGTCTATGAGGGTATTTCCAGAAAGGAAGACTTGAGAAGAGTCTGCTGAACAAGTAGCATTCCAAATAAGATTTTAAGGATGAATGGATGGACCTGTGTGTGTGTGTGTGTGTGTGTGTACAAGCCACACATGTGCAAAGACATCATAGTTGGAATGTGCATTATGTGTTGGGAAAACTAAAAGCACATTGTACTGAATCTGTGCAGAAGAGGGAAGAATGTACTGTATGAAGTTGGAAAGGGAGCCATTTGGAGATTTGCAAGCCAGGTCACAGACTTGGGGAGTACATACTAGGAGCCATGAATATGGTGAGGTGTATACTCTGAAGTAACTGGTCTATTGCTGTATGTGTAAATGTACTGGAGGGATAAGAGTCAGTGCACATTAGAGATTCCCACAGTAGTTCAAAGAAGGTTGGGGTGGCTTACACTAGGAATATGGTAATTACTCTGAATGACACCTGGGAAGGGGCATGGTATGGCCTTGGGGAATGGAAAAGGGGGTCGGCAGCAGGAAGTTCTGGGTTTCTGGCTTGTGTTGACTGCGTGGAAGCATGCTGGCTTTATTCATTAATACAGAGAATATAAAGAGAGAGAAACACTGGGGTAAGAAGAAGCCATTTACTCAGTTAACCTGTCCAGCAACCCTCTGTCTAGCAAGAACCCAGCCATATGACTGTGGTTTAAGGTTCCCCTGCCGAGCTCCCTCTGACCTGTTGCTCACTGTGCGGCAACAAGATTGGTACAGAACAAGTTCACAGATTCCTTTCCTCAGCTTTGTAGACCTGGAGTGAGGGAGGGGATTTGCCTTTGGAGTTGAGAACTATGAGGGTAAAGTGCTGTGGTCATTCCTGGTCACGAGAAAGCTGGCTTGTTCTGGGAAAGCCAAGACTTAGTTGAAGAGAAGCAGACATGAGAGATGGAGTGAAAACTTGTCTTTGTTCTTGTGTTCCAGAATTCAGGCATGCTCAAGTCTCACTCTGTTCCTAGCTACTTGGGCTACTGTATTTTGTTTGGAGCTTTAAACTAGTTTGGGAGTAGGTTTCTCACATCTTCCTTGGGCCTGGATTAGTTAGGCAAGATGAAAGTTCAAGTCCAAAGTGATGAGTTTCAGGTGATTCTGGGTCATGCATGGATAGATATGAAATAGGCTACTGGAGGTACGTACTGAGCTGTAGAAAGCAGGATTGGAGATGGAACATAGGGAGTTATCAGCACAAAGGAAAATCAAAGCCTACACTGAGACTATTTTGCAATAAGAAAAATGGGTTTAGGATTGGACTTTGAAAGTGATTGGAGAATGCAGAAAGTCTGACTTGTAAAGAAGCAAGATACAGGAAGCAAAGATACAGGAGGCAGATAGAAAAACGCAGTTTATTGAACTGACGTTTTAAAAAGGAGGAGTGATGAACTGTGCTGAATGTCACTAAAAGATGTTAAAACAAAGTCTAAAAAAAAGTAGGCTTTGATTTTGATTTCAGCTTGAGGAAGGGTTGACTTTCTAAGATATGTCTTAGTGTTCTTTGAGCTGAGAGATACCAGATCCAACATCAGCAACATCTCAAAGGGCCAGGGATAGCTGCACAGATCCACATTTAGTTTAAGTTTCAGGAACTTGGGGAAATGGACCACCCTTTTAGCTGGCATTTAAGGTATGTTATTATGCTTTAGGCGCTGTCTTCCGTGCGGTGGGAGGGCATCGGTAAGAGCACATTGTTACCTTGTGAAACTTCAGTCTTGGTAAGATGACAGACAAGCAAATGACAAGCACAATTTAGGTTAATAAATGCAGAATGTGTCATTTTGGATAGTTGTGGCTGTAAGGAAGGGAAGACATAATGAACAGTGACTTAGGACATTTAGAATTCACTTAGCCAGAAATCGAGGTGGGTGGTCCTGGTGTAGATTTAGCAGCTTACTGGTGTGTGACAGACAGGTTGCTTATATCCTTCCATTCCGTCATGTCACCTGTTGGGTTTTAGACTCCCTCTTATTTTAGCATGGTGTGGAGATGGCAGATGAAGGTCTTAGCATCATGTACACAGGGGAGTGTGCAAAGAAGGAAGAGGCAGAGTAGCAACAGGACTCCTATTTTCTAAGGTAGATTTTTAGTATTTTGCAGAGAAAAATTCCTTCCAGAATATAACAGTTTACTTCTTTGACACCTTATTGGCCACAACTGGCTTGGTTATATCCATTTTTTTGTATTACCCACATATTTTAAAAAATATGTTGATCAAAACCCACTGTTCTAGACAACATTTCAGATACAAAGTATCTGAATATAAATATAAATGCAGTGAGTATAAGAGAAACCTTCTTCCTAGATAATATGAAATCCAAGAGTAGTGATGCCCACCTGTAGTTCAGGTTACCCACAAGACTGAGGCATGAAGGGAAGCTTGAGCCTAAGAGTTCAAGGTTAGCTTGGTCAGCATAGAGAGACACTGTCCAAAAATTAATGGGGGCTGGAGAAATGGTTAATTTGCTAAAGTGCTGGCTTCATACACATGGGATCTGAGTTTGGAATCCCACCACTTATATAAAAGGATTGTGGTGGTTTTGTGTACCTGTACACACATGTGCACACATGCAGATACATACATGAATTCATAAATGATAATATCACATGCAAAATTGTTAGAGTGTGACTCAGTAAAGGTCCTAGGTCTCAGTGTTGCATACAGTACCATGGGAGTTATGTTCCACTGGGGACAGAGCCTACATTGAAGGAGTGAGATGGACAAAGAACAATGTTGAGTTTGTGAAGCCAGTCAGATGCAAGTGGAAAGCAGAGAAGGCTTGTTGGATAGAAGTGCTGCAGCAAATGACTGATTTAGGTAGAACATTTATCTTTATTTTTTTAAAATTTTACAAATTTTCATCATTTTTTATGTATATGGGTGTTTTGCCTGCACTAGGTATGTATACCACATATGTGCCCAATGACCATGGGCCAGAAGACGGCTTCAGAGCCCCTGGAACTGGAGTTACAGCTCATTGTAAGCTGCCACATGGATGTTGGGAATAGAGCCAAGGGCCGCTGGAAGAGCAGCCAGAGCTCTTAACTGCTGAGCCGTGTGTTCATCCTCTGGGTGGAAACTTTCACTAGCGGGAATAAGCTACACTCTTGGCTATGATTGGCAAGTCTGAGACGTTGAAAGGAGGCCCATATGACTAGCCCAAGTGACTGCTTACTAGAATAAAAATAGGGAAGGGTCAAGACATGAGGTTATTGAGCTACCTGGGAGCCAGATATATAAGACCTCTGAGTGAATGGGGAGCCAGTTTGATCAGGGGATGGACATGATTTGTGGAGTGCCAGTTGTAAAAGGACCAGAGAAAGCAGAGACACTAGTTCAGAGGTTTCTGCAGTACTCCAAGTGAGAGGGACTGGATTGTTGGGCACAGGCAGCAAAAATCATGTAAATCCAGATTGTGAGGTGCAGGAGAAAATGAGAAATCGTGGGTAAGCCCTGGGTTTATGGCTGGGCAGCCAGGAGGGAGAGCCTGCATACTGGGGAAGAGCAGGCTGGAGTCAAAACTTCTGTGTAGACATCAGACACCCATCAGAGTGTTCTGTGACTAGCCCAAGTGACTACTTACTAGAGTAAGTAAGGACAGTTGGATGTATGTGTCTGTCTTCTCTTGAACGACTCACTCAGAGGCTTCAAAGGAGAACAGACCATCAGAGCAGCCCGGTATCCTTGCGTGCTCAAACAAATGGCCAGCTTCATTAGCAAGGGTCTGAGGGGAATACTTACTGGATGGAAGGGACAGTGTAGCCTCGGTGTCTTAAAGGAAGTAGCTTTCTAGGAAGTGAGGGACCTTAGGGACATGCATTTCATTTAGATAAAGAATAGGTGGTAAGTTGGGAAGGGTGTCAGGCACAAAAGGAATAGCATGTACAAAAATGTGCTACATGTATATTCTCCATCAAGATAAAATCACCCTTCTCTTTAAAGTATCCACTGTGAACTTCATTCCTGAAAAGAGACTTTGGGGAAATATTAGATTTCTCCTGCTGTAACAAATGCCCAGGATAAATCAACTTGGAAAGTGGAAAGACTTGCTTTGTTCACAATTTAGGGTTTTCAAATCACCATCAGTTAGGCCCATTGGTCCTGGTCTGGGGAGAGGTGACAGGAGTGTTGACAGAGGAGACACCTCACCTCAGGATAGCTCTAGTGTCCCCTTCAGAGACATGCTTAAAAATGACCTGACTTCCTTTCCTTAGGCTCGACCTCCCCAGTGGTACCACAGGCTGGACCCCTGGGCTTCAGCCCTGGGATCTTTTGGAAACATTGACAGTCTAAACTGTAGGAGGCACATTACCTTGGTGATGCCTAAAGTGTACTCTTTGCATATTCTTGTTTCAGACTAATGTTGAATTACTACTTCTAATAGGGCTAGTAACCCTGGTCATTTTTGCTTTATAAAAAAACAAATCTTTGGCCCAACTTGGGATCCATCCCATGTGCTGCCACCAAACCTTGATGAGACCCTAGCATGGCTGTCCTCTGAGAGGCTCTACAGCACCAGCAGATGACTGAGACAGATACAGATACTTACAGCCAACCATTGGACTGAGGTCTGGGACCCCTGTGGAAGAGTTAGGGGACAGATTAAAGGAGCTAAAGGGGAGGGTGACCCCATAGGAAGACCAACAGAATCACCTAACCTGGATCCTTGGGAACTCACAGAGACTAACCAACCAACCAAAGATCATACATGGGATGGTCTATGGCCCCTGGCTTATACATAGCATAGGACTGCCTTGTTTGGCCTCAGTGGAAGAGAATGCACCTAATCCTGTAGAGACTTGATACTCCAGGGAAGGAGGATTGGAGGGGGAGGGGGGATGGGTGGGTGGTGAGTGGGTGAGGAGTGGGTAGGTAGGGGATGGGGAGAACCCTCTCAGAGGCAAAGGGGAAGGGGGATGGGATGACGAATTCATGGAGGTGGGACTAGGAAGGGGGCAATATTTGAAATGTAAATGAATAAAATACTTAAAAAATAAAATAAATCTTATTTTCCCCATGATGCATATGTCTGTGTAATAGTGACACACCCTTCACTCTAAGCTGTCTCTATCAGAAATCACATTGAAGTGAGCTAACATCCTTAAGTTACCTGACTCACTTTGATTTTGATGTACCCTGTGTGACTCCTGCTGACCATTGCTCTGGAAACCAGAGCCTGTCAGGGTATTTACATGTAGACAGTCTTGAGAGGCTTGTTTCCAGTCATTTTGTCCTTCATGACATGTCACATGACAAGTGACATTGTATTTGTTCTTGTGTGCCACTGTCTAAAGTAAGTGGAGTATTTACCTAGATTGTGTCTCGAACATTTGTTTCTGGGAAGCACTGAGTACATTTGTTATATGAACTCATAGAGATCCTCCTACCTTTGCCTCCAGAGTTCTGATATTAAAGGAATGAGCCACCACCACCACCAGGTTAACAATTTGGATTTTTAAGGTGACTAAAGTAGCTATTGAATTTTAGGACATAGTTATGTTGATTTTCCACAAAAGCCTGATTTTGCCAACCCACTTCCAGAAGAATGAAATACTTCACCAAAGCTACTTCAGAAAGGAAAGTTTTATTTTGGCTCATACTTTGTGGGTACAGTCCGTCATGACAGGGAAGGCATAGTGACAGACCTGCTCTGGCTGTGGTCTCAGGAGTGTGAGGCAGCTGGTCACATTTCATCTGCAGTCAGGAAGCACAGAGAGATGGATGCGGTGCCCAGCTCACCTTCTCCTTTTTATCTAGTCAAGTCTCCAGCTACTCACACTAGGAGTAGGTCTCCACCTCAGTTAACTCAGAAAGTCCCTCACAGACGTGCCCACAGTTGTCTCTGAGGCGACTGGATCTAGATCCTGTCAGATTGACAGTCACTGTTAACCATCACACTCACCAAGGTAGCAGGAAGGCATGGTAGATGTGAGGAACGGCTAGCACAGGGGCAGGTAGATAGCCAGCCTGAGATGCATGTCAGGCTTCTGGGTTTAATCTTAGCAGTGCAGAAGGACAAGAGTTTACAACGCATCTGCAGCCAGGCATCTCTGAGCTTAGCAGCCTTCAGTTCTAAGAGTGATTCTTTCTTGACCATGTTGAGTTGCAGGAGAAGAAAGCTTATTTGAGGTATTTGAGTTTCCTAGATAGCTGCCCTAGGAGGATTCGACTGGAAGTGGGTTGGCAAAATCTGGCTTTTGTGGAGAATCAACATAGCTATGTCTTAAGATTCACTGACTACTTTGGTCACCTTAAAATACAAATTGTTAACCTGGTGGTGGTGGTGGTGGTGGTGGGGCTCTTTCCTTTAATTCCAGAACTCTGAAGGCAGAGCTAGGAGGATCTCAATTTTTCAAGGCCAGCCTGGTCTATAAAGTGAGTTCTAGCACAGCCAAAGCTAGACAGATAAACCTATGGGGGTGGGGGAACCAAACAAACCAGAAACCAAACGAAACAAATGCAAATCATTCTCATTTCCAAGTCCTCATTCCCCAACCGAGACTCCATGAAGAGGATTAGCTGGCTTCTCAGAGGCACCTGGTGTCTTGATCTATGTCCTCTGCATCATTCCTTTATTAAAGCATTTTATTTTATATATCCAATGACAACCTGCTGGAGTCTCCCTGTCCTCCTGCTTTATTTTACTTTGCCTTTTAGTCAGTGAGAAATGAAGCTGGCCCTGTGGGAAACTGCCTTTATCTCTTAGACAATACAAGGCAAGGGCATATGGGCAGAGAATGGTGGGAGGAAGGTCACAGGATTTTACCACACCACCTCAGATGGCTCTGAGGAGAGAGATTGAGTTCCATCTGCTGAACATGAATCTTAAGAACATGGGCCAGTCATGTGACATGGACCTTAAGCCAACTGCTTGACTCTAACTATTTATCATGCAGCCTGCTGGCTATGTGGCCTTGGGTAGTTGTGTGTGACTCAGTTTAAGTATGTCTAATGGGAAGGCATTAACAGATATCCTTGATGAAGGGGTTGTAAGGTTCAAATTAGAGGCACATGGAAAGCTCTGGAACATAAATTCTAACAAGGCAAAGCAGGAGATGTGGAGATTTTTTAAAAAGGAGAAGCCAGCTCCTTGTAGGCAGGGGCATAGATAGGAGGATGTTTCTGCCCATTATGTTCCTTAAGCATGGAGATGTCTTTTCTCAAAACCTCATTGGTTTCAGCTAGGGAGCTGTACTTTCTAATATTGGGTGACTGTTTTAGTGATTGTCTGTGAACAGTGTGGGCAATGCGGACATAAGTCATATTCATGATAATGAACCCCAGTGAAAGCCCACACATCCTTGAACCATCCTGGTTTAAAGCCAGGCTTGCTCAGCAACACCCGGAAGTATGGGTTTGTCCATTAGAGTGAGATCTTTTCTTAACACTCGTTGGTCCCTACATACTATTTATGAGGCCCGGGAGTTCTTCCTTAGACAGAAAGCAACTTAATTTGTCTGAGTCCTCAGATTCTTCTGTCCTCAACCTTTTTTTTTGAGTCCCTGATGGGCCTGCCTGGAGGCAGATGGATCTCACTCTTCCAGGCTTTCCTACCGGTGAGGATGGTCTTTGCAGGTCTGCTCTCTGAGTCACACACCGCTCAGACATCAGGACCTGCCCTTGACTCTCTTTGCACAGCACAAACATTATGATGCCATGATCATATTGACAGTGGAGAAAGATCTGGAACCAAGGAAAGTGAATACAGGAAAGTTGCAGTTATACTGTTCTTTGTTGAGCAACTTCAGTAGCCATGCCTTCTGGGATACTGGTGGATGTGGGGGGCAAAGGGCAGGGCAGGGCAGGGCATATTAATGAAGTCACTATTGCTTGTTGTTCCATATAGGTTTGTTCTTTTTAAAAAGAAAACAATGCACATTCTTCTGAATGTGAAACTACCACCTAAGCCTGAAATACAGCTGGAGTGTGAAAATCCTTGTCAATTTTTAGAGAGGTCAGGCTATTGATCACCTCTTTGGCTCTTTAGGAATGAATGCCACTTAAAATTTGCATAAGTGCTAGAAGGCTGTGCTGGCTGCAGTTCCCATCATGCATGCAGCCCAACAAAACTACATGTCTCTCAAAGGCAGACTTCCCTTGGTTTCTCCTGAGCTTTGGGTACTGTATGATCTCTCCTTTCTCTGTTTCATTCTTGCTCTGTTATCTCCATTTGTTTTTTCAAAAGAAGCAATCACCTGTGTGTGACACTTCACTATGTGAAGACACACACCATACTTTTAATTTGAGCTTTTAAAAATTTTTCTTATGCATCATCTTCTAGGCTATGCTGCTCTCCTAAGTGCCCTGGTCTGCAAGCATCCTCAGGATACTTTTTCTAGCAGGGAATTGGGAGAGTGGGTGGCTCCCCAAGCACTGCATTTATCTGTTCTGTCACCAGCCATTCAGTTTAGGAACTGTCTAAGACTGCGATTTACTTACCACAGCCATGCTTGAAAAATAGTCCCCATTTGGATGTTAACAATAATTACACAGGATAGGAGATTTAGAAAATAGCTAAAACACATAGAGAGAGATTACATTCTCCTACAACTTGCTGCCTCCCGGGCCTTTCATTTCTGAGCACACCCATGCATATGTGTTTGATTATCCATGTTAGCTTAAATTTGGGATTATACCTAAAGTTTATAATTCCTCTGTTTTTGTTCTGGTGTTGGGGACTGAACCTGTGTGGGGTAGGTGCTCATTCTGCCCTTGCCGAGCTCCTTCCCTACCCGGTTTATTCTGACACTTTACTTTCCCACACTAGGCATTGAACCCAGGGCTTCATTTGTGCTAAGCAAGTGGTATTCCACTGACTACACCCTTGAGCCACCACTGATTATTTCTAATTAAAGAAACCATTTGCATATTCTCATGTATCTGAATTTCCCATTACCACACTGGCTTTTATTTATTTATTTTACTATGCCCAATGGTAAAATCTACTTTATATAATTACCTAGAATAAATCCACATGCATTTACAGAACAGTTTCGTGAAAGCATTTACTCTCACTATGTACAGTGATTCTTAAACATTTTCCTCTCTATTCTGTTTAAAACGCTGGCCATGACTCTCTAAATCGCCTTTATGACTCACTAATGATTTGTGACCCACAGTTTGAACACTACTCCATTAGCACATGAATTTTATTGGCAGTGTCGTGTTTATTATACAATATGGGTCTAGTGTGCTATATTTAACTGGCTTCATGCAGATGGACATTTGAATTGTTAGAATAAATACTACACTGAGCAGATATATATGGAATACACATATGTATGTACACATGCGCATATGTACATCCCTTCCCCTCTCCTCTCTCCTTTTTTTTTTTTTTGGACTGTTGTTTTCACATTGAGGACCTCAGGCTGGCCTGGAACTTAGGATCTTTTTTCTTGAGGTTCCAAGTGTAGGATTACAAGTCAGTGCCAACACACACACACAGACAACACACCAGCACACACACACACACACACACGTACTTTCTGGACATATTACCGGATCGAAACTTTGACAATCAGAATGATTTAAAGACTTTTGATTTATGCGTTACTCAGCAGTGATCTGCTTGATTTGTGATGAGAATAGCTATTGTGTCTAAAAACATGTTAACATCCCTGCTGAGCTGCGATGACCCTCTGCATGGCAGAGAGGATGATATCCCTGGCTGCATGCCCTGCAGGAGAGGATTGATATGCAGGCTGCATGCCCTATAGGAGAGGATAATATCCTGAGCTATATGCTCTGCATGATACGCTATCCCAGGCTGCATGTTCTTCAGGAGAGGTTGAACATTTACAGTTCCCATGAATGTCACCACGAAGAAATGCATATTTAAAAATCTTCATGGTGCTTTGTAGATCTCTATTTTCCATTCTCAGTGTCCAGAATTCACGGATCCTCTTAGATCATGGTTTTCTGTAACTATGTGCAGCACAATTTCCAGAACTTGTTTCATTTCCTACACATAGACATTGGTCCGTTTGCATCTGGTTCTTACTGTATGTCCCTGTGTTTGAGCTGGGGAATGGTTCTCTGTAAGAGCAGGTGTGGACTTGTCACTAAGCATTCAGTTTGCAGCCTCTGCTGTCCAGCAAAAGAGATGTGCACAATTTACATTGTAGTTTAACGAATATTTTTTATTACATCCTTATTTACCATTTGTGTGAGTGCATGCTCCACGAGTGTGTGTGTGTGTATATGTGTGTGTGTACTATACCATGTGAGGAGGGCAGAAATCAGCCTCAGGTACTGCTTTTAAGGAATAGTCAACTACCTTGTTTCTTGAGACAGAGTATCTTATTGGGACTTTAGGCTCCTCAAGTAGACTAGTGTGGCAAGCCAGCAACCCCAGGGGTTGCCTGCCTCCCCATTGTTGGGGTTATAGATATGCCCCATCACGTCCACCTTCATGAAACTCAGAGCTGAGGGAGGTCTGCATATTGTGCAACAAACTCATATTGACTAGGCCATCTGCCTAGTCCACTCCACCCCCGCATGTTCAAAATTTGTACATTGAATCCTCAGAAATACCAGCTTTGCTGTAAATACCATAACATAGTCTCATTACTCTAGCTTAGTAGATGGGGGATATCTCTGGGGAAAAGCAGGTTTCACTATAGGTGCACCTGGTTTCCACCCTTTTCTAAGGTGCAAGAGCTTGAGTAACATCACCCACCCAGGCAGGAAAGCAAGAAGGAGCAGGTTCCTTTCTGGGATTTCAAACTCAACACATTCCCAAGTACAAATTAGTGATGCCTTGTATTGTAAAGGACTTGAATCCTCTGATTTTCCACTTATTTCCTTCCTCTTCTTGTTGTCATGGGGACTTCTTTTCCTGAGTTATTACATCTTGCTCTTCAGAAAAAAAAATTATTGCTTTGGGACCCTCAGGTCTCATGTGAGACATATTTCACTGCTCATGGTGTAATACACAGAGGTAATTTCTTTCGAATGATTTTTGCTTGAAGTGGTTTTCAATGAATTGAGAAAGGTAAGGATATGAATGAAGCATGACACGGAGTCCCTGGCGTTGGGTCCAGGTACAGAGCATTAAATGTAGATTGTATGATTGTCTCCATGGCACATGAATAGACAGCAATCAAAAGGGAACAACAAAAGCGACCGAGGTTCCATAATGCTCTCATCTGTTTAGTCTCTACCTGAGCACTTCGGGAAAGTTTTATTGCTCAGGACTTAACTTCCGAAACAGGATGTTTCAATCAAGAGGGAATCATCACTACTTCACAGTAGTGAAGATTAGTTGTAGCACTGGGGGAGTGGTTAGACAAAGCAGTCTCCATGACAGCATGGTGGAGCAATATATTATGCTCTTGCTCATTTCCCAGCAGCCTCTGCATCTTGTCTGTCTTCAGTGTCCTTTGAGGTCCGTGTACACATACCATTTTATTTCCTGTTGATACTATAATCCCCAAACTAAGAAATTCTGTACTGGAACATTTTCAGGGGGCATTTTCTTCTTGTGTTATCCTCTCCTTTCCATGCTTGGGTTGGAGAGTCTTCATGACCACTTTGGGGAATCTGTGATTTGCCAGCCCTCACAGAACTCAGAAAAGTCTCTCACACTCACAGGTACCATTTAATACAGTGATGTCAGATGAATTAAAATCAGCAAAGGAAAAAGACCCAAAGGGAAGAATCTTGAAGTTTCTATCTTGGGATTACACATCAGACAGGGATGTCATCTTTGAGGAGCCTAGGGACAGTGCCAGCTCCAGTGATCACACATGCCATCCAGAGAAGCTGACCCAGGGCTCAGAGTCCAGGCATTTTGTGAGGGCAGTGCATTCTTTGCCAAGTGACAGACCTTAGCTACTTTCGTCTTTGGCCTTTTCTCCTCAGAACAAGCCATCTGGTGTCCCCCTGAACTACAGGTTAACAAAAGCAGCTCTTCACTATAGGCTACCTTGTTGGCATATTATTACTTTGGTCTAAGTTCTCAGTGACATAAAATACTCAACTAAGATATTCCAAGGACTCCCAGGTAATGCTCCTCCACAGCCACAGAACAGCCCTTTCTTCAGAATGTGCAGTCTTGGGCATCTCAGGCCTGCTAAGCAATACTTTTAGCTCAGTTCCATACAACACACATGGGAGCTCAGGCAGGGGCGGGCTGCTAGAAAACTAAAACTGTTTCCTCATGTTCTGGGCAATCTGAAACATTCCTGGAGACTGATGGAGGGCTTGTATTTTCTCACTGTCCTGCAGTGAGCAAGCAGCATTGTCAGAATGTACTTTGGGAAGATCAACTTTTCCATACTGTTTGCACAGGACCAGTTTCTTGAGATCGTGGGTTTCTGTGGCTCTTGTTCATCCCAGATTAGGGGAGAAATATCTTAAACTCATAGGATGTGGCTAGCATTGATCAGACAGTTGTTTAGGCCGGAGTAACTGGGGCAGGACTCTAGCTTTCCACTTCAGAAACATGATTTCAGAGAGAAGGAGAAGGAGAGGGAGAGGGAGAAGAGAGGAAGGGGGAGGGGAGAGAATTAAAATTGAACACAATCTTTATTCTAAGCAATCTTTCTACCACTGAGCTACACCCTATCCCTAAAAGAAAATATTCTAGAATAAATGTGTTTTCTTTTTCCTTTCACCCGTTTGCTTCACCCCAAGTCTTGATTTCCAGATACACATGCGGAAAAAAAATCCACCAAGTGTGTGGAATTCTTAGGAAGCAGTCTACACTGAAGTCTGCTGATGTGGCTCTACATAGATAGACAGCTATTTCCATTGTGACTGGCTCATTTGGTGAGCTCTGTGGATGCCCAGCTTTCAGGCTGACCCCTGTGGCTCTGCTACTGAGCAGTAGGAGTGCATGGTTATTTTGATGCTAACAAGCACCGTAGAACATGAAGCTCTTCCTCTTCTGGTGATTCACAGTGACACCAGTGACCTCCAGCAGGCATTCTGGGTACCACCATGGATGGCTAGTGTCAGTGTGACCCTGTGCATCTTTCCACATCCTAAAGAATCCTCAGGAAGTGGAGATTAGCAGTACCCTTAAAGCACAGCATTGGCAACCACGAAGATGAAAAACATCACAGGGTTGGAAGGCTGCAATTATGATTCTGGAAGTAGGCAGCTGTGCATGGACTTTGAGAAGCCTGTATTTTCATTGCTGACCTTCTCCTGCTACTTCCTTGATATGTTGTGAGAGGTGTCATAGTTTATTTGTCCTTTGCCTTTTGGTGATTATGTGCCATTGTTTATGGTTTACCTGAATAATCTCGCCTTTAAAAAACCCCATTCTGGGTAAATTGTACTTGGTTATTACTTTCATCTCTTTAGCATCTGGGTAGAGGGTGGTGAGGTCAGCATCAGACCCCAACAGGGTTCATTGTCATGTTTTACAGGGTAGATAGTGAGACTGTAATAACTTTTCTAACCCCTGAAGTTTGGAGCAGGCTGGATTCCCCTCCTTGTTTCATCAATGGCAGGAGGCTCAGTGCATTCATCACAATATTTGTGATTAGTTGAGAGCTGGATATGATAGTTATGGAGCCTAAACTGAACCAATGAGACTCTACCTTAGAACTAGTACTGGGCCTAATGGGAAAATAGTATTCACTTTCTTCTACATAGGTCTAACATTTTAAAGTCAATTCTAGATCATCATCCCTCAAGTTAGAGGTCTGAGCAATATATAGATACCCCCTGGTTTTGAGCCCTGGATGCAGCTTTGCTTGAAATCCCTACATGATGCTATAGTTTCCAGTTAGTTCGTCAGTGAGCAGGAAATGTCTGATACTTCCTATTCTCCACTGCCTACACTCTTTGGAGTCTGGTCCCCAAACTACGGCCCAGGGAATTTTACTGTCTGACCGATGTATGATTCTTATGTCTTTATAAGTCTTAATTGCCTCAACAAATGTTTTCCCCCCATGGTCTGAGGAAGTATCTTAGTTACTTTCCTTTGTATAAAAAGAGCAACTTCAGGGGAGAAATGGGTTATTGTGGCTTACAATTCCTGGTTACAGTACATCACCACAGCAGGGCCTTGAGAGAGTTAGTCTCATGGCATCTGTAGCCAGGCAACACAGAGAGAAATAAATGCACAATTTTCTTTAACAATACATATATACATGCATGCATGCATGCATATGTACAGCCAGGAACCGTGGCCCAGAGAATACAGGCATGTATTCTCATCCCAGCAAGCCTAATCAAGACAAGTCCTACATCATCATTTCCCAGATAATTCTAGATCTTATCAAGTTGGCAATTGATTGTAGCAGGGAAGCTAAGTTTTTGTTTTGTTTTGGAGACAGGGTCTTATTATATATACCAGATGGCCTTGAATTGGTAGTCCTCCTGCCCAGCCTCTCAAATACTGGTACAGGAACATGCCACCATGCCTGGGTTAGTAGGACGATGATACAAACAGTGTGGTCAGAACATGTCTGAGACCATGACCTCTGCCTGTCATGGTGTCCCTGAAGAAAGACCTGTTCCTTAAAAGCATGTGGTTCATTTGAAAACAAGCCATGTTCCATGAAGATATTTATTAATATCTCCAAGGTAGAGAGCATAGTGTTGCTGTGAAGATTATGTGCCATATAACACATATAAAATTCCTGGCAGCCACTGGATGATTTGTAAATGTTCTCAGATTTCCTCGAGTCTGTAAGATGCACTCTGATGCATGTGATTACTAAGAATAAAATGCTGCTAATTAAACCATGACACCACTCTTGCATTTAGAATTTTGTATTCATTGAAAGAGCATCCTTATCCTTCCATTAGTCCTGTATATTCATCTATCAGAAAAAAGAAATTGGTCCAAGAATACCTAAAATTTTCAGTCTGTCCCTTCAGATGCACTCCAGTTCCCAGTGTGTCCCTCTACTTGGGCTCCATAGTATTGTTGTTCAGAGGTGCATCAAATTTGTTCATCTGGTGTTATTTCTGGAATACTCCATTATTGACCCCAGGATTTTTTCCTAAGAAGCTCTTGGTTTAGAGGCCCCTGCTCCGGCTGTACTGCTTGGCCAGTGGTGATCACATGACTCATTCTCATTTCAGATATCTTAAAGTAAAATTCATGAAATGCATCAGTTTTATTTTGTCCCTTTGCTAATAGTGGTACGAGGGTGGCAACAAAAAATTAAAAAAAGGCCTAATTGTGTCCCATGTTGTAGATGGTGAGGATGATGTGTGGGTGGCTAGGTTTTATGCCTGATGTGCATGAAGTCTACCTTGCTGGCAGTACCAAGACTAGGAACTCTATAACTTCACATCGATGACAAAAAACGCAAGACTTACCACATCACTGATGATCACATAAGCCGGATACCCACTCTTTCTTTTCTGAGTAGCTCAAAATCACCCCAAGCTCAAAGCCCCTGTCCCTGCTCTCCTCTTCATTAGCAGCTCATCAACAACAGTTGGTGATCTTTCTTCAGGGAGGGTAGTAGTGTGGACATTTTGGCTGCTAAGTGATCAGGCAGTACCCCACTGAGGCTTTTAGATGAGTCAAGTGGTGAAGAAGACCATGAGGCTGAGGATAAAACTCACCTATCAGTGGCTCCTCCTGCACCTTTACCTACCTCATGTCCCCTTTGCTAGTCTTTCCTCATGCTTGATGTCTGTATAGGTATCAGAGCAAACCTTGTCCACAGGCCACAGCCTCATTGCTTCTAGTCCAGGTTACCCATGACAAACCACTTTTTTTTTCCTGTTTGTAAGGCTTGACACTGTATAATCTTATCTCTGATGCTCTTTTGTATCCTTGTTTTTAGCTGAGCCCTCACACTGGTTCATATCATCCTTGAGAACAAGGATGTTGGCTGTCTTATTTTATGCTATATCTTCAGCTCCTGGGGCAGAGCTGTGTGCTGACTACTTATTCATCCCATGCATGCATGAATAAATGATGATCCAACCATCCACTAATTATCCTCTGCCTCTCGCTGGACTGGTGTCAACTTCTACCCACCTACTGTCTTCCATCTTTCACACACAACACACACACACACACACACACACACACACACACACACAAACACACACATATGTACATACATACATATGTATGTATGTATATGGTTTTACTTTTATTTGATGGGGGAAATGGTACTATATATATATTTTTTAAAAAAATAGAAGCAAAATTCCAAAGACTGGCTAGTAGTTAGTCAGCTGTTACCGTGAGTCTGTGATTGCAACTTCTGTTTTTAAGGAGCAGTGACACTATTTATCTGAGTCAAAGTGAATTGGATGGTTGGTGTCTTAAGCTGATTGTTTCCTGAAAGTGCCTGGCAGAACAAGGTTTCCTGCACATTACCATCACCTGTCTGCTTGGGATGGTAACCCAAGAGGGACATTATGATGTTGGTTATTGAAAGATGTCCATTCCACTTAAAGTTTCTTAGAGAGTTCAGATTTGGGTTCACAGACTTTTGATTACATAAAGAAAGTCTCTTCTGACAGCAGCATTTCCTCAAGTTTAAAGTGATTAAAGACACAGTGGTTCTTGAAAGCCTCCTTCAGACAGGTAGACAGGAGACCCAGGGAGAACATTCAGTCAGTGCTCACAGTCCCTTCAGAGTCAAGGGCTCATTTCTGCCTGTTTGTAGATACACATTTTTTTCTTTCCATCTCTGAACAGACTTTGTTAGAAGGCATAGTCCAAAGTCTCAGGGTCCAAGTAGCTTCCTTTTCAAGATGGTGAGTTAACTTGGTCACGGCAGGACAGGGAACGTGAGTCACTAGGTAACAGGCCCTAAATGGAGAGAGGTCCTTCTGATCTTGCAGGGGCTTATTCAAACCTGTGAAACTTAACAGTGCACTTCCTTTCCTTTCCCTCGCACCAACCTCAACATCCTACAAGGGAGTTGGTATGAATCTTCCTAATGCCAGTGAGGAGATTGGGATGTCTCAAGGCAAGACTGGAGTCGACATTCTCCCTGTCCTCAAACTCACCCTGTTAAATGCCAGGTGGGACGTGTCCCCTGCCTCACCATTATTTCTCCGTGAATCTGCCTGCTAAGGCTCATGGAAAACAAGAATGTGGATAATACAATTAGTGGCTGGCAGAGGACTTTTTTCTGGACCTTCATTATTCATTCCACGCTACAATCTATCATGATTACATTCTAGCTATACGAAATTGTGTCTCTTTCTGTGTGTGTATGTCTTCTCTCTCTCCTCTCTCTCTCTCTCTCTCTCTCTCTCTCTCTCTCTTTTTGTGTGTGTGTGTTTGTGTGTGCTTTTGCAAGAAGTGTTGGGTAGAGGGACCTTCCTTCTTGACTTACTTGTAACTTCTTCCTGGGTAGGACTTTAGCAAACATTGAAAAATCCATTATATGCAGACATCCTTTCTATCCCATTTTGCATTTGAAAAAATCAGAGATGGATCATAAATTGTTTTTTTTTATTCCTTTAAATGATGTATTCCTCAGTCTTTTTTGGTTTGGTTTTGTTTTTGTATAAAGGAGTGCATTTACCTTGCCAAGATTTGATTTTGAGTACCAGCCCTGAATTTCCTTAAAGGATGTATTCAGAGTGAAATAAAAGCTGAGTAGGGGGATGGATCCAGATTGTTAGGACTCTGCATAGCTGAACAAAGAACTTAGAAGGCATTTTTTTTTTGTCATTGAACTTGCTTAAACTTTAAATGCAGTAAGTTTTAAAAATAAAGAGGAGTCATAGTAGCATTTAGGGAACAAAAGTGGAGACTGCTACAGTCTAGAACATGTTCAATGATGTCTAGATGGCCACATTTAATAGATTCAAATTAATTCAGTGAGGTTGGTGTCTGCCTCACTGCTTGGTGATGCCCTGTGCTGTGCACACCTCTTTGCTCTTGAGGAGTCTGTGGTGTACAGAGAGGCATGACAAGCTCAGAAATGCACTCTGCGCTAGAGGGCTCAGAAGCACGTGATAACAGATTGGCCATCACAGAAACCAACTGCAGAAGATAATTTATTTGGTCATATTACTGAAGAGTCCCCAGGGGTAGCTGTGGATGGTCAGCCAGGTGCATCTGAGTGAGCAAATGCTTCCTCCTTTCACCAGCTCCATCCCTCAGCTCCTGGCTCTGCTCTTCTTCATTCTGGCTTCATTTATAGACATTTTATCCAAAGAGTAGTGATGGTTTTTCCCCAGCAGCTTTGTATATTCATGTGTATAGGCTGGGTGTTGAGGATGGGGTGTCCTTACTAACAATTTCACTCAAAGTCTCAGTGTTGACTCATGTTGGAGCCACATGGATCATAAATCCTCCTGAATTCCCCACAGTGATCAGGGAACCCTTGTAGTCCTTGGTCAGGTCTGAAATCTGAGCAATCTTAGATTCAAGACAATGCAGTAAGTAAGTCCTATGGTACATGTTGTTAATTCTATCAAGAGAATTTGGCATTGGTCATAGTCCCCAGGGGAGAATAGGGTGCTGTTTAATAGTGAGTAAATTATGAGCAAGCTGGAGCAATGGGGGTTCTTCATATTTCTTTGAAAAAATTTTCTAGGAAATTAAACTTAGATTTATTTTTTAACTGATTTGAAAAAATTTGGCCTGTGTTTCTTGGTCACTGAACCTTTGAGAGTCTCCTACACTGTTGTTTCTGGAGCTAAGCTCTCTCTGTGCCCTCTTGCCTCCTGCTTTGCATTCCATGGTTTGTGAGCTAATCCTTGACATCTGCTCTGTGGCTCTGTGCCTGTGGTTGCTTTGCTGATTTAGTTGTCACACATCCAAGGTTCGACTTCAAGTTCTTCACCTCTGACTTTGGCTGCTCTAAGGTGCACATTAGTTTCTGACACATACTTTGACCAAAACCCCATGTGTTGACTGCTTCACAAACCAGAGTCCTGCTGCGTCTCTGAAAAGCACCTCATTAGAGGCACCAGGGAGACCCAGTGGCCAGGTCATCACTGCAAGTGGATAATCACAGTGATCTGCCTCAGGTCAGGGCACTCTTGGAGGACTTGGGTGCCTCATTGAGGCTAAGGCAACATTATGTGTCCAGGTGACCAGTGCATAGACACCATGGGCAATGATGTGTCTTCGACTCTTGCCTTTTGGTGCAACCTTAGGCAAGTTTTTTGTTCTTAATTTGCCTATCCATAAAGATTTGGACATAGTGCTTATGGGAGAGAACTGTGTGAAGTGAATGAGATCTCCACACAATGTCTCAGAACAGTGTGTCATACAGTCACTTTGAAACAGGAGAAATTCATTTTGGGAGCAAGTCACAGTGTAAATGTCATAATCAGTCAGTATACAAGGCAGTGGGTATGCTCAGTGGCAGCCTTGTTGACTGTATTGGTGTATCTTACATCCTTTCTCAGTCCTTCATGGTTCTAGAGTGTGATAGTTTTCATCTGGCTCATCCCCACTTAGCCTTAACCTGTGAGGTCTCAGTAACCAAAATCCTCTGCTCCATACCTTTCCAAGATCTTGATCTTGCTCTGGCCCTTTTGTTAGCTTCATCCTCGTTCTTTTCAGATGATAAACCCAGCAGGTTGGTGTTCCTTCAGTTGGCTAAGATGACAGCTAGCAATCTCTTCTTCTCTGTCCTTTATGCCTTACCTTAATTAATATCCCTTGTTATCAAGATAGTTTTACAACTTAGCTGTGTCTTAAGGCTAACTAATGGTGAGTTCTGTGATCAAGGAAGACATTGAGAGAAATAATGTTTTAAGTTGTTCTGATTTAGGACAGGTCTTTAAAAATATATAGTTTCATTTTTGAATTATATTTTATTTAATTTTTGAGACTTTCATATATGAGTACTATATTTACATCATTACCCAACCCTATTCTCTCTCCAACCTCTCCAGTGTCTCTCCACTCTGTCAAATTTATGTCCTCTTAATCTTTAAATATTATCATTATGCAATTTATCAATATATCCTTCAGAATTCATTCATTGTCTTTCACATGTTTTTAGGGATTTGCCTGAAGTTTGGTTCTGCCAACTAATTTGATAGCCACACTTGCCTGATGTGGAATATAAAACAGAGAAACTCGATATATGACTTGGGATAAGACCTACCTCTGCATAGCAGAAATAGCTCAAATTATGGTGGCTCCAGTAAGTTCTAGTTTATCCTTCTCAGTCAGATCTGGTCTAAGATGGTTCCTAGCTTATCATCATTGGATATTCTGGCTCCTTTTAATGGATACTTCTCCATGTTTAATATTTTGCCTCAGTGTTTAAGGTGTCTGCTGAGACTCTAGCCATTGCACTTACATTCTGAGTGGAGGAGATAGAAAAGACAAAGAAGAATGCATTTCATCTTTTTATTAAATGCATTTTTTTCCTGGAAATTCTGAGAGACTTTTGCCATCAAGCAGTACTCAACAGATTGACTAATTGCAAGGGATTTTAGGAAAGAATATTGTCTGGAAAATTATGTACCCAATAAAAAAATGAAGGCTCTAAATACTAAAGATAAAGGAGAGTAAAAGGAAAGGTGAGGAAATGGGCATTGTATCCATAAATTTATTAGTGGCATTTTGCAAGGATCAAGGATTAAATCAAGTGTATGCTTTTGTTTAATGGCTGCCATGTCTTAAATGGCTGATTTCATCATTTCTATTAGACTTGCCAGAGATGCATGAATACAGACCTGCCAGTCAAGCAGTGACCACTGGTACAGTAGTTGCATGGTGGTCCTAGAGTAATGAACCACTTTCTGATCAGATCTGTATCCTCCAACCCAGGAGGGATTTCATGTAAATCTTGTCAGAAACCCATGACTGAGGAGATCACAGGCCCTAGGGGTATTGTTTCATTAAATGGATATTATGTAAAACTACCATCTTGAATTTATGTTTATCCTTATAAATTTGCACTGCTTTTAACATTGGCTAGAGAAACTTCTTTTTGGCTAACACATAACTACCAAAGTGTGGAGAATAAACGACTTTGAGTGCCCAGCCCAAGGTAGGTCATTTTAATCAACCTCTCTCTACCCAAGCTCTGAGAATGTCTTGGAAGAGTGGGTGAAAAGAATGTAAGAGCCAGATGATAGGGAGGAGTGCTGTGAAAAGCTGATTTCTAGTCATGGCATGGCTGATGTACACATCAGCTGACAGCAGCAGTGGTTGTGCGCTGACAGCAGCAGTGGTTGTCTGCACAAGGCTCACACAGGATGAAGCCAGTCAAAACTCAAGCATGGATAGGGAGGAAATCCTGATGCATCAGCCCTAGCTAATAAGCTGTTGGCAATTTGTGGCTGATGGCGGAAGGGAGTCATTTTTCCTTAGATGATGATAGGCTTCTTGTGCCCCATTGGATAATCACACAGCCACTAACTCATGTCCAGCACTAAGTTTACTAGGTGGGATAATACTAATAATTATAATAGTAACAAAAAAGAGGACATGAAGTGTAGAGGGAGATGGCTTGGAGAGTCTTGGGGTAGTGAGAGGGTAGGTAGCATAGGATGGATAAGATCAAAATACATTGTATACATTTGTGGTGTTTGCAAAGAGTAAAACCTATTTTAGGGAAGAATTTACGAATGTATTTAAAAAGATGCAGAATTTTGAGCCAGGTTCTGTATTTCATGCACACTAAATAATTTCTTACTACCCTTTAATTCAGTTTTATTAAAGCATAATTTAGATTCATTAAGATCTACAAATTCTGAGTTTTAATTGTGTGGCATCAGATTAATGAATATAAAAGTGTAACCATTACAACTATCAATGTGTCATTGTATGACCCATGGACTTTTATTTAGGCTCCTTGGCAGTCTTTCCCCTATGCATTATGACATTTTACTTTTACCTTGTTTGTTCCCCTATTGCAATAATACCAACTTTCAAAGGAAAGGGTTTATTTGGCTTCCTTGTTATAGTCCTTCATGAAGGGAAGCCAAGATAGAAACTCAAGGCAGGAACCCAGAGGCAAGAACTGAAGGAGAAGTCATGGAAGAATGCTTGTCATGGGTTTGCTCCCTCATGGCTTGCTCAGCCAGCTGTACCACTCAGAGCCACCTGCCTAGAAGTAGTACCACCTACAGAAGGTTGGCCCCTCTCACACCAACATTAATTAAGAGAATGTACCATTGATTTTCTTACATACTAATCTGATGTTGGCAAGTCATCAATTGAGGTTTCCTCTTCTCAGGTAACTCTAGTTTGTGTTCAATTGTCAAAGCCTACCCAGCACGCACAGTATGAAATTTCTTATGTGTCATTAAAATTTGAGATTTACCAATCTTCGTGTTTTAGGTAAAATAATCTCTTACATGTTCTAAGCATCAATTCACATGCCATTAATATCCTCATCTAACCTCTGTTGTGTCACAGGAAAATAAATTCAGATGTATCTTTAGCCAGTGTTCAAATACAGTATCCTCTGTGCTTAGCAATTCTTCCTTTTCCCTTGATAAAGTCATTTTGTGGTTCTTAGGATAGATCCTTAGAAAGCCCTACCTGCTGCCAGTGAAGAGCTTGCTGTTCATGTCCTAGAGCTCTACAGACTTACCTGTTGATTCTCAGGTTACTCTAAGCCTGCTGCTTCTCTGGACTATGAGGTGCTAAAGTTGGATCTTATGTTTGACTCTCATTGACTCCCCAGTGACTACGGCAATACCTGGTTAGGCAGCGATGCTTGGCAATTGTTTGAGAGTGAATTCAATCTATGGTGTTACAGTGTTTTGGTGTGGTAAAAAAGGTTGTGAGTCCGTCAGGAAACATCACAGAGGGGACTTGAAAGCAAACACAGACTACGATTTAAGCATCACCAGAACAGATGCTGGTGTGCACAGAAGTAGGTGTGTGTGTGTGTGTGTGTGTGTGTGTGTGTATAGATGAAGGTTTTTGGAAGAAAGAGAGAGCTGAAGGTAACCAGAGTGTAAGTTGTGCAGCAGCAAGGAGGGGATCAAATTGAGAGTCACAAGACTTTAACCATCCCAAAGAGAAAGAAGTCATTGAACTTTGATGGTAGACACAACAAAATATCCTCGTCATTATTCTTGAGTACCAGTGATGACTCTTCTCTGCTTAGACTTATGGCTATTAGAGACTATGAATATGACAGTTACATATTTCTGTGTGTTGTTGCTGAAAGAATTAAGACAAGTTGTGTTCAGCACCACAATCTGTGGACAGCACCCAGCATGTTGCTCATCTTTGCTACTGTTAAGCCTCATGGCTTGTCTCTTGGTATAGCCTGTAGCAACTGAGGACTCCCAGCCTAAGAACCCAGAGTATTAATATGTCAGACGAAGCAGCAACAGCCACACTCACTGGTGGTGTGCAGAGCCTGGGTATCTCCTCCTCACCGATCCCCACAACTCTTATCAGGCAGATGATGTCTTTGCTCCTCCTATAGAGGAGGGAACTGACATTCACAGAGGGAAATGATCTAGATCAAGACTGGGTCTCCCTGATACCAGTGTTTGTATTTTAGCTACTGCTCTCTACTTCCAAAAAGTGTTAGAAAGCTCTTGTGGACACTCCTAACACCCCTGCAGTGCACTTGCATGGCTGTTCCTCAGTGGAAGAACTAGCCCTGTCAAAATTTCATAGCTGGAATCTTTCTAAGCATCTCAGTCACTCGGAGTAGGAGGAGTGAAGGTTTTTACTAGTGAGATATTCCAGAGTCTGAAAGGGTGCTGTCAGCTTAATTTGTCAGCTGGTGAGCAGGTGTGTGCATTTGAATGTTCAGACAATTGCACCTGTGAAAGAGAAGCAGCAGAATTCAGGGACCCATCGTTTCCTTCAAACCAATAGAAGTCTTGGAAGCTCCACTCTATGGTGCTGGTCTTGGGGGATACTTTCTCTCTCTCTCTCTCTCTCTCTCTCTCTCTCTCTCTCTCTCTCTCTCTCCCTCTCTCTAGCTCTCTCTCTCTCTGTGTGTGTGTGTGTGTATTTTGAAGCATGTGAGAGCTGTGCTCTGCTCTCTCCCATACTGCTTGTTCCTGGCTGTACTTGGGTGGCATGATCACATATGGCAGGGACATTTCTTTCTTAATGGCTGCATGCTGCTCCCCTCCCCCTTTGAAATGAGCCCATACCGTGCCCCATTAGCTGAAATTGACATGGTGGTTATTTTCAGTGCCATTTCTTTACAGAACTCTGTCTCACTGTGCAGTGTGAGCTGTTCCCCCTTTACTAAGTGGAATGAAGGACCCCTGGGAAGGTGTAGTGGCAGCCTTTCAAAGGCTGCAAAGACCAGACTAGCTCCTGCTTTCTCACTCCCCCAACCCCCAACAGCTCTGAGAGCATCACGTGTTACACAAACATTAAGCATTCCTCCCTCAGTGCAGAATCTTCTGGAAATCTCTGAATCAAAAAGCCCCATGATAAAAATGCATGAAGCAATAGCCTTATTGCTAAACGTACATATCCAGCTGAGATACTGTACATGATAATGCAATTTTCTATGCAAAAAGAGTTTATCTCCATCCAAATATTATTCCATGCCATTATTCATTCTGGAAAGGTGATTGCTGTCCTAGGTTAACTGATTGAACCTAAGGAACCAAAGCTTTAAGCTTATCTTACTGGCTATTGCCTGACTTCTCATAAATTGCCAGTAGATTGGTAGGAATGTATAAATGTATACTCCATTAGGAAATATTAAAGTTTTTGTACTGGTTTAGAATAAAAACAGGATTAAAGGGAGCATTTCTAAGATTCAGTACAGCGTGAAATTGAAATCCTTTTTGGCATGTGAAATACACAATATGAATATTCTCCCTGTTTTCAGAGAGCTGGAGGATTATGAAGGGTGGACACATGATTGCAGAATTCACCTGTGGGTGCTGAAGCGGGAGAGGCAGGAAAACTCAATTTCATATTTCCCAAGTCTGTGCCTGTTAATTATCAAATTCTTACAGTAGCCATGACAATAGCAATAAACATTTCTCAACTATGTGTCAGACCATTGTATATGCGTGTCCATCACTGGATAGATTTTTAGGAGTGATAAAGAAGCTGGGGCAGAAGGATCCTGCTGTTACAGTTTGAATCTGAAATGCTCCACAGGCTCTTATGTTAAAGTCTAGGTCCTTAACTGACAGCACTGATTTTGGGGGTGATGGAAACTTTAGGTGGTGAGGCCTAGCTGGAGGAAGTGTGTCACTGTGAGTGGGTCCTTGGGAGGATTTATTATCCCTGGGCACTTCCTGTATTCTTCTTTGCTTCCTCTACTACACACTCTGACCATTGTGACTTTCCGCTTTGCAAGCACTGAAGCCAAGCAACTGGAGACTTCTTCCCCTGTAACCATGCTTGACAATAACCCTTACATCTTTATGTTGCTGTATCAGGTAACTGGCCACAGTCATCAGAGATACATGAGAGACTATCACAATTGGTTTGAAATTCACATCTTGCCTCTTTTGTGTGAATCCAGACAAGACAATATTCTCTTGTGCTTCGGTTTCCCATTTGTTAAAGTGAGTTAAATCAAATAATGTATATAATATCTTTAGAAATGTAAGCAAATACTTGTTGGTTTGTTATAACTTTTATTATTTATTTTGTTTTCTCTTAAAAAGCACACTATGAGGTAGTTATTAATTTCATCTCATTTTCTTTGAATTAATTTAATCTCATGTTAAAACTAAGGCTAATGATGTAGAAATTGTTACTCTATTGAAAAGTCAGAATCACACATATGCTCTAGCTAGGTATCACTGTTTAAGAAAAATCAACCACCATTTTATTACGCAACTAGTTTCTGTTGGGGAATAACATAACGGATGGCAAGGTTGGTTTTGATTTTGCTATGTAGTATCTAGGGCTGTCTTAGCTTGGGTTTTATTGCTGTAAAGAGACACCATGACCATGGCAACTCTTAAAAAGGAAAATATTTAATTGGGGCTGGCTTTCAATTTCAGAGGTTTAGTCCATTATTGTCATGGTAGGAAACATGGGGACATGCAAGCACATATAGTGTTGAAATTACTGAGAGTTTTACATCTTGATCTATAGGCATCAGGAGACTTTGAGCTATACTGGGCATAGCTTGAACATAGGAAACCTCATCCCCATATAAGGCCACACCTATTCCAAGGTCACATCTCCTAATAGTGTCACTCTCTATGGACCAAGCATTTAACCATATGTGTCTATGGGGCCATTCCTATTTAAACCACCACAGGGGCCTTAGATGGGATTTTTCTGAATGGCCTTGATGGAATCTTTTGGAAATTTTTGTTAGTGTTGTTGTCATAGCTATATTTTCTTAGGTTTTGTTTTGTTGTTTTGTTTTCTGAGTCCAGAGGATCTGACACGTAACCTCGTCGAGCATAACTCACTCTGCTGATCATTTTGTCTCAAACTCATGATCCTCCTGGCTTAGTCTCTAGAGGGCTGAAATTGCAGATGTGAGTGACATGCCCTGCTGGGAAAGTTTCTGTTTCCTGTGCAACGGCTTGGACTGGTTAGCCAAAGCTTGGTTGATGAGAACCCCTACCTATGACTTATTTCCTTGTATAATGCTCCCTCATATAGCTTAGAGTTTCCCAAATCTTGGTAACTGTGATGGATATTCTTGGTAGTCACCTTGACTACATCTGTAATTATCTAATACCTCAAGTCCTGGGCACACTAGTGAGGAGTTTTTAGTTCATTGGATTATTTGACGTGGGAAAACCCACCTTACATCCAGATCACTTGAGGTGGGAAAACCCACCTTAAATCCAGACCATTTGAGCTCAGAAGAACCACCCTAAATCTGGACCACCTAATTCTTAACCACCCTAATTCTTGTGGAAGCCTTTATAAAAGACATGGAGGAAGGAAGTTTTTGCTCTTTTCCTGCTTGCCCACAATCTTGCTTCACTATCATTAGAGCCTATTTCTTCAGAATTCCCAGATATACTGAAGACCAACTGAGGCATCCAGCCTCATGTACTGAACAAGTACTGGATTCTCAGACTTCATTGGGAGACATCCACTGTTGAACTAGCTGAACTATAGCCTGTAAGGCACAATAATAAATTCCATCTGTATCTATCTATCTATCTATCTATCTATCTATCTATCTATCTATCTATCTATCTATCATTTAGCTATCATCTATCTATCTATCTATCTATCTATCTATCTATCTATCATCTATTTGTAATCAGCAATGTAAACAAAAAAGAGTACTCCAGAGGATTCCATCATAAGCCAGTAATAAAATCCTGTCTAAGACCCCAGACACTACATAGCAGAGATAAACCAATCTTGCCATCAATGACACTATTCAGAATCTAGGTTATAATACAATGATGATTGTTTTGGTATACACGCACATTATATCAATATCTATCTACCTATCTATCTATCTACCCCAGCTATCTATACCCCACTATAATATAATATGCATAGTGTGTGTGTGTGTGTGTGTTATATATATATATATTATATATATATATATAGTATATTTATATTATATTTTTTTTCCTATCAATTCTCTTCCTCTAGAGAACCTAGGCTAATACAGTAGACTCAAGTTGAACATTTCACTGTGTAGCTTGGAGCTCCAAAGTGATGATGTTCTCATGACAGTGATGGAGGTGATGTGATCCTCTATGACCTTTCCTTGATGTCCACACACTATCATTTTATGTTCTAGGAGTCAAAGTAGTTACCAGCTGACTGGAACTGGACCCATTTTCCATGAAAGAAATTCCATGAAGTTTGTGGCTGTTCTTTGTAGCCATCTCAGTACTGTGGGTGCTTGGTACTATCTGTGTCTGCTATCTGTTCATTGTTCTTACCTCATCAGTGTGGTACACTGTTGAAGACCTGCATATGCTATGGACCACTTGGCATGTTTTCTCAGTGCTTTCAAACCTGGCTGCTGACAGTGTTAGAAGCTGTTTACATTCACACTCATGCACTTTATTTCCTATGAATATCCAGACTTCCGTTCCTTTGTGAGTGTGAGTGTGTGTGTGTGTGCGTCTGTATGTCTGTGTGTGTCTGTGCATACATGTTCATGTGCATTCGTGTGTTTGTGTGTGTGTGTGTGTGTGTGTGTGCCTGTCTGTCTGTGTGTATGTACATGTGCACGGGTGCATGTGTGTGTGTGTGCATTTGTGTGTGTGTGTCCTGTGCAGCATCAGCCTCTTCTGTCTACTCTCCTTCTCTCTTTTTGCCTTCCACTTCTTTTTCCAGTATATTCAATTAAGTTCTCTTTGGTGCCTTAGCAATAAAACAGTTCCCTCCACAGCATTAGAATGAATCTCTCTCATTATTTCATTTAGATTGTTGTTATGTTTGAAAACTTGAGGGCCAGGCAGGCAAGAGGAAAAGATTGTTAATTTGCAGGGAGTCCCTGTGGTGTGGTGGGAGTATTGCCTTGGAGAAGCCAAGAAGCTGCCACTCGATGTACTCATGGAGACATAAAGAATTGATGAAAGATGCTGAAAGGCTCCAGCTCCCGTGCCTGTCATGCTGAGACCCATGACACCGAGGAGAGAGCAGTCCTATAGGTCTTGGTCAAGCCAGATTTAATGGCTGACTGCTTCTAGTCCATGTTCCCTCTCTTCATCTTGAAAGGGACATTTTTTTTCCTGGATGTCTCCTCCTACCCTGTGTGTGTGTGCATGTGCGTGTGCATGTGTGTGTGTGTCTTTTTATATTTCAGTGTGAATGTATGTGGCTATGACTTCATTCAATTTCCTCTCATCCCCTTCAGTTATGGTAATTCTCTTTGGCTGGGGCTCTCATTGGGAAAATACAGTAGATGGCAGAGACCAAGCTCAAGATCCTTGTAATTTGACTCAGAGAATGTCAGAGAACATTACACAAGGCAAGAAATTAAGCTCTGGGAGTGCTGGAGTGACATTGATTATGTAGGAATGACATATAAATAATTACCAAGCACTCAGGGTTTTTGTTAGTAATCTGTGTTTAGAGTCCCCTTTCAGGAGTTGGAAATGTCATCAGGTGGCTGAATAGCACTAACGGATCTGCATTTCATTCTTGCCTCACACTGTGCTAAACGGGAATCATATTTGTTACTGCACCAAGGAGCATCTTGCTGGAGAAAAAAGGCTGGTGGGGAGTAAGCAGGACTAGATTTAAATCTAATTGCTTTTCTGTTTTATGCCACTGTTGGGCTTGTGCACAATGACGTTATTTGTGGGGAATGAGGATTAGGCTCTTTGCTGGAAGGCAGAGTGAGAGAAGCCGATGAGGCTGTGGTTGGTGGTGATCCCAGACCACCAGGCATGAAAGAAAGTCCCTCAGAGCGTTGCATTAGTCTGGTATAAAAAAGTGGCTTTCTCCACTGTGTTTTTGTAATGGGTGGGTTTTAACTTTACCTTAGTGCTTCCATTTTCTTTTCTGTTTTCATCCTATGATTAAATCTGGGTCTGTGTGCAAGCTTCTGAACCAGAGAATGATCCAGACCAGCTTTGGAAATACAGGTAGAGTTTGGAATAGGATAGGATTTCCCTGCTGCATTTATTCTATGAATAAGCATGCCATAGATAAAGGAATTTCAGGGAATACTCTGGGACCACAGTCAGTAATTATGCCAACTAATTATCAAATCAAGGTGTTGGGCTTTCCTCCAGCGTTATTCAGCTAGCATTCCATAAATTTAACAATTGCAAGTGGTCAGGTGAGTGTGCCAATGGAAAATGATTAATAACACATAACAAAATGCCAAAGCTCGATGTATGCATGTATAATGGATATTTATATGTGTGTATAATGTATGTGTCTGTATAATGTGTTAATATTATAATGTTTATGTATGTGTATAATGTATGTATAATATGTGTATATAATGTGTGTATATATATATGTGCATGTTTTTATGCATAATGTATATGTATAATAGTGTGTATGTGTAATGTATATTTGTGTGCTCAGGTGTGTAGATAGGTGCACTTAGACAAGAAAGGCTATTTTATTTATGAAAAATGAAGCCCAAGAGTTGTGTAAGAATAAGGAGAAAGTTTAGTAATTAATTACTTGGGATATAATGAGGAGAGATGAAGTGATGAAAGGTTCCTCTGAATGGATTATAGGCAACTTTAGAAGGAGGAAGCACAAGGCAACAAAGGGCATTGGGAGCTCTTGAATTGCCCTCTTTAAAATCCCTCCATCACACTAGAAGTCAATTCTGCATTTCCTCAATGGGCATGTGAAGCATGGCTCTCTCCTCATTGTCTTAGATTAACCACTAACTGCAAACCACAGATTAAATAAAGTATTGAATATTCGTCTTCCAAAAATATACTTGAATGTTGTTTATTTCCCCAAAAGGTCTGCTATGATGCATTTAAGTGCCATATTGCTAAATACGCACTGTACTTTAATACCGGCACCAGCTAGTCTGCAACTGCCTTACCAAGGAAGCAGCTGTGCAGGGGCCCCACAATCACAGATAGAGTTTTTCTCATAAACTGTTTAATTGTTTGCTTCTGGAAACAATTAGACTGACGGTATTATAGAGTGAGTGTCGTATTGCAGCTGGCAATCCTCTTTATGAGTTTTCTTAGCAAAATACCATGTTGACATATGTTGGGCCCACAGAGAAGATTCAGTTATGTGGTAACTTGACCTCTAAGGAAATTGTAAAAAAAATACAACAGCTTAGAAGAGGTCTCCTTCCAAAGTGGCACAGTCGGGGAGGGGGTGCCTGTCTCTAGCAAGTATGTTCTGGCACAGTGATTCTTGATGCTTGTGGCTCAAGGTTTTGAATGGCATCCTTCTTGCTCTGTCATGGTGCTGGAAGACCCCCAAATTCTCTTCTAAAATGGTCAGATAACAGAATTGAGGATATATGCTTATGATAAGCATCTACTCCAAGATGCTTTTCTCCTGGCCAACAATTTGCAAAGCCTCAATAAGTAAAGTGCTTTGAGAAGGAGTTGTTAGTATTTGCTTTCTAGTCCAAGTCCAATATGAAGGGTGGATAGCTTCAGTGGCCTCATAGCTCCCCACTTACTACAGCATTCAAGAGGGCATTTAGCATATTTATCCTGCCTACTAGTAATCAACCAATTTGCTCAGTTTTTCTACATGTATTCAGCATCTACAGTGTGCCTTGTACTATCGCAGCACTGACCTACAACAATGCCTTCACAAAAGCTTCTGCTGAAGGCAGCAGGGAGGCATAAACATGGGCACATGGGAACATGTAGGGATGTTGTAGCCCACGAAAATCATGGATAAGCATAATCGTGTGATGGTGGTTGACTTGGTTGTGGTGTTTATGATTGGGCTCATATGAAAAGGCTGTGAAATTTTTTATTGAGAAAGTTTCATCTGAGTTCAAGCCAAAAATCATAAAAAGGAATAAGTCATGGAAAGAGTTGAGTGAAGAACCAATCCAAAGATTGAAACATGAATTTAGTATGTTTTGTGAACTTGAAGTCAGAATTCCTGTACTAATCCTTGTTGGCTTTAGTTAAGACTCTGGCCAAGGACTGTACAATCATATAATACTTCAGTCCATCTATCTATTCATTCACTATCCATCTACAAATTCACCCACACATCCATTTATTTGCCCATCATCCTTCCATGTTCCCAGTCACCTATTAATATATCCGTCCATCTGTCCAAACACCAGTGTGTCTATCTGCCACTAATCCATCTGTCTGTCTGTCCGATCCTTAATGGTGTACTACCCTACAAGAGGCTAGATTGATAGTATAAATATCACAGAAATCAGTTTGGAATCTTGTCTTTAAGATTCATACCCTACCAAGAACAATAAATTAATGAAAACAGTGTCAACATGGACTTGTGCTATAATGTTTGGTTAAAGAGTCAGATAAGCTCAGTGATAAACTTCCAGGAAAGCAGGAAGGCTTTACCAAGGAGGGTATCTTTGACACATGCACTGGAGGAATCGTTCGGTGGGGAAACAGTGAGACCTTTCTAAGCCTACCCAAAGTTGAGGAGACTGTGGTTTTCATGGAAGGGGAATGAGACTAAATGGAATAAAACAGGACAGATTGGTAATGAAGGTCAAGGTTAGAGAACTTCCAGATCAGGGTCATAAACGGTTGCACCTGTCTTGTAGATAAACTCTTTCATTATTTCAGCCTTGGCTGAAGTTTGACAAAATGAATCCATCTCCCCATTTTTAATTAAGAGATCTCTTGGATAGAAAAATACAATCCAATTTCTACTTTCTCTTTAGAGAACAACCACACCCACCCACATTCCCATCAGGATGCAACAGGCTGCCATCCAGTCAGACTTCTGTCTGTCCATTTTGTCAAGCTCTTGCCTTCGCCAGCCACAGCCCCAGAACAGTTCCCTTTTGTCAGCATACTTAACTGTTGTTTGTCTTAAGGAGAGCAGTAACATATTTCCTTTACTTAACGTCTCTAGCAAAAACACAGAGAGAGCAAAACAAAAACCAGCCTGAGAGGTTTGTCTGATTTAGGAAGTGCAAGAGTGGAAACATATTTCTTGTGGAAGTGAAGAATGTTCCTTCATCTTTACTATGCAAACAAAGTATGTCCCTGTGGAAAGGACACCTCTAGGGCTGGTAGCTCTATAGAACACTGGAATCTTGCATGTCTGACTAGTATAACCTGTTTGGTTTCAGAAGACATCTAGTGTGTGACCCCTCAGGTGTCCAGATGAAGGATTTAAATAAGGCTGTGATATAGCACTTAGACTAGCTCAGTGGTTTAGAAAAACAGTGAGAGGGGCTGTGACCATGACGGGTTTTGCAGTGGGGATAGAGTATCACACATCTAGAAGTCAGAACTAGCAATAGGGCCGCTACCGTAATGCAGCTGGGAACAGCCTGAGTCTGAATTAAGATGATATGGTGGTAGGAAGTGTCAAGAGCAAGGGCAGGGTAGGAGATTTAAACAGGGCGTGAACATGATGGATTATTCGACAACTCTGTGTGCCCCTTCTCTTGCTTTCGCTTCACCCTGAAGCAGATACTGGGTTTTCACATTCAGTGCTGACTGCAAACCTTCCTGAGGAGGGAAAGGCATCTGCAGCCTCTTGAAACCTGTACTATATCCTTGTAGTGAAACTGCCTTGTTGATAAAAATGATCCCCGTGTGAACATATGCTGTTGGTGCTGGTGAAGAAAGATGAGGAAAGATAAAGAATTACAATGCACTGAAAACACGGTTTAGAAAAACCCTCAACAGTATAACACAGCAGAGAAGCAAAACTGCCCTGAAGCCATGCATCATTCCCATACCTGACAGGGTACCTTGGAAACCTGGTATTTCATTGAAAGAGTTGGGGCAGTATTTGTGACTAGCTGCCTTCTATATTCATGTTCTATGTACATCTTATTTTAGTAAAACATCATGAACAACCCAAGGCATATACCTATCCACATTTTCCTGATCATTTTAATAATCTCCAATCTGTGTTTATGGGTTAATAAAATCAGTTTCCTATATACCTTAGGGTTTCTGCGTAGATTTGAACAGATTGTTCACTGATACAATTCTAAGAATATTGTTCCCTCGGACTCCAACTTTACAGTGGTCTCTAGATTTTCATTTCATTCATTCTACATGAGAGATCTTGGCCATAGTGTACTAAATACCACCGTGTTTTTTAATTAGTGTAGCCTTGTGGTGTATTTTGAAATTAGAAAGTATGAGTTTTCTAGATTTGCTTAACATTGCCCCTAATGTCTATGTGTTGATTCGTGGTTTGTACACAGGTGTGTAATGCGTGTTTGCATTTGTGTAGGTGCATATATCTAGTGCATATATGTGCAAGCACATATGTATTTGTATATGTGAAAGTCTGAGCTTTGACATGGGAGTCTTCCTCCATCTCTCTCTCCATTATTGATTGAGGAGGGCTCTTTCAGTTAAATCCAGAGCTCAGTGACACAGCTAATCTGGCTAACAAGCTTGCCTCTCTCTGCCTTCCGACTGCTGGGATTACTAAGAACCTCCATGCACACCTAACATTTATGTGGGCAATGGGGCTCCAAACTCTAGTTTTCACACTTTGCATGGTAAGTGCTTTCAACAACTGCATGATCTCCCCAGCTTTCCCTGTAACTTCCAAAGACCCCCTTTGGCTGGAGAGATGGTTAGTGGTTCAGGACACTTTGTTGCTCTTGTGGAGGGCCCAGGTTCAATTCTCAGCACTCATATAGTGGCTCACAACCATCCTGACTCCAATTTCAGTGGATCCGTTGTCTTCTTCTGGCCCCTATGAGTACCAGGCATGTACATGGTAAACATACACACATGTAGGTGAAACATCCATACACATAAAAATAAACTATGTATGTATTTCAAAACTCTTAACAGTTACAGACCATGTGATCTTGTACTAGTTAACTATTTTGAGCCTTCACTTTGTTTGCTTTCAAAGAGTGATACAAAAAGGAGGTATGTGCTGGCTGGTTGTGGATGTCAGGGTCCTCAGTAACATGATGCAGGTTCTGAAAAGAGAAGAAAGATGTGAGGAAGGCAGGGGTGGGGGCAGGTGGGGGTGAGCAGACTTTTCCATGGGCTAAGTTTAGCTCTGAACAGTGTGTTGCCTCTGAGAGCAAAGAAAACTCACTCTTGGGGGTGATTTTTTTTTCCAAGTGGAAAAGTTGATGATTTTCTAGCAGTTGAAATACTGACATCAGGATTAAGATAAAAGCAAGTTTTACATAACAATCAAAACCACAGAAGAGTGAAGGAAGAGATCCTGTGAGAAAAATTGGGACAATTCTTCAAGTTGAGCTGTGTGTACCGATGGCAGCAATGGGAGATGGAGCCCTTTAATCTTTCCACAAGAGGGAAGCTATTGCAAAGAGATTTATAACGTCACAAAAATGTGAACAGCCTCTTGCCAATCCGGCCCCATCCCATTCTTTCCATGAAGCTTGATGTTTCTGAGGGTGCAGGCTTCCCTGTACTCCAGCCTTTTTCTAGGGTTCTCTTTTAACATTTATCAGTTGATAGTGTGGCCTTCTGGTTGAGTGTGGGTCTCATTTGCCTTCTTCCCTTTGTCCCCACTGAACCTGTTCTATCCTTGTGGCACCCTTCAGCTGGTCTTCCTCTAGGATGTTCAGGCACAATATGTCAACATGAAATAATATGCTTCGGCTTACATTTTGGGAGTGAGGAACAGGCATAGCTGAACCAAGCCCCCTTCCCCTGGGGTCCTTTCCTCTCCTGAAAGAGCTCACTTCCAGTTCTTGAGATGTGTTACTACAATGGAGTTTTCTATTACTTTTCTGGTCCTTTGATTGAAACCAAGGCCCTGGGAATGTCCAGTAAGAGCTCCACCACTGAAAGATAGTTTTAACCTTTTGATTATTTTCTCCTGTTTATACACCTTGTGTATGTGTATGTGTGTATGTCTGTACATGCACACATATGTGTGAGTGTGTGTGTGTCTGTGTGGTGTAGAGCTATGACTGAGTGTGCATGTGTGTGTGTATGTCTGTGTAAGCACATACGTGTGTGTGTCTGTGTATGTGTGTGTCTGTGTGTGTGTGTGTGTGTGTGAGTGTGTAGAGCTATGACTGTGTGTGCATGTGTACATGTGGAGGCCATAGGAAGATACTAGGTATCTATCTAAATTGATTCCCATCCTATTATGAAAGACAGGGTCTTTATGCTGAACCTCATTCAGTTAGACTGGTTGACCAGCAAACCCTGGGACACTCTTAGCTCTGCCTACAGGTACACACTGTGATACCTAGTTTTTTTGGTGGGTGCTGTGTCTTGAACTTAGGTCCTCAGTCATGCATGGCAGGCACTTAATCTGAGCCATCTTCCTAACCAAACATTTTGAGACAGGGTCTCACTGTGCAACTAGGCTGACCTCAGAGTTATTTTGTATCCCCAGTTGAGCTTGGCTTCCAATCATGTGTCAGTCTCCTGAGTTCAAGGATGATAGGTATGTTCCAGGACATCTACCTGCCACTAGCAATCTTTTTCTCAGGAGTGTCACAAACCAAGTAGGATCTTACCTGGAGCTCACCTTTTCTTGGACTACAAAATGCATGGTTAGCCTGGATAAGTGGAAGCTTAGCATGAAGGGCCACTTCCCTTTGCCTCAATATTCTATGTCCCATAACCTAAAGCCTACTTTAGCTCCTATACCTATCCACTCTGTAGTTGAAGAAAAGTCACCTAAATGTATCCCACCTTCCCTTTATCATCTATAAAATGGGTATGGATAGTAGCAGGTATCCTATAGGACTGAAGGTTAAATGAACTATTGTAGAGAATACACTTAGAACAGAGTGGTATGAACAGATAGTAGGCATTTAGAAAATGCCACTTATTTAAAAATAATACCTCCATTAGTGCTGTTGTGTGAGATAGAGTCCTCACCCTGAGCTTGCTGAAATTCTGTAGATGGGCCTGGAAGTGCTTCCAGGTCCTGGCACATAGTAAGTGTTCAGTTAGTTGAAGAAGGCTGCTGTATGTTGTATCAACATTGCCTGGTGGGCTTTGGAAAGGCTAGAGTTGGGAATATGGCTCATAACATCAGAGCATGCAAGCATAAATTTCTGCCTGGAGTAAAAGACACACTGATACTATAACATTTCCTCAGACATTTAATTACTTTATTACTTCTTTACATATTCTATCTTTATATTTTATAATTTATTTAATATTTATTTGGCGATTGTTGAGATAGTGTTTTGTTATTTGGTCCAGGCTGGTCTTGGACTCATGATCTTCCTGATGATTCAGCCTTCTAAGTGCAGGGTCACAGGTATATGCTGTCACACTCAGTTATAATTTGTCATTATACTCTGCATATACCTCTACAAAATAATAAATGTATATGGCTACTCTCTCCTCATTCTGGGCTCTGAAATCACTATGCCTCTTCCTTTTCTTGCTGGCAGGTGTCATGGATGGAGACAGTGCTGAGATCTGCAGCTTTTCTTCTGATGCTGTGATGGGGGTTATGGAGGGCAGGACCTTCTTCAAGTAGTTTCACTAGAGAGCTCAGCCCTGGGGAGTCAACAGCTGTCTCTGTCTGCTTCCTAGCCACTATGATGGTGTCTAGGAAGGTAATACGGTACAATAAAGGTCTGACTTCTATTAGACTCCTAAGCTGGGCTCATGTTGCCTTATAGAGATGTTTTTCTGGCGAGACACATTTTCCCTCCCCTTCACTGTCTGGGGAAGTGGATATACTTTTCTTCTTGGATCCCCTCTATGCCCACTTCTCCCATCTGCTCGCTTCTGAAGGTGAGAAAGAAATTATACCCTATGAACAAAGTAGGCACTTTCCTCTTACCTATTTGAACACTTTTGCTTTAATCATTATATCGTTCTAGGTCAATGCTAGTGTTGATGATATCATTGGTTACAAATGTCATCATGTCTCTGCCTAAGAGATTTTATCTGTTTTCAATTTCTGTGTTTAGGTTGTTACTGCCTTGTACATGTAACCCATTGTAAGGATGGTAGACCATCCCTTCTTGTTGCCATTGACTCACAGTCTTTCTTTCCACAATGATTAACCTATTGCCTGATCTCCATCCCCTATAAGGATAATAAGACCTCTGGGTTCAGCACCCCAGCCACCCATGCATTATTTTTATGCCATGCTGATGAGGGAGTGCTATCCTTACCAAAGTTGTGCTATGCTCTCAAACTTCCAGAAGTGCTCTGATTTCAAGTGCCATTTTGCTTTCTGATGAATGTTTTTGTAGGTGGCTCAGGCCACTGGACATGCCTCATGGCTTTCTCCTACCTCTTCCCAGGGATTGATAGATAAGAATGTGGTTTGGTTGCTCACCATGCTTAGAGACTCAGGGATCTATGAGGCAGAAATATTCTAAGAGCCAGAGGTGGCTGAAGATTCCAAGGGGAAACATTAGCTTGCAGACATCGTAGGACTGATGCACATATGAATTCACAGAGATTGTGGCAGCTCGAAAAGAAATGTACACTGGTTTAAACCAGACAAAGTCCCAGCACTGAGAGGAAATGTGGACACACTATCTACCCCTTGCCAAGATGGTATTTGCTTCTATATTTGACTGGGCTAGGAAAGAGAAAATAAGTTTTCTCCAATGGAGTATCACTGGGAATATTGACCTGTACTTTAGTGAAGGCCCATGCCCAGGAATAGTTAGCCAATACAAAGTGACTCTTATGTGTTTGTGTGTTTCTATCTATCTATCTATCTATCTATCTATCTATCCATCCATCCATCCATCCATCTATCTATCTATCTATCTATCTATCTATCATTGACCTATTGATTTTTTGGTTTTAAAGTTTGTCTGTTTTGATTTTTCTTTGTTTGTTTTTGTTTTGTTCTATAAGTGTCTTTTTATTTTAAATGAGGTTTGCTGAATTACAGGGGAACTACTCAAGAGGGAGTAGGCATGCCTTTGCCATATGTAGGTAAACCTTCCACTTTTAAATTATTTACAGATTTACTAAATATAGACTGAGCACCAGATATTGTAGTAGCTGCTGCGTTAGAAGCATGGACAGGGTATATTACTAGTTAAATTCAAAATCTGAGGATGGAGAGGACTTAGAAGAGCACATGGACTCATGCATGCATGGGTGTAACACACACACACACACACACACACACACACACACAACACACAAACACACACACACACACCTGAAATATGGCTAGGTAGGGAGATGGAGGATTGCAGGCGCAGGGTCTTGGTGTAGAATTATTAATACAGATGCGTTCAGGAGACAAACAGAAATGAGTTGTGCCTTAAAGTGAAGGGGAGGGGCTAGGCTGGTGAGGGAGCCTGGAATGGAGTCACAACAGGAAAGAGTATGTGTGGTGCTGAGGGCAGACTTGGTAAGCAAGCAGAGTTTTGTTTCTATTTGACTTTTTAGAAACATTTCTCCAGATGTGGAGTTGGAGGGACAGTTTGAATGGGCAAGAAAGGATGTCAGAAGAGTTATTGCACTATTGGAGAGATTAATATGGGATGAATTAGGGAGACAGAAGCAGGGACAGAGAGAAGGAGATAGAGTTAAGAAATAGAAGCAGATTTGAAAATGATGTGATGAATCCCAGGCACTGAAGTTGATTTCTGGCTCAGACAACTGGTCCTTGCCAGTGGTATCAGGGATGCAGAGGGTTGAGCAGGTATGAGTGGAAAAGATGTTGGGTTCTGTTTGAAGTATGATGTGGCTTCTCATGAAGGTGCTTACGACCAGACTTGAAGCTCTGGCCCTTATCCCTTGGACTAGAATGATTTTCAGAGCAGCAGGAGGGAAGGAGGGCAAGAAAGGATATATTTACAGAGACTGTGGGGCAGATATTTTCATTTACAGTTTCTTTTATATTTAATATGGATAATTTATCCCCACTGTTGAGATGAGGAGGGTTAAAGATTGCACATGGCCAGGAAGTATCCAAGCTGAGATTCAAGTCACACACTATGTCCATGTGTGCCCGTGTTCTTGTGTATGCTCTTCCCCAGTAGACAGTGCTAACATCATTCTTCACTGTGCCAGCCAGAGCTTGAAAATATCATAGTCATCGTTCCAACTTGGCATGTCTTGCTGGCTTAATCCTACAGGACACCTAATTCTAATTGCCCATAAACTAGAGATGATACATTAATAACAGGACTCAGATCCCAAATCAGTGCCAGCTTGCCTGATGGATAGGAAAACCAAGACAGAATGCTGGAACCATTAGTGGCGGATTCTAGATTTAGAAGGTTTTATTCTTGCACTCTGCCCTGTGCAAACCTACTGTGACCTGTGACTATGGCTGTAGATTTTGGTGAAACTGTTCTTCAGCTGAGAAGAGACAATCAGGAAAATTTTCACTCAGGACTCTCTCTCTCTCTCTCTCTCTCTCTCTCTCTCTCTCTCTCTCTCTCTCTCTCTCTCTCTCTCTCTCTTCTCTCTTTCTCTGTGTGTGTGTGTGTATGTGAACCTACCTTGGTATTATTGGAATAGAAATAACATGTGAAGGCTCTTCTCTGATCCCTGTCAATGTGTCTCCTTCCCCCAGAACAAAGGCTTAGACACAAAGGAAGAGAAATGGCTTAAAGGGATGAGATGGAGGAGAGAGGAGGAAATAGAACATCAGAAATGGCAGCCCAGCCATGTTCTTCTGGAAGACTCTTGACCACAGGAGCATGCTGGAGTGAAGTCTGTGTTAAACATTTTGTGAAATAGCAAAGAAAAAGCCCATAGCTGCTGGGCTGGGTTTCTTGAAGCCATAACCTTATTAAAAGTTATGTTTTGATCCTTGGAAGCAGATCTTGTATGAGTGTGTGTGTGTGTGTGTGTGTGTGTGTGTGTGTGTGTGTGAAGGAAATGAATCATGGTATGAAATTCTGTTCCATTGCATTTATTCTGAGAGATGCTCCTGTTCACTGGGCCAGGGCATTGCAAACATTCAGACACCACCGAGAAACCAATTTTCAGGGATTCTGATTGTCAAGACTCAGTCTGGAGGAGCGGGCTACAGCTTGCCTGCCTCGGAGCACAGCCAGGAATGAAGACAGTCATTCACCCAATGCTCCTGAGACAAGGGAGGCTTCTCAGACTGGTATTAAGGCTCAATGAGAGTACATGGGTCCAGATTCAAAACCATAGCTAAGGACAAGAAGGCTGTCATTGCTTCAGCCAGGGAGGTAGCCAGCATTGACTGAACCATATTCTCAGCCATAGCTGTGACAGTCTTCATGACTTAGACTCTCTAAAGATAACTTGCTTCTGTGTACTTCTCCTAGTGAATTGTCTTTTGCTGGTCTAGGTCTAACTCAATAATTCTGGAATAAGTACTATCTCTGCCTCCTTTAGAGCCCCCATAGCAAGCCTCTATGGATGTTTCTCCTTTGAGTGAAGTACAGCATTCCAGCCCACGTAGGCATCACTTCAAACAAAGCATTGCCAAGGAGACAGCATTGTTAGTGTTCCAAATTCCAGAGAGGGAATTTGGCTCATAACTGAGGTAACATCCAGGTTCCTTGTTGTCATATTAGTCTACCGTAACGGCAAGAGTGTGAAAGAAGAGCACAATGAACAGAGTGAAAGTCAGGAATCCCAGCATAGTGCCCCAACACCCTCCAAGGCTCAACTGGTCTATTCTACTAGGTATATAGAAATATCTATGAGCTTTTGCTTAAGGTCAAGGATTATAAACAGGTAGCCAACCTAGTAGCTGTATGGCCTCAGGATGGGGCGGAGGGATGGATGAACCCAAAATAGACTCTGACTTCTGTGCTGTGAATTAATTTGATTGTGATTTCACCTCCAGAGATAGCAAGGGTGAGGTGAAAGGTGAGATGAAGGTATTCATTCATATTTCTGCCATTCAGGAGGCTTGAGATGAATCTAGTCTTCCTACAGTGAAATATGAGTGACCATTCCATACAAGATGAATTCAGGAGTGTGCCTGCTCCATGATGAATGGGATATAACTTAGGTAGAGATTTAGCTATTTCAGTTGAAAGAGCTTGATAGTCAGTGTCACCTTTCTGGATGTCCATCAGAGAAAGCATAGAGGTGGTGTTAGTGTGAGCACTCCATGCCTTGTTCCTGTAATGGCCTGGTTCTTTCAGTTGCCTATGCACATGTCATCTTCTCTTCTCTTCTCTTCTCTTCTCTTCTCTTCTCTTCTCTTCTCTTCTCTTCTCTTCTCTTCTCTTCTCTTCTCTTCTCTTCTCTTCTCCTCTCCTCTCCTCTCCTCTCCTCTCCTCTCCTCTCCTCTCCTCTCCTCTCCTCTCCTCTCCTCTCCTCTCTCCTTTCTCCCTCCCCTCCCCTCCCCTCCCCTCCCTCCCCCCCCCCTCCCCTCCTCTCTTCTCTTTTCTGAGATAGGCTTTGCTTTGTAGCCCAAGATGCTCAGAACTGCTGTTCTTTTCTTGCATCTAAGTGCTGGATAATTATATGGAATTATAGTTCACATTTGCTCTCATTTATCTGGAATATAGTGCACACTGCCTCTCTTTGTTTACCTGGAATTATAGGTGTACACTGGCTCTCTAGATTATCTGGGATTATAGATGCACATTGCCACTTCTATCTTTTCTGGCATTATAGGTGCACCATGCCATTCCTGTCTTATCTGGGTTATGGGTACACACTGTTACACTTGATTTGTTTGGTATTGTAGATGTGTAAAACCACTTTTGTCTTATCAGGATTATAAGTGCACACTGTCACTTCTAGCTTATCCGGGATAGAGGTATATGGGCCACTTCCAGTCATCATTTAAAGAAAATGTTGACGGAATTTGTATTATGTGCCAGATGCTGTGATAAAAGAACTAGTGATGTAATGATGCAATAACCCAAAGTTTCATCTTCACAGTGATCTGGATACAAAAGCTGAAGACGAGGCTTTGCAGTAGAGAACAGTTTTGTGAACTTTGGCACAGATCGTCCACTTTATCTTCATTGCCTTTTTGAGAAGAAAGCCATATATTCCCATTTGAGAGAAAAGGAGAATCTGACATCACTGTGAGAAATACCTAATAAAACAACTTAGAGAAAGAAAGGTTTATTTTGGCTCATGGTTCCAGGGGTTCAGTCTATTATGGTTGGATGGAAGGCAACGCAGAGCCTCTCAGATCATAGCAGCAGTAATGTGTAGCAAAGGTGACACAATCATTATGAACTACAAGGAATGAGACAAGAAGTGGGCAAGGATACCATAGCACCCAGGGACTCACTTCTAGTGACCTGCTCCCTTCAAGTGGCTCCTACCTCTTAAAGTTCCACAAGCCTTCTGTGTTGGTTAGTTTTAATGTCATCTTGACACAAGCTAGAGTTATATAAGAGGAGGCAGCCTCAATTGAAAAAATGCCTCCATAGTATAGGGTTGTAGGTAAGTCTGTAAGGCATTTTTAAAAGTAGTGATTGATGTGGAAGGGGCCACACTGATGTGGAAGTTCATTGTAGGTGGTACCACTTTGGGCTGGTGGTCCTGGTCTCCGTAAGAAGACAGGATGAGCAAGCCAGTAAGCAGCACTATTCAATGGTCTCTGAATCTCCCCCTAACTTTGTGTTTCTGCCCAGTTCAAGTTCAATGGACTCCTTTCCTTCTCAAGTGTTTCATTGTGGTAATCATCACTAAGACAAGGCTCTAAATAGTGCTACCAGCAGAGGTCCAAGCACTTAAGATATCAGTCTGTAGGAGACATTGCAGATTCAAACTGTAAAACCAGACACTGAGTATTGCATTAGTTGGATTTGATGCATGTTCTTGGGGTGAGCAAGAGTCTTCTCTTTCCACTTGCCTTCTTTGACCTTCTACAAAATATGATGTTCTGAGCAAAGGAGGAAAGACAGTTTTTAGAATAAGGATTATAAGTCAACCTTAAGAACTTCTTTGAGAAAATGAAAAGAGAGAAAAAAGTACGTGCTCACTAAGTTACCTTTACATTCCCTTCTAGTTTTAAATTCCCAAAGCACATGTCCTCTGAGTGGTTCAGGGTATTTAACTTCTTGTATTGCCAGGCAAATATTTATCTTTGTGGAGGAGGCAATCAAGAGCAGCCACATGCCCCTAGGAAAAGTCTTCCCTCTCTTTGTGGTTTACAGGAGTCCTGCATTCTTGAGGTTTCTCCTTCCATCCTGGATTAGTCCAGAGGCTGCAAAAGCTGAGCCTGACTGGGCAATTCTGGTGCTGCAGTGAGCAAGGGAGCCTGATGACAAATATCAGGTAAATGGACCTTCAGAGGAGTGACCAAGACACAGATCCAGAGTCAGAGAGCAGAGAGACAGAGAGCAGGGAACCCAATATTGTCACTGTGTCTATTTCTAAACAGAAGTAGAAACCAGATTCAACATTTAGAAACCATAGTGTGGGCCAAGGCAAGCACAGCTGCAGGCCATTTCAGGTCACCAAGTCTGTTTCATCTCTAGATCCCAGAGATAGCTGGTTTGGGGGCAAAGGCAGTAACTCATTCCATATGCCTACTATCCAAGGCCTTCACATTCGTAAGCACATTTCCTAACTGTACAGGGAACTCATGGAGGTTAAGCTGCACTCCCAGGGACACACAGCTGCTGCCAGGAGAATTCATACTTAGACTTCCACTGACATCTCACAGTGCCCAGCTAATCCATTCACTTACTGTCCTTGGGGGTTACATGGGCAAGTGGAACCATCCCATTTTATGGTGGGACTCACAGTGGGAGAATTGGACACTTAAAGCTTAAGGTTCAACCTTCCTCTTTTATAGAGAGGAAGTAGAAGCCCAGAGTGATGAAGGGACCTGTCCAGCAACTGTCACCTATCTAGGCTGCAGCAAGGAACAGAACAAAGTACCCAGGTTTTGAGGCCACTCTTGTGACAATATCCCACATGTGGGCCCTTCCTTTTCAGCTTTTCTACCTAGGAATGTCTAAGCCAACAGAGTTGAAATCATACTACATGTGTCCATCCACATACTATGTATATATATATGTACAGAGACATATATGAAAGCACACCCCTTTGCACCGCTGTTTGTTCACTTTTAAATTGTTATAGCTTTGTCATTCAGCTGACAAGGGAAGTTCTTGGTCGCAAACAGACCAGTCTGGCTCTTTAGGGGTAGCTGTGTTAGATACCTCTCTTTGTCTTTCCTCCTTTTCTCCCTTCTTCCTTCCTTCTTTCATTTTTTTACTTTGAGGAATAGTATTGTGACACATTCCTGGGTCCCAGGGATACAGGGCCTTCCTTCCACCATCTACAGTGTGAGCTGGCCAAAGGCCAGAAGCCAGGCCATTGATGTAGCATGGATTTCTGTATAGCAGGTGTGCGTGGAATAGTGTATGTGGGGATGGTACCTGCTTCCCTCTTCATAAAAGTTGTCCATGACCATTCAGGGCCTCTATTCTCACTGGAGCAGAGGGGCAGGTTTATATTATCAGTCTAGCTTGGTTTGCTTGAACAAGTTTTTAAAGCAATTTGGATCAGTAACTGATGTTTTAAAATTCAGAGATTTTCTAGTAAAACATGGAATTCTGTCTGCCATAAAGCATGGGGTCCATCTCTCACAGTCACAGTCCAGTGGTGCTGGGTGATGAGCATCTTTTGTCTCCTAGACCGATGGCTTCTCCCATTTGCTACAGTCCCCATTCCTTGCTGCTGTGACTACCAGTCCTTCCCACCCATGACGTGCTTTCCCGGGGTCTGGTAGGCATTTGCATTTGTGAGCTAAACCCAGATCCACATTAGAACTGAAACGTGTTCTCACAGACATCAGTGTGAACTCGAAGTCGATGAGAATGAGGCTCTCAATACCAAAGGGATGGATCCCCTTAGCAAAGCAGACTGCCAGGATCATATTCAGCTTCCCATGCTGGAGAGTCTGCTTGTGTGGATGAGTGTCTCTGTGTGTGGAAGTTTTACCCATACACATGTAGGTGTGGTTTTATGTGGGGAACATGTATTTGGGTATGAGTTAATGCTTCGCATGTGTGAAGATGTGTGTGTGTATCTAAATATATATGTGTATATTTGTCGAGAATGTATGTGTGTAGTGGCATATATATATGGATGTATGTGTATATATGTGTATGGGTCAGTGTGTATATGTGTAGATGGTGTATGTATATGTATGTATGTGTATATATGTGTAGGAGTCAGCATGTATATGTATAGATGGTATATGTATATGGATGTTTGTGTATTTACGTGTATGTGTCAGCATGTATATGTGTAGATGGCATATGTATATGGATGTATGTGTAAATATATGGATGTGTTTATGTGTATAGGGATGTGTAAGAGTATGTGGATGGATGTGTGTGCTTGAATCTCTCAGTGTGTGTATGCCCATACAGTGTTGAGAGGTCTGTGACTTATTCCCCCTTTCAGTTGATACTTTGTCCTCTGTAGGCATAAGTGATGTAGTCACCTGGTGGGGACCCAGCTTTTTGTCACAGAGGGGATACGCTTTTATTCCCTTCACCAACTGAGTGACTGATAGTCTTGGTGTCCCTTGCCAAGCATGGTGTGCTTGTGATGCTCTGGACATGCAGTAGCTCCACCTCCCAGAGAGACCAGTAGTCAGTGGAGGCAGAGCTGTAGCTTGCCCCTCAGCTGTATCCTTCTGAGGATGTGAAAGGAGACCTTGACTTAAGATTGATTTTTAACATGTTTATCGTCTGAGACTTGAATTGCAGGCTGGATTACTCTCTTGCCAGAAACAAACAACATTTTAATGGCTTGCACTTGCAGAGAAGGAAAGCCTGGAATTGTGTGCTTGTCCCTCTTGTGCAGATGCTGAGGATCACCTGATGCTTACCACTGCCATCAGGAGGAGCACAGCTGGGACCCCTTCTCCTGCCTGCCCTCCTGCCAGGGTCCTGTCCCGTCTCTGCGTGATGCTTGTTCTGTCAGCAGAGTTTGGATCCTCCCAGAGGGTTTTTTTGTTGTTGTTTTGTTTTGCTTTCCTTCACTCTCGAGTACAAATCGCAGCAAAAAGTGTGGTTGAGTGGTTAACCTGGTACAAAATTTCCAGCAAAGATGAGGGGACAGTGTCCAGATCTGAACAGACCATTTGCATTGCTGGGATAGATAGCTGCCACCCATCTGAGAGTGTCCTTCTGCCTTGGTAAGGATGCACAGAATTGGAAGTGCTTTTGACAAGAGATGAATGATGCTCCCTGTCCTCCCATCGAAGCTTCCTAGAAAAAGAGAAAGAAAACACATTCCTGGTCCATGCAAGGAGCAATGGCTTGGAGGGTAATAGTCGCCACAGCTAATGGGGATTGACTCCTCCATGCAGAGTCACAGTGTATATCCACAAATGCCTTAGGAGGCTGGCTCTGCTGCTGTCCTGTTTGGATGTGCAAGGCTAAGGAGCACAGAGGCTCGGTAACCTCTTCCGAGCCACACAGTGAGAAAGGGTTGGTACTTGGCTTTGAGCTCTGTGGTATATCAGTTGCATTCTGCACTCCAACCAGCTCTACACATTCTACCATTTTAACTTAAAGCTTCAGTGGAGGCTGAGTAATTCCGTTTCTGCAGCTAATTTTGTTTATTGATGTTCTGATCAAACCGCACATGATCATGATAATAATAATATTAAAATTTATTCTGTCCTTAGGATACGTTGGAGATTATGCAAAAGTTTAATGTGAATTTTTAAAAAATAGATTCATAAGGATTACAGGAAATGGCTGCAGACGTTTCTTAGGATCTGACAGACAAGGTTAGACATGACTTATTGAGCCATGGAGCTTGTTGCTAGAACCTACCACCTGGATCTGTGGTGCTTCCTTCGACTGTCTCCCCATCTGACACCTGCTCAGCTTCAATCATGAGATGCTCATGCTGATGGCTCGGAGTGCTGGCTGATCTCCCTATGGCCATGTATATACCCTCTTCTCTGCTCAGTGCTTCCTGTGTCCTCAGTCACTCAGCTTTCCATCAGCTCTGTCCCCTTACATTCTTGTGTTTGAACTTCATGATCTTGGTCCTCCCATTTTTCATCTCTTATACTTAGGTTCTCATACTTACCTCAGCAGTACTGGGATTGAACTCAGGCCTTTGTGCATGCTAGCTAAGTGATCTACCGTGAAGCTACATTCCCAAATATTGGTTTAATGGCACAAGACCTTACTGCATAAAGCAAGCCGGCTTTGACTTTGCGATGTAACTCAGGCTTGCTTTGAACCCACATTCTCCTCCTTGTCTGTGCCTTTAGAGTTTGGAGAAGGGCTGGGATTCTGGTTCCTCAAATGATTTTCATGGATGTATCATTTGGAAACTTTTAGTGTCAGTCAGGCACATAATAAAAGGTTCAGAAAATGTTAATTTGCCTTCTTGAAAGTTTTCCTTCGAATTCTCAATCTATCAAAGGAAACATGGAAAAAAATAAAGCAACATGGCAAAAGTCAGCGAAGCTCAGGAAGGTCCCGTGTCTTCAGAATTCTAGGAGACTTTGAAAAGTGAAAGACATTTAGAGTGCTAGGAATGTATCGTCTCTAACTGTCTTACGTTCTTTTTGAGAGAGAGTGAGAAAACTTTGACATTTCATTTTCACACCTGTAATGTTACAAGTCGAGCTGGAGCTTGGGAATCAGGGGTGGCTATGATGTAATAGGAGAAGGAGAGGCAGTGACAGGTTGGAGATCTGGGCAGGTCAGGCATGGAGATGCTTCTGGGTTCTGCAGTACAGGTGGGTTCGAACTCTAAGGTGCCACAGGCCTTTTCACCAACACTCCAGGAGCAGGACTAAGCACCCCATTTTTTCTTCTAGGAAAAAGAAGTTGGCTCTCACCATGTTCTGCAGTTCTGCGCTACATCGTACCTCCATGTGTGCACTCCACAACTGCTATGTATGGTGTAGGCAACTAAATGTCACAGAGATACTGTCTGGTCTCTCATATGCCCACACTTCTCGTGTCTTGTTCCTAGATGGCACTGAAGCAGAAAGTTTTGTGAAGTCTGTCTTTAACCTGGACTGACTTTACCGGGCCTTTGGTCCAATATGTTTTGCTTCAGGTTGTTTGTATTTTTATTAAAAATCATTGAGTTTTGGTAGCATTTTATCTAGTCATGGGGGAGTGGAGTCTTCCCTGGTGGAGCTCCTCCCCATGAGCTGTATTCACCATCCTGTCCAGCTCAACAGCCTAGGCTTCCTAATAAATTGTAGGAGCACTTAAACAGCATAGGTCACCATAAACAGAAGTATAAGGAGGCTGAATGTGAGTTCAAGGTCAACCTGGGCCCATAAGATAAGAGCTGGCCTCAACACAATGAATAAATAGCTATGTAAATTACATAAAATTGGGGGAAAAACAACATAATTGGTAATTTGTTTCTCTGAAAGGTTAAGAGAGCCTCCTAGACAAGGGCTGTGTGTTGTGGGTCATTTTTAGCCCTAACACCCAAGCTGATAGCCAGTACTTAATGAGGGCTTGACAATTATTGTTTCTGAACAATGGTTATTATTTAGACATTTAGAAGGGACATTTTCAAGTTGACAGATTGAAATTATCTTGAATGTTAGGGGTTGTCGGGACAAAGACGTTTTCAAAGTTGACTGACCGTCCTTTTAGATTCCTTTGCCAATCTGATCCTGTGTAGGCATCTCAGTGCCTTGGCCACCACAGCACAGTAGCTCAGGGCATGCTGGTCATGTCTTTCTTCCTGTTTTCCTAATGGCTGTTTGTGGGCTTCTCCTGTGAGTGCTTCTAGGGTAGGAGCATCATCTTTCAAAGCACACCAGGTTCTGAAAGTTTTACCCTGAGAACTAGTTCATGGTGTGCAGGTAAACCCATGGCAGGTCTGATCTGTGTGTGCAGTGAGTATGGGGCAGGGCACATGGATTCAATGATGTCTTGCACACAAACTGTCCAGTGGTCAGTAGGGGTGATATTGTCCAGTGGTCAGTAGTGGTGAAATTGTCCAGTGGTCAGTAAGGTCATAGCTACAGCAAGAGCCCCAGGACAGCTTTGCAACTTGAGACTTAGCTAAACACTGCTTGGCTGCCCACCTGGCTGAACTGTAGGAGGCAAGCATCCCTGCTCACTACTCTACATTTTAAAAAGCTAGGATGGTGAAATGGCTCGGTAGCTAACATGCTTAGTGGGCAAACGTGAGGACTGGACTTCTGATCGTAAAACCCATATAAAAAGCTGAGTGGGCGTAGTGGTCTACCTATAATGCCAGCACTTGGGAGGCAGAGACAGCAGAGGCCAATTGATTAGCTATAGTATCTAAATCTGCTAGCTCTGGCTTCAGAGAGACCCTCAGTAAATATAGGAGAGAGAGATTAAGGGAGATACTTGATGTCAACCTCTGACTTTCGTGTTCACATGTGCATGTGCCCACACACACAGCTGCCACATGTGCCACACACGTGAACGTGCATACACACACACACACATTATATTTGTCTGTGTCCAAAATAAATAGAAAAAGAAAGGCAAGCTTCAAATGATTCAACAACTATCCCAAATGTGTGGGAGGCAGGAGCAACCAAGATGCAAACTCAGATCCCTTGCTGCTAATGTCACCCAGGAACTCTCAAACCAGACTGCCTGGATTTCACTTCTGACTTGGGTGCTGATGAACTGTGTGACCTGTGACTCACTGCCTTCTAAAGATTTAGGTAGTGTCTGAAGAGATGGGTTTCCTGAGAAACTTCATAACATCTATCTGTACTCTGCTCATAGTTCACCCTGGCCCCGCTCTCCTGCCCTCTTGCAGCTTCTCTTTCTTCCACTGTGTTCCCCTTCCATCCTTTCCCATGACTTTTATATGTATAGATTTGCATCTGGATCCTGAGTATGCATACAAGCATGCTTAACTTTCCCCTGCTTTTCCTTTTTCCTCTGATTTCCTCTAGTTTCCTTCCTCCTTCATAGTCTTCATCCTAATTTCATGCATGTATGTATGTATGTATGTATGTATGTATGTATGTATATTTTTCCCTGCATATGAGAGAACACATGATATTTGTCTCAGGAATTCTGCTTCTTTTATTTAACACAAGGCTCTCCAGCTCCAATTCTACTTTTTCTCCTGCAAGTGAGATAGTTTTATTTTTCTTTATGGGTGAATAAACGTATAGACAAAAGTTTCATAAAATATTTATTTATTTATTTATGTATTTATTTATTTATTGTGCGTGCACATGGGCATGTGTGCCACAGAGGCCAGAAGAGGGATTAATGCTCTTCAAGATCTGGAGGTACAAAGGAGTATGAATCACCCATTTTAGTCCATGTTAAAAAAAAAAATCCCTACAATGAGAAAGAAAAATAAGCAAAGCAGCCAGATGTTAAGCTACAAACTGGGCCTTATACAGCAAAGATCTTCTTGTCCCTGGAAATTCAGTGCTGCCTTACAGAGGGACAGTGTGTGAAGGTATTCAGGACGGTTGGGCCTCTGGGAAAGTAGCAGGTATTCTTAATTGCTGAGCCAGCTCTCCAGCCCATAGACCACATTTTATCTCCCTACCTGTTGATGTGCATCCAGTCTGATTCTGTAAATAAGCTTGCATGAACTTTTACATGTTACCTATTCTTTCCATGTCCTCAGTGTCCTCATCTGCAAAGGGGGAATAGTAGGCTTCTACATTCCTGTGAAGATGATGTGATATGGGTTGAAGAAAGTGCCTAGGATGGTACCTGGCAGCCAATCAGCAGTGCAAGCGTTAGTGCTGTCACATGGGACCCTGTATACCCACACACCTGCTCCTTCGTGAGCTGTCAGATACCTAGCTCTTTATTCATCTTTTTGATGGGCCAGTTGGCTGATAGCAGAGTCTCTTTGCATATCACAAGGTCTCCTTCACTCAGTGTTCCTCTGTAAGGTAGCACTGAATTTCCAGGGACCAGATCTTTGCTGTGTAGGGCCTGGGTTGTAGCTTAATGTCTGGCGGTTTTGTTATTTCTCTTCCTCATTGAAGGGATTTCATTTTTAGTATGAACTAAATGGAGTGTTATTTATGCAGGGCCTTGGTGACTGAGTGGCGGTCGCACCCACTGCATTTATGTATCGTTTGTGAACTGGCAGATTGATCCATCAAGAGCCTCAGGGGCATGTACACATCTCATTCTGTTATTCTATGAAGACCTTGGATCTGCTGTCTGTTTGATGTGCTGGGGATGTGAACAGCCCAGCTTGCAGGGCCTCAATCGGGAGGATTCTAGAGGAAGAATCTGGACAGTGATGGCTGTTGGCATGCATCTACAAGACGGGCAGCTGTTGCCCACCTTGTGTCCTTTGATCAGAAATGCTGCTCATGACTGAAGAACCGTCTGGCTGAAGGAACTCATTCTGCTTTAAAAAATATATAATATCTGAGCTTAACTTATGGTTTGGTAGAGAAAGCAGTACCAATGTTTCCATCTCACTTCCTGCAGACCTCTGAAAGCCACCTGCCATGCCACCCTCCAACCCCTTAGCAAGACTTAGAAGGCTTTTATCATGTTCCTTGTATCTCAGGATGTCTGAAAACTGCTCCCAACACACACACCTTCTGTGCAGACTCACTCCCCACTGGTTCTTGGTTGGTCTCTTTCAGGTGACACTTGCTCATGGCTGACCCTCTTGCATAAACTCTTGCTTTGTCTGGAAGATATTTCCTTCTCTTCTCCACTAACTACCCAAGCTGCTATACTTGTTGATGACTGAAATGTGTCCTTTCTGACGAAAACATGCTGTGTCTGGGTGCACTAGACTCAGTACATTCTATTGAACTAGGAAAAAATATACCCACAGATTTCAAATATGCATACTATCATTACAGGCCATTTCCTTCCTCCTTAGTCAATTTGTTTCCCAATTAGTTTTATCCTGTACCGTTCCAGTGGGAGCTTTCACTCAGCCAAGCATCAGGTATGTATGATGCTGCTATGAAATGTGGGTGGGGATCCTCTAGGGATCTACACATGCTGCTGTCTACACATGGTGAATAAACTCACCTTGCATTCAATACAATGCTGGAGTCAATATTTTATTTATTGGGTCTTTGTCTAGTTAATTCTACTTGGAATCTGCCAATTTATACATTCAAAAACTGATTTGGATTCAGTTGACATTTATTCGGCAAGTATTTTGGTGTCTCTGTGTGTCAGGGGCAGGTGTGGGCATGGGGATAGATATTGCAGAGAACATAACAACTCATGTGCATGTTTGTACATGTATAATAGATGCTCAAGCATGGACTACTAATTAATTTAGATACTATGATAGAATGAGCCCTAAAAAAAAGCTGGGGCAGCTTGTGAAGATGAATCAGAAGGTGCAAAGATCCTGAGTTTGGTGGATGCCTAATTGTGGAAGAGACATACAATCACAAGGATCTTCGTTTACCAACTGAGAGAGGTGGGAAGGCAGTGGAGGTCTGTGATGGGGAACATGACCATGTTATGTGTGAGCAGCACTATTCTAGCCACTGTGCCAAGCACAGGTTGTTCTTAGCCAAATGTAGAAATACTCCCAACTAGGAAGGCTATTCTGCCTTCCCTGGGTGTGCGATGGGGTAGACTGGGACAGAAGGCTGTACAGACTTCCATTGCGGCAAGCACTATAGTGGACTAGACGAGAAGGTGTGTAGCCTTCTGTGCAAGGACTATGGTATGACGGACTGGGCTAGAATGCATAAAGCTTTCCTTGGAGAGAAGCATGGTGGGATAGACGAGGTGGTGTTCAGTCTCCAATTGGAGGACTATGCTGGACTGGAATAGAAGGCCCTTCATCAGGGATGAGGGTAGGCTACACTAAAAAGTGTGCAGCGTTTCATGGAGGAACTGTGGTGGGCTGGACCAGGCTCTAGACTCCTGATAATACCTCACTTCCACTCCCAGCAGCAGCCTGTTGTTCTCTGTACAGTCCACAGCAGAGCTTCCTTCCTTTGTACCTCATTCTTTGTACCTCTTCCTTTGTGCCTCTTTCTACGGTGTTGTCATTTTCTTCTCCCTGTGTTCTCATCACTTCTGTGTGAAGTTTTATAACAGCAATTATCATGTTAGAGCAAATGGTGATTTGAAGCCTTTCTTTTTAATACTTTATTAGCATATGTTAATTGTACAAAGTAAGACATCCTGACATTTCCATATATGCGAACGTTCACTTCCCTCTTACTTTTCCTCATCCTTTCTCTTATCCCTTTTTCTTCACATGCCTTATAGCCACCCCCTTACTTTCTGATGTTTCCTTGAACTTTCTGATTTTTTTGTCTTAAACTTATTTCACTTAACTTACAAATCATTTGTAGTTCATTCCTTTGTGAATTTTCATGGACTAGGTCACTGCTCCAAGCATAATATGGATGTACCTTGCAAATCTACCTCATGAAAATTTGCACCTCCCCCATATTTAGGGATGTGTGGCAGGCAGCTCTCATCATAGCCTCTGATGTTTACACCTCTGTATCAGCCATGCAAGATAAACAAGAGACCATTGAGAAGGATGAAAGAGATACAGGCAAAGGGTTTGATTTTGAGTTGATATTATCAGGGTGGGGACTTTAGTCAGATCTCTTCAGTTCATCCCCATATAACCTAACTAGGCATACATTGTCTCCATTGTACAGGTTAGAGCCTGAGTCCCAAGGAATCAAGTTATCCAGTTGGTAAGTGGCTCTGTTGGGACTTTTCCTGATGAGTTTATTTCTAGTCTCATATAGAGAGGGCAACAACAAACCAAAGCAATAAAGCCATTCAAGTCCAACTTGAATAAGCAATGACCTTATTGGGGTTATTACAGGAGTTACTGCAGAAGCCTGGGGGACTTCTGCAGCTGCAGAACCCCAGAGCTCACTGCAGGGTGTTGATGACTCCTGGAGACTGCATCATTGGCTTCTTACAGCTTGCAGTCAGCTTCTCCAGGCAAGACTCCTACAGCAACTCTCCACCTACTTGAATAGCCAGAGAGGGGCCTTCTGAATTTGGTTAAGTATTTTGTTAGTTTAGTGACCCCAGTGAACCCACAGGCTGTGTTTCATCCTTAGCAACCCAACTATACAACATGGAAGAAAAGGGCTCTAACCCACAGCCATGGGCATTGGACATTGAGCATTTTCCCTAAGGTGGATTGTCCACTGGTCCATTAGGAAACAATCCATCTATCATTTCTGTTCATCTGGATGTAATGAAACCCAATAAAGAACGCTGCCATCATTATTTTGGGTCACAGTCCTGTCTGCCCAGGGATGGCTGTGCTTCTCAAGCAATTCCACTGGCTGAGAAGGGAATTAGCTCTTTTATTTTTCATTTCCAAATGACCATGGTTCTGAGGATGGAACAGTCTTCAAACTCCAAACAGGGTCTTACAGGAACTACAACCAGCAGAGACTGGAGAAAAGCCAAACAGAAGAAGGAACACAGTGGCTCACCAATGCTCCTGTTGTTCTCTGCCAAAGAACGAGCAGTTCGGAGAAGTTAGGTAACATAGCTGAAGCCTCATGGAAGCTTGGTGTTAAGCCACATCTCAGCCCTGGTGGTCCTGATGTCAAAGCCCACAATCTTGCTTCTTCACTATTCACCTCATTGATTTGAGTCATCAACCAGCTGGCCTGCCAACCAGCACTGGCTACCAGCCTATGACTGGCAGACACGGATTAGGCTTAGCTTACTATATAACCTCACAAGTGTTCCTTGTAAGAGAAACTATTTTCTGGACTACAGCCCTCCTCTTGGATGTTCTGAAAAACATCTCCTTCAAGAAGGCAGGCACATCCAGTCCTGATTGGATCTTTAGTGATTCCTTTTCCACCCACCCAACTTGTTTTCGATTCTTGCCATGAAGTCAGGCAGAGAGGCAGGAGGATAGAAGCAACGATAACAAGCACACCCACGCTTGTTTACAAGAGAAAAGCATTTCTGATGGGCCCTCGGAAGATGGACAGCACCTGTGTGCCACTGTCCGTTTGGCATCTCAGTGCGCTTCGGATTTATGGCTCCAGCATTGCCAGAGGAGGAGTCCATTAGCTCCGATTTCATTCCGAGGTCCCAGGGTTGGTTATAGTTCTAACTCTTAAAGTGAGTGATGAGTATGTTCTGGGAGGCAAGCAGATACACGGGGATGAACTGTTGTTTCACGGATTTATAGTTGATTCTCCACTTCATTCACTTCCCAGGGTGCCACTGTGAGTGAGCCCTGAGCTGCTACTGCTGCTGCTGCTGGAGCACCCCCTGCAACCCTGTGTCTGTCCATGCCTCCCTGTGAGCTTGGGGCAGCCAAGCTCTGCCCTTCCTGTAGGGCCATCCTGTTATCACAACCCTGGTGGCCCCTGACATCACACCAGTGAGGACCAAGCTCTTCCAAGCTGGTTCGGCATCCTGGGCAGCAGCCTTTGGCTCTACTGAGTTTGGAGGATTAGTAAAACCTGTGTTGAGTCATTTGAACAAATCTATGCAAATTACAAGTTAATCCCTACATAAATGATAATTATTTTTTATAGTATTCAGTCATTTCACCCAAAGAGGAGAGCAAAGCATTGCAACAGTGGTTTAAAATAACAACTCAATGGCTAACTCCCTTACTTGGGCAAGGTGCATTTCCTGCATCTATAAAATGGGGCCAGTGATGGGGTCCATATTACAAGGCTGTTGTAAACTTCACGTAGGACATGACTGTAAAAGTATTTTGAACAGGTCAGTAAATACACATAGTTGTTGGAACTGAGACCTTAGCAAAAGTAGTTACTATGTTAAGGGACAGATGTGTACAAATGGATATTTTTTAAAAGCTGTATGTGGGGCTGGAGAGCTGGCTCAGCTGATAAGACCACTGGCTGCTCTTCCAGAGGTCTTGAGTTCAATTCCCAGCAACTACATGGTAGCTCACAACCATCTGTGGTGGGATCCAATGCCCTCTTCTGGTGTGTCTGAAGACAGTGAGTGTATTCATATACATAAAATAATCATTTTTAAAAAATGCTATATGAATATGTTTATATATATGTATATATATGCATAATTCATGTGCATACCATAGCATGGTCAGAGGAAAACTTGTGGAAACTGGTTCTGTCTTCCACCTTGTGGGTCCCAGGGATTGAACTCAGGTTGTCAGGCTTGGCAGCAAGCCACTGAGCCATCTTGCCAGCCTGTAGAATGGGATCTTGAAATTGTTTTATCTCTTTTTTCTCTTCTATCTTTAGATTCCTCTCAGTTGAGCTGGTTTAGTTGTTAGTGTTGAATAAAAGTTCTGGAAGGCTCCAGCAACTTCTTTCTACCTAGTCTTAGAAGGTTTGCAAACCTCACTTGTGCATCGGGAACAAAAACATGAACTCATGCAGTTGCACTGTTTCCAGAGCTTGCTTCGCACAAGATATCTTGCTGTTAGAAGATGGAGGGCGTTGCCTTATCTTTGTTTACTTTAAGTTACTCGCTAGGGTTTCTGCCTCTCCAGGATTCAGAGCAGCTGAGCAAGAGAAAAGAAGGCATGAACGTGTTTACTGAACTGTCACAAGTGGGAGTCAGGACTGTCTAGAACTATGGATGTTTAAGCAGGGTCTCTTGCTTTATTATTTTGTTTCTTGAGACAAAGTCTTATTGTGTACGCTAGGCTGGCCCGGAGCCCATTGTCCTCCTGCCTCAACTTCTGGAGCGTTGGGCTACTTACAGGAGTGCTCTGTCATACCTGGCTTTAAAGAAGGCTATTTGGCTCATGCCTGCTTCCCTGCTTCTTACAGCCTTGGAGACTGATGCTCCCAACAACTCCCTTGACTGCTGGAACAGTACACTAGTAGTTCTCTTTAGGACCCTTAATTGTTTACTTTTTCATTAATTAATTTATTTATTCACTTTACAAACTAATATCCACTCCTTCCTCCCCCCACTTTCCATCCCTTTTATATTGTCTCTACCCCATCTGTAGGAAAATAGGATTCCATGTTGCTAGCTAGCTGGATTCCTTCCGCCTTCCTAGCCCCCTTCCCTCAGACTTACCCTGTTCCTTACACCAAGGCCTCATGCAAATAGGAAAGCATTCTGCCACATGCATGTTCAGGAACAACCCATGTTTGTCTTTCTCTTGATAGTCCATCTTCATTACAGGTTGCCTTCTACAGCACCTTCTCACACACACATAGTTCCTGTGTGTCGTAGGCCAGACAGATTCGCCCACAGACTTAATCTCGACCTGCTTGTAATGTAGCACATCCTTTGCATATCACAGACTCAGGACTGGGGCAACAACCCCACATAATTTAATCAGGATCACATAGGTGCCAAGGATAAAATGATAACCCTGGTACAGTATTGTGAGTTAGAGCTTCTGTCTTATTTATCTCTTATTTCTGTGCATTTCATTCCAATTTGGTTTAGATCATGCTTAGATTTTCCCCACTGTCAAATTTAACTGCATAGTTTGACATTCACTCCACAAGAAGAGTAGATTGCACCTGATCAGATCACACACGTACTCCGCTCCATCTGCCACTGCCATCTCAGGTGTGGTGCTAGGATTATTTGGGAGTGAATCCAACTAAGATAGTGTGAGATCTGCTACTAGCTTGCAGCTGTTTTCATAGTCTATTATTCTTTAATGAAAATATTGGATAACCCAACATAGGCCACTTAAATACTAGGTTGTTTTGATAATTATCTGCCCTCATTTAAGATGAATGCGATTCTATCAAGTTCAGAGATTAAAATAGACTAAAAAAAGATTGACAAGATTGACTTTCTTTTTTTTCAGACATGGGCAAATGAAATCAGATGGGCAGTCTTATGATTTAGTAGTTTAAGAATAGTTGTCATAGATGAGGGTTCTTTTGATAAAAACTTGATGGTTTCTACATTACTGGATCTCCACTTAGATGCTTTTGAGGCAGTCAGGATTTTCTTCCTCTATTTAACACAAAGAAACCCAGTCCACCCCTCATGTTGTTGCTTTCTTTGAAATGAAGAAGAAGAAAGGGGCTGAGAGCTGTTTCTCCCATCTGCCTTGCTTTGTCATCTCCTTCTGAAGGAATCCTGTTCTTTATATTTGGGGACTGCAAATACATCTGAAAATGTTGCAGTATGTATAGGGGTTCCTTTCTGTCTTGCACTATGTGTCATTTCACTGATGTTTTCCTGTTAATTCATGGCTGCTTTTATTTGTGGATTGTGGCTCCTCCTCCAAGTCTCCAAGATGGTTCAGTGTTTCAAATCTGCTGCTGATTGTCCATATTTCTAGTTTTTGCAATTAGAGCTATAGGGGGCTCGCTCTCTGCCCTTTGCTTTAACAGCAGCTCTGGTTCAGTGTTGCTCACTGAAATCGCTTCTCTGCTTTGACTGGGGCTTGGGTAATCAAGCCAGCCATGGTACCCATCCCCCTGTCTGTGCCACGAGGACAGTTTCCTGCATTCTAGTCACTTGAGTCATTTTGAAGCTCCAGCTACTTCTGGGAGAAATCTATCCTATTGAAGTGATAGTAAAAAAAAAAAATACAGTTAATGAAGAATTGGTGGTAATTCAGACTTGGAGGTTAATTTGCTTTCACACTTGGGATAAAGATATTTATGAACTCTTTTATTAGAGTAAAATATATAAAACATAAAAGTGACCATCTGTATCATGTTCAGGGCTCCACTCAGTGGCCATTGTGACTTTAACTTACCATATGTACCAGTCAATCTCATCCTTTTCTGGAACTTATTTTAGAGCACAGACTTTGAACTGCTTGGGTGATCAGACTTGTTAAACGCTTTAAAGTGTGTCAAGATGCCATTTCATCTTTCTCATTTGTTCTTTAAGACACAGATGAATCTTTCATTCAATGTATGTAGATAGTGTTTATGTCAACTCAGGTGTAGTTCGTTGCTTGGTGGAAACCAGAAGGGGCCATGCATTCAAGTTTTTGGAGTGGCGAACACATCTATTTCCCCACTGTAGATATTAAATATCACTATTCACTGTAGGTATTAATATCATTAGTATTTTGGATATTAATGTTCAATTATGTTTCCTGGAAATTCATCCACATTATTATATCAAGGTATCAGCAGATACTGATGAATTTTTATAAGGCAGGGAGTCATGAGTGAGGCATCTTCCCTCCCTGCATTATTTTCCTTCCATAGCAACCTTCAGGGGAAGGACGCTGACACCATCAGTATTGTAATGTAGAAGACAAGAATTCAAATGCTTGTCCAAAACCTCGCAGCTCATTGTGAAATCATAGTCTAAGTATAAGACCTGTTGTCTATGTATTCACAAACCTTGATTGTGATTTCAGAGGAGAGGCAAATGGTTCTAGGAGAGATGATCGGTTTTTATAACATTTAAGGGTATGCAAGAGTCCAGCAAGTGGTGAAGAATGGAAAAGAAGTAACAACATAGAGGCAAAGATTGTTATGGGAGCCTACAAAGTTCAAGAACTTTCACTGTAAGTGTGGGAATCTCAGAGAGGCACAGAAGGTAGTGTGGGCAAGACCAGGCAAGGATAAACTGGGTGTGCACTGGAGCAGGAGCGAAGGCATCTGTGACCTTAAAAGAAATGGTGATGGCCTGGAATGTACTGCTGCTTTGGGAGGGTAGAGGGACATGAGATGACCTGGAGAGCTCTTTGAGCAAAGTTGAGTGTGAGCAGCTGAGTGGAAGATGGTGACATTATGATATTCACTATCTGGGGAAGACTGAAGAATGATGTGATTTAGGGAGAGAAAGCAAGAAATGAGAATCGGGGTGAACATTTATGCGGTTCATTCTCAGAGTCCTCCCTGACTTAGTAAGCAATGAGTGGCTTGAGTGGCTTGAAGTCCCTCTCACACTGGAGTCCATGTTTTGGAACCTTGGGAAGAAAGCAAGTACATTTCTGGACTTTCAGGCTTTTCTTTGATGAACTGTATCAATACCTGCTTTAGGGATCAAGGAGGTTAAGTAAAAAAAAAAAAAAAAAAAAAAAAATACATGATGCTACCTTGCCCCTGCTTTGTTGGAAATAAATTCTTGATTAAATCACCAAGATCAATAATAGTACCATTGTTTTATTCTAAAATGGGTTCTAACTAAAATCCCGAGTCCCTCTATGTGACAGAGGAGACAATACTTTGCTTTTCCACCATGTACCAATGAAACCATCTTCTTAACAATGAACCCCTCTGAACAATGCAATTTTACTCTCCACAAAGAATCTTTTATTGCAAGTAAATCAGACAAACAGTAGCCCTTGAATACATGTTTTACAAGAGCCCTAACACATGATTTGAAAGGTCACTGATGCCAGTTTTTAAATTAAATTTTCTCTTTCTTTAATAGTTGAGATCGGATTTTTTATTATATTGAGTTATTTCAGAGAACCCTGCACACCTTGTTATTACAGAGTATGGTGTCTGTCTGGAGAGTAACAGCCACGTCACTAAACCTCTATGTGGGGGTTGCTCTCAGCAGCATGAATGGGGGAAAAAAAGACTTTTATGAACACCAGCTTTTGTGATAGGACCCTTGCTCCTGACATGCTTCAAGAAGGAGCTGCCAAGTTACTCTCTCTGTCTTAGTTGCTAAATTAAAAATAATTCAGATATCACTGGCTGAGGCAGGAATGCGAGGCCTTTAAAAGTGTCCCGTAGGAAAGCGAGCCTCTGTTGGAAAGGGTGATTTCCCTTCTAGAGATTGCATAGATAAAGGCATCGGGTTTTCAGAAAGTATGTCTCACTAAATAAATATATGCCGAAGCATCCACGCCTTATCTCTATTTGAGAGAAATGATGTTTTAAACATGGAAAATATGGGGTATTTGGGGAATGGATGTTAGTGATAGTGTAAGTAGTGTGTGTATTTGATGGGAAAAAAAAGGTATATTCAAAATCAGAGGTGGAAGTGTGGTCATGCAAGACTCCACTCACGTTGTGGATTTGTACCTAGTTTTTGAAATTACACACACACACAACACACACACACACCACACACACAGAGTTAGGCGCAGCTCAGTGGCAGCTGTCCCATGAGACTGGCTTTTCTCCATCATTTTCTATGATCTTGTCTCATAACTGGTCCATCTTATCATCTCTGACTATACTCTGTTGGGGTGTCCTTTTGTAATTCCTCCATAAGTCTGTTCTGTTTTTAATTTTTTAAGGCAGTGTCTCACTGGACAACCTTGGTTTGCCTCAAATTTGGGATCTTACCTTAACCTCCCAAGTGCTGTGATTATAGATTGATTATAAATATGCAACTCATGTCTGGAGAATTCTCTTCTTTGAAAACTGTGATCTCTTATCCTGGAGGAGTAATGACAATGGGCATGTGCCTTTGAGGGGCTACAGAATAATAGTGTTCATTTTCTGGGAATATCAGTATTTTGTGACATTTTGGAGGAAAAAATTTTCTTATTAAGACAAAATATTATTGATCTATTTAGAAAGTTTACCTGACTTTAAATTAAAGTTAGATGTACAACTAAAAAAATTAAAAAGCCACTTGGCAGAGTGCTGGACTCTTGAGTATACTTCTCATTTTTCTTAGGTCACCAGGATGGATAATGCTGGAACAAGCCCTGGGGATTTAAATCACAGCTCTTGAATGCAAGTACTAGACACCAAATTCATTGATTTAGACCAAAGAAAGAGTTAAAAAGCTCAAGACTAAACATGATTTTATTCAGACACTCACAAACTGCCATAATCATTTAGATGTCTCTAGGACTAATCCATTTATCATCCCTCTGTACAGATCTGTCTGTTGTCTCTACAATAAATACTGATATATGTATCATCAATGCCATCAGCATAGGTGGCAGCACTAGTGCCATCATCTTCATAAACCTTACCATAATTGCTGTCATCATCAACAACTTTTTTGGCATCATCATCAATACCACCATCACATCACCACGACTATCATCTTCATCATGACCATTATTACCATCATCACCATCATTGTCATCATCATCGCCATCATCACTGCCATCATTGGTCATGATCGTCACTATCAATTCAATCTCCACCCCCTCCACCACTACCCCCCACCAAAATCTTTGTCTTCTTTACTTTCATCTGTTTTTATGTTTTGTTTTTCAGGAAGACTCATTCAGGACAGTAATAGTGGCAAGATAGTGTTTACTAGTTAATTATTAATCCCACTGACACAATCTTCTGTTATTGTCAGAGCATTCAAGACACAGCTATTCTTGTAGGTCAATGATTGAGTACTTGCATTACATGCACAATTCCCTTGCACCTATCCCTACATCTAAAACAGTTTCAGAAACTATTCCAAAACTCTTGGGTCATTGGCCCACTGTAGGATACATGCTTGTTTCTAGGTCAACCAATGGTGTGGATAGATGGAACATTCTCAAGTCAGGCATGAGCCCTGCGGGAGATGGGAGTCAAGAGTTTCCCATTAGAAGCAGGTGAAGATGATAAATGCAAAAAGGTCTCATGAAGACTCAAGTCCTCATAGCACTGACAAAAGAAACCCCATGTCCATAGGGTTTCCTTTGTCTCATATTGAAATAGTGATGAACAGAGCTGGATTTTCCTGAATTTATTTTCAAAGAGAAATATGACTTCATAAGCAGCAATGTGCATATACCGTAGGTATGTAGATGTCAGAAAGTGATGCCACTATCTGCATCATAACACACTGCCCAGAGACCCCATGTTCATATCACAGTCACTCCTCTTCACCATCAGAACCCTGTGGACTACTAATCCACAGACTGTTGCTGTCAATTGAAACTTTACTTGTAGAGAGTTACAAAGTTTTATATCTGGCTTCATTAGAACTACAATGTGTGTGTGCGTGATACTGTTGCAGTCCATCTTCTTCAGTATTGTGTAGTGTTCCAGCATGTCAATATGCTGAAAATTAATGTGTGCTGTTGGTATTTAGGATGCTCCTGGGTTGTAGTTACCCTGAAGTGCTGCTGTGAAAAATACCCTCCCCAGTGGCTTTTTCTCTTCTTGTTAATATCATGAGATACTTTTTCTGAAATATATACATATTCTATTGATGGATAATTTTAAAATGAAAACATTTTCAAGTAAAATTTAAAATTTTTATTTAAGAATTTTATACCCAACTTTATTTGTCTAAAAGTTTTCATTATTATATAGTGTTATTGGGTTAGTAATTGAAGTGTGTGGTGTGTGTGTGTGTGTGTGTGTGTGTGTGTCACAATGGAAAACATTTATATCCTGCTCCCAGGACCTTTGTGTAGGACAGATATTAATTATAGTGGAAGCATTTGGATAAAATGACTAATGACATTCTGAGAGTCTAGTGGTTCTATGTTTAGGGATTTTCTTACCCTTTTGCGTCCTCTTAGGAGGATTACTAGCTGTAGGATCAGTTTAACCAGTTTTTGAGTTTTGTCTTCAGTATCTTCAAATGTGTTATAATCAAGCTGTCCTTAGTATTCTTACATGATTATCTTTAAATGCCAGTAGGATTTGTAACAGTTGGAGATGTTTTGGTTCTTGATATTTTTACACTGTATTTCATTTTATTGTAGATCTCTGGAGTTTATCAATTTTGTATGTTTCCGGAGTCAACGGTTGCTTCTTTTATACTTTATCTGTTTCCCTGTTTATGATGTTCTTACCTTTATTATTTCCCTTTCTACTTTATTTGGCTCCTTTCCTGATTTTTGTTTGAAAATATTTTTAAGTGTTACTCCCTTGTTAGTTCCACTTAAATCTGTACACAACCCCTGTCAGTTACACCTGTACAAATCCCTGTCAGTTACACCTGTATAAATCCCTGTCAGTTACACCTGTACAAATCCCTGCCAGTTACACCTGTATAAATCCCCGTCAGTTACACCTGTACAAATCCCTGTCAGTTACACCTGTATAATCCCCGTCAGTTACATCTGTACACATCCCTGTCAGTTACACCTGTATAAATCCCCGTCAGTTACATCTGTACACATCCCTGTCAGTTACACATGCAAATCCTGTCAGTTACACCTGTACATACCGATCATTTGCACCTGTATACATCCCTGTCAGTTACAACTTCTCTACATTCTAACAACCACGTTCTCATTATCTTTTAGAGAATATGTTTTTCATTTTCATATCATTTTTAAAAATCTTTCAACCATGGTCCTCATAATTCCATTACTTTGTTTCTAGAATGTTGGATATTGTAGAGTTTTCTATTTTCTCTTTTGGCAACTTATTGCTTAACTTCAATGCACTCTGAACAGCTTTAGTCTTGGATGGTGGAGTATGGCAGCTTTCACAGTGTTCAGATCAACCTGAAAACTTGTGTTTTATGTCATTGCTAGTTGCAGCAGCAAACATGTTTCCATTAGGTAAACACTGCTCATCATGTTACTATTGGAAGCTTCTTCCTGATTATGTCTGTTTGTCTTACTATTTGTTATGCGTTTCTAGGCCAGTTCAGTTTTCCTGATAAGCTTATACATTGCTTGTTTCTTTTTGGTTATGTCATTTTGGGGGCTTATATTTCTCATGTCACATTTTTTAGCAGCAGACAGATTAAAGTGCTTGTATTTTGAGAGGACTGGACATTTTATCAGTTTGAAATGTTCTTTCTCTTCAAATGTATTTCTTATCTTAAAGGCTTCCTTCCTTCTGTTGGCCTGCTTGTGTCTTCTTTTCTAAGTATTAGTCAGCTGTGTCTTTTCCAGTCCCTTCTATCAGCCTTTATATCCTCACACGATTCTTACAGAATCAGTATCTGTGTGGTTTGAATGTGCTTGGCCCAGGGAGTAGCATTCTTAGGAGGTGTGGTCTTGCTGGAGTAGGGTGTGACCTTGTTGGAGGAAGTGTGTCACTGTGAGTGTGGGCTTTGAGAGACCTTTTTAGCTGCCTGTAAGTCAGTCTTCTGTTTGCCTCAAGAATAAGATGTAGTCCTGTCAGCTTCTCCAGCACCATGCCTGCCTGGACGCTGCCATGCTTCCCATGATGATAATAGACTGAACCTCAGAATCTGTAAGCCAGCCCCAATTAAATATTGTCCTTTATAAGAGTTGCCTTAGTCATGATGCCTCTTCACAGCAGTGGAAACCCTAAATAAGACAATATCTAAGATTTTATTTTAATGTAGCATCATATTCTCTTTTGTTTTGAAATTACAATGCAATTACATCATTTGCCCCTTCTCTTTCCCCACTCCAAACCTTCTCATGCCCGTTCTTGTTTGTTCCCTCTCAAATTCGTAGCTTATTTTTCTTTGTCATGTTTACATATACATGTACATGAATAATATGTAACCACAACCTATTTGATCTATGTTCATACATGCGTCTTGTATGTGTATGATTTTAGGCTGACTCTTTGATACTGAATAACCAATTTATCTTGGGGTTTATCTGAGGGGAAAATTATTTCTCCACCCTCAGCATTCCTTAGTTGCCTATAGTAAGAAATATCTTTAAAAATATTCATCATCCTTAGCAATTAGGGAAGTATAAATCTAAATAGCTTGCAGGTTTCAGTTTCAGCCTTATGTCTTTGAAACAGTCAAGGCTGTGGAAGTGTTACTCTCCCATGTGGCTGCACCCTTTCTATGGAAAAGAACAGATGTCAAGAAACATAGCCCTTTATGGGAGAGCTGACTTAAGGTGGATGGCATTCCTTTTATGCCTCAGTTTACTTTTTGCTCCACTCCAGTCCTAATTGTCTCCAGTTGCTTCACACCCTGGACTGCCTGCTACCCGACTGTACTTGCCCTTGAGGGTTGACGATGAGATGGAATCAATGGCTCAGACTCTGGGAGTCCGTGAGAATGTGGTAGCAAGTTAGTTTATTAATTCTCCCTTTATACCCTCCACCCATGCCCCACTGGTCCCGAGCAAGGGTGTCCTCCAAAGGGCAGTTTCCAATTGGCTGTTATTGTTTGCATCACCAATCTCTAGACTCCCAGGCAGACTTCAGTTTGTCCCTCCTATGGAAGTAGCCTCCGCAGCTGTGTGTCCCCATTCACTGTACAGATGTTCATGTGGAAGTGGCTACCATTTTGTCAGTGAGGCCTGTTGTTCCTCCTACAGTCCCCATCTCAGTCCCCTGCCTTAGAGCCTGTAACACCTCACAGAGCACCTCTCCTTCACAGCTTTATGGTTGTGACTTTTGTCTCGTTAGCACTATGTCTTCCTGGGTTTTACATTATATTCATTTATTTAGTGTGTGTGTGTCCGTGCGTGTGTGCATGCTGAGTATCACAGCATACTTACAGGGGTCAGAGGATAGCCTACAAGATTTGATTCTCTCCTTCCATTGTATAGATTCTGAGATGTGAACTCAAGCTGTCAGACTTGGTGCCAATCAGCTACTCTTGCTGAGCCATCTCACCAGCCCTCATCCAGGTTTGAAAATTCCTTTTTGTTTGGTTTTTAATCCTTTTTCCTGCTCTACTTCCTGGGCAGATGTCTCCAGAGGCAAACATATTGAATATTGTTTTTCCTTATCTCTTTCTTCCTCCCCCTCTAATATTTGCTCCTTCATTTCTTGCTATTTTGGCAGGCTTGAACCTAGTTTATTGTGACTCTAACCCCATTTAGTTGTCTATACCCTCCTAGTTTGATTTTTTTTTTTTATAACAAATATTGGTTCTTTGTCCTTTTTGCTATTAATTGACAAACACCTGATGGAAAATATCAATATGCACCAATTCAGATTCACCTCAACAACTTACATTAATATTCTTTCTAGAATATCAATATGCACCGATTCAGATTCACCTCAGCAACTTACATTAATATTCTTTTTAGAATTTTCTTTTGAAGTCTTGTTTACTACGGAAATACTGGTTGCTTTGAATCAAATGACCTTTAACATATGGGTGACATTTTAGGGTATGTGGTACTGGAGATTCACATGATGACAAATACTATCACTCTTCTCTCTACTCAGCCTTCTTTCTGTTTCCATAAGATTTGTTTTATTTTATCTTATTTTGTTTGTGTGCATGTGTTTGGATATGTACACGTAAGTGTAGGTGCCCACAGAGGTCAAATGTGTCAGGTCCCTTAAAAGTTGGAGCCTTCTAACATGGGTTCTGGGAAGTGAGCTTGGGTTTCTGCCAAAGCAGTATGTGCTCATAACTGCTGAGCCACATCTCAACCCCTGCATTTTATTTTGAGATAGTCTTAACTACCTTGCCCAGGCTAGCTTTGACTTTGACCTGCCCAGGCAGATACTGACAGCGGGTCCTTCTGCTTCAGTCCTTCTGATAGCTGGTATTCTAGGTCTTTGCTTCCAGACGCAGCGTATTATTGGCTCTTACTGCTTTTGATGGGAGTGATGGTTCTCCATAGGCTACTTCATTCTAGAGGAAAATATATATTGGTTTAGGAATGCAGGTAACCTGCCTTCTCATATAATTGTGTTCTTTGATATCTGTTTACTAATTATGCCTGTGAGCCAATTATGGTGTTGCCAAAAAAATGAATGGTTACAGACAACAGTTTTTCATCTATAAGATATGGAGAATAAACTCTCAGGTTACATAAGGATGGCCAAAGTCATTTTGTGTGAGATCTTAGACCACCATGTATCTTGTAGCAAGGCACCATAAAATACTTTCATAGGTAAATTTCACCCACCTAGGCATTTCATTGCATCCAGGCTAGTTTTATGTCAACTCAACACAAGATAGAATCATTTGGGAAGAAGGCCTGTCAGTTGAGGAAATGCCAACTTGATATTGGCCTGTATGTAAGTCTATTATACATTTTCTTAGTTAGTGATTGACATGGAAGGGCTCAGAACGCTGTGGGTGGCGCCATCCCTGGGCTGGTGGTCCTAAGAAAGCAAGCTGAGTAAGTCGTGGGAAACAAAGGAATAAGCCCAATTCCTCTGTGATCTTTGCTGTGGTTCCCGCGTTCAGGTTCCTGTTCTGAGTTCTTGAATTTGGCTACTCTTAATGGTAACTGTGATCAGAACATGTAAGCCAAACAAGCCTTTCTGCCCAAGTTGCTCATGGTGAGTGTTTTATCACAGTAATATAGAATCTAATTAAGATGCAGTGCAATTGTTGACATTGTGACACAGACCTTGCCTGTATTGCCCTTCTATTGAGAAAAACACAAGCTTCCTTGGAGAGGTCAACTACTGTCTCATTGATATGTATTGCAAGGGAGATATATGATGCTGGTGGTAGCAGCGGTGGCAGCGCTAGTGATCTTATTCTTTTTGTTATTGTCACACTGGTGTCTATTTACCGTCCCCAGCACGACTCCTTGTATTTTTTTTTCTGGGATCTTTCAAAGTTTCCTCTGTCATAAGTTTGTAGAGATTCCCAAGAACTACTTGTGAACTCTTTAGAAGACTTATACTTGAGTTTTATTGCTGGTGACAACTGTTTAGTTACCAATGTTTAGGAAACAATGTTAATCTGAATTGGTTTTAATTCAAGGCTTAGGATAGTGACTAGAAAAGGAAATTTCAGTCTTGGCATCTTTTGGCTTTTGTCTGAAGGCTTGTATCACTTCCTGTGGCTGAAGCAGTGTTTTGGCTGACCTGTTATTGCAGAAGTGGCAGAGGTCGTGTGAGATGCAGAAAGAAAGGAAATCTTCAATATAAATGTATGTAAGCACAAAGTAGCAATTGAGAAAAATTAACCTGCTCTTGTAATGCAGAGAAAGGATGGTGGCTTGAATAATTAAATCCAAACAGGATTAAAATACACTTTTTTTTCCCAAAGAGGGAGATTATTCAGGTCAGGTTCACTATCTATGGGGTGCACAGAGCTTCAGGGTAAGTGATTGCGGGTGTTAGGTGGGTCTCCCATAGCTGAGCTGGGATCCAGTGATGTATCATGTCGCGTCCGCCTTGGCCGGCAAGTAAGACGCGACACGGTAGGATCCTTCTCAGTCGGCTTTATTCCAGGAACGATCTTTGACATAGGGATGGGGAACGGACGAGGGACCTGGACCAGGAAGGGAAGGGAAGGGCCTGGACCAGGAGCAGCAGAAAGGAGCTGCTTATTAACTGCCCTAGCGGCGCTGGGTGATTGTCCTCCCAGATAGGTTAAGCTGCCAATACCTTATTAGCATAAGCCCGCTCCGAAGGGGCACGAGGCCGACGCATGCTCAAAGGACTTGTTACCAGTTTCTGAGCTGACCACTCTGGAAGCCAGCTGCTTACCTTGTCAGGTGGCTGTCATGACGACTTTGTAACTGTAAACACGGCTGCCTACATCTCCCCCTTAAATTTTATTAAATTTGAATTAGGTTACCTCTGACCTTCAGACCTTAGGCATCCCACACCCAAGCATGCTTGAACTCATTCATTAGGTGGTGCTGTGAGGCGATTGAAAGCACACCTAGAAGGTCGCCGCTAGCGCAGCAAGTCAGCGGTGGAAAACAGAGGTCCGAGCCCTTTGCAAAGTGAAGCATTGTAATGGGAAAGTTTATATTTCTGCCATACCCGCCTTCGTGCCTTTTTTCAGGGAAGGTACATTGGCACAAAACCTCTATGCACTCGGACATGCTTCAGAGAATCTATCTCAAGATTGAGAACATCTCCATCGAGGCACTCCTCGTACTCCCCGCTTCAGAAACATTGAGGTGATGCTGTAGCCTCATGAGTGTACACCTTTGGCAATGGTCAAGATGGTCAGGATCTAGGGATTATGCCTGGATGGCCATTACCGGGTCCAGAAGGCTCCCTACTATGCCTCCCTAAGGGAGGCCAGCCAAATACCTGGGGGAGTGCCTTCCTCCATGGCAGTCAGCGCCTGGTAAACAACAACCTTATGTCCTGCATGGTCATGGCACAAATGACACAGAAACCAAAGGCAGAAACCACATCCTAGGAGAACAACAGCTCTCCAGATAAATACTCCCGCTCATTCTTTAAAGAAAATTGAGGGCACCCTTGACCCAAGTGGTGAGCCCCTCCAAAGTAAAGGGATCCAGGCGGGTGCCATTCAGGGTAGCGATCTGCAACAGGAGCCTCCTGGATAGGTCCTCGTCTTCTTTCGACCGATTTCCTTTCAGGTACTCAGACAGGAGGCGACTCTGATTGAGAGACTGAGAAGAGTTATATACCAAAGGAACAATATACAGTCCCCTGAGAGAGGAGACGCAAGAGAGCTGAATAGGTTTATATAGGTTAGCCAGCAGGAAGTGCATTTTGAGCACAAGAAGTAGGGAAAAAGGTAAGGAGGACAGGGGAGTTAGAATGGACCGGCATAGGCACTGGCCAGGTGCGTGTGACGGCCCACAAAGGTATAAAGTTACCCGGTATCCAACGCAGTACTGTAAATGGATTTCCAGTCAAGATAAACTGGGAAGGCTATACGCACTTCCTTCCAAGTCTGTGGGCAGAATGAACATTGTGTCTCTGAGGACAGACTGGCCCGAGGAACCTCCGCATAGGGAGGCGGGCCTAGGGGCGGAGCTGTGGGCGTCTCCTAAGCAGGTGGTTTAAGCTTCTCTGCCCCATGTTTGCCTTTCCTCCGCCTAGGGAGGGTCACAGACTCCCTTTCAACTGATAGGTTCTCTTGATCCTCCTCCATCTTTTCTAAATTTTCTTCTTCCGCCATCTTGTCTAAGTTCCCTCCTTCCTCCTCATCTGAGCTATCGGAGCTGGAGGAACTCTCTGTCTCTAAATCTTTTGTGCTAGGATAAATGTGGGAGGCCCTTTTTCGTCCCTTATCTTTTGTACACTTATGTCTTGGACAATGACAATTTAAACAGAAACAAAGACTACATACTAGGAAAAACATAATTACGACACCCAGACCGACCCACACCTGGTCTACAACAAACACAAACATGATACTTCTAAGGTTTCTCGTGATTCAATTGCCACTTTACCATGGACCTATGACCACGGACCTTATGACGCCGCTTTACCGCGGACCTTGTGACGGCCCTATCCACCGAGCACTTTCTATGCCTCCGCTTTTCCGCGGACCTTGTGACGGCCCTACTCACTGGGCACCTTCTGTGACGCCGCTTTACCGCGGACCTTGTAACGGCCCTACTCACTGGGCACTTTCTGTGACTCCGCTTCACCGCGGACCTTGTGACGGCCCTACTCACTGGGCACCTTCTGTGACGCCGCTTTACTGTGGACCTTGTGACGGCCCTACTCACTGGGCACCTTCTGTGATGCCGCTTTACCGCGGACCTTGTGACGGCCCTACTCACTGGGCACCTTCTGTGACGCCGCTTCACCGCGGACCTTGTGACGGCCCTACTCACTGGGCACCTTCTGTGACGCCGCTTTACTGTGGACCTTGTGACGGCCCTACTCACTGGGCACCTTCTGTGATGCCGCTTTACCGCGGACCTTGTGACGGCCCTACTCACTGGGCACCTTCTGTGACGCCGCTTCACCGCGGACCTTGTGACGGCCCTACTCACTGGGCACCTTCTGTGACGCCGCTTTACTGTGGACCTTGTGACGGCCCTACTCACTGGGCACCTTCTGTGACGCCGCTTTACCGCGGACCTTGTGACGGCCCTACTCACTGGGCACTTTCTGTGACTCCGCTTCACCGCGGACCTTGTGACGGCCCTACTCACTGGGCACCTTCTGTGATGCCGCTTTACCGCGGACCTTGTGACGGCCCTACTCACTGGGCACCTTCTGTGACGCCGCTTCACCGCGGACCTTGTGACGGCCCTACTCACTGGGCACCTTCTGTGACGCCGCTTTACTGTGGACCTTGTGACGGCCCTACTCACTGGGCACCTTCTGTGACGCCGCTTTACCGCGGACCTTGTGACGGCCCTATCCACCGGGCACTTTCTGTGACGCCGCTTCACCGCGGACCTTGTGACGGCCCTATCCACCGGGCACTTTCTATGACGCCGCTTTACCGCGGACCTTGTGATGGCCCTACTCACTGGGCACTTACTGTGGCAATAAATATACCTGTACCGCCGTTCCTAGCTGCTGAGTTCTGAATCCAACGAAGGTGAAGTCCTCAGTTTCCCCGGACGGGCCACCATATGTCGCGTCCGCCTTGGCCGGCAAGTAAGACGCGACACGGTAGGATCCTTCTCAGTCGGCTTTATTCCAGGAACGACTCTTGACATAGGGATGGGGAACTGGACGAGGGACCTGGACCAGGAAGGGAAGGGAAGGGCCTGGACCAGGAAGGGAAGGGAAGGGCCTGGACCAGGAAGGGAAGGGAAGGGCCTGGACCAGGAAGGGAAGCGAAGGGCCTGGACCAGGAAGGGAAGCGAAGGGCCTGGACCAGGAGCAGCAGAAAGGAGCTGCTTATATAACTGCCCTAGGCGGGCTGGGTGATGTGTCCTCCCAGGATAGGTTAAGCTGCCAATACCTTATTAGCATAAGCCCGCTCCGAAGGGGCACGAGGCCGACGCATGCTCAAAGGACTTGTTTACCAGTTTCTGAGCTGACCACTCTGGAAGCCAGCTGCTTACATTGTCAGGTGCTGGTCATACGACTTTGTAACTGTAAACACGGCTGCCTACAGTATCAGTCAGTTTATGCTAAAGTATGCTGCATAACAAATGATTTCAAACTCTCAGGTTTACAGTCTTAAAGGGGTTTATAAAAATAAACTCACATTACATATCAACTTTCGGTCAGCTACAGTTGTCCTTCATTTTGCTGGACCTTCCTAGAGGTTTTAGTTATTTTATCGCAGGTGGAAAAAAAGCATACACCAATACAACACACACACACACACACACACACACACACACACACTGACCCTCAGGCCATAATTAAATGTGCTTGTGTGACACTTTCATTTGTACTTCATTAGCGAAAGAGAGTCCCATAGTACTGGTGTTAGTGGAGTGGGGAGAAAAAACAAGCTCTTTTTTGTCTATATTGTATATGTATGTTTGCATGTGTTGCGTGCATGTATGTAGTATTCGTGTACTCCTGTGCTTTTGTGCATCTGGAATTCAGAGACTGATGTCAGGTGTCATCTTCCATTTCTCTTACTTTATAATCTGATGCAGGGTCTCCCTTATGCCTGGAGCTTACCATTCAGTGAATCTAGCTAGCCAGTTTGCCCCAGGGATCCTCCATCTTGGTCTCCAGAGCACCAGGATTATAGGCGAACATGATTACCTGCCCAGCCTTTTATCTGCATGCTCAGGATCTGAACTTTGGTCTTCATACCTTCACAGGAAGTACTTTATGCCTTGGACCTTTCTACTAATGCCTAAGACAATTCTTTCACAAGGAGATGTGGTAATGATTTAAGCAAAAAATTCACCATAATAATAGATTCTTGCAGAGAGAAGAGGATTTGCTACTTTAGAGTGTATTCCCAGAGAGATTCTTCATCTTCATCTGTGGCAATTGGAAATGTTCATTTTTAAAGCACTAGGGATGTTCTGCCTACACACCCTTACTCTGCATCACCTGTCTACCCTAGCCATGCTATCATCTGTTAGAGCTCTTACCAAGCCATCACACTGTGATTGTTGATAGCATGACACAGACCTTTCTTACGTGACCCTTCTAGTTAGCAAATATAGACTTCCTGAGGAGTCCAGGTGCTGTACAGAAAGCAGGAAGAGCCCATCTATTTGAGGACTCCCGTTCTTCAGAATATATTGAGCCTCCTTTTCCTTCTGATAAAGCACCTGGAACTGTGAGCTGAGATTTCCCCGTGCTTCATATGTATTTGTGTATATTTGAGGTATCTGCAGTCTTGAAGTGAAAGGAAGGGTGCTATGGATGCTTTCCTCACTGCCCACACTCAAAGCCCTATGTCTAAAGGACATTGAAGGACCATTTGTTTTTCTGTAGGGCTTCTGTCCTTCTACTTGACTCTTCCTTTTTTTTTAAAAAATGAGGCATAAAATAAACCTCCAGCTGGGCTGTGTCTTATCACTCACATAGCTTAAGTAATATGTAATCTTTCAAGACAAAGAAATTCCAAAGATAAAAAATTAAATTACTGTTAATCCCATGACCCAGAGATAAGCACTATTAATGTCTTAGTAACTAGATGTCCAGAGTTGTGGGCCATTTTAATGATGTCACATTGTACGTGCTGCATACCAGTGCCTGTGTGTTCTGGAGTTAGGTGGCCTGAGATCACACACTAGTCTATAGCTCACTATCTGGGCTTTGGCATCTTCCCAAAGATCTTCCAACACATTTTCTCATCTGTGAAATGGTAATTTTTCTCACAGGGTCATTCAGATTTTGTGATTATGTAGTTCTTAGAATTCCTGTGACATATATTAAGTGCTTAGTGTATGTTTTATAGTTTATTAAGTTTATTAAATGTATCTAAAGTGGGTATGTAGGTATCTGTGATTGCATATGTTTGAGTGTATGCATGTGCATGCCAGGACACATGTGTTGAGCTGTTGAGGTCAAATGTCAATCTCTGGTGTCCGGGCCTCACCACTATCTTGTTTTTAGGTAGGGTCCCTTTTCTGTTGTTATTTACTGAGTATCTCTAGTCAGTTGCCTTTGAGTGTCTGGTTTCTCTGGCCTCTGCCTCCCATCTCACTATTAGACAACAGGGATTATCTTCAATCATTGCATCCTATAGCTTTTGCATAGAGTCTAAAGATTCAGATGCTACTCTTCATGCTTATGTGGCAAGTGCTTTACTACATCCCTAGATGCTGTGTGTTTGCTCAATGTTATGTTAGACATACTTCTCTACTAGTAAACATATATAATCTATATCATAGTTTTTAATAAGATAATTATATTGCAATACTGTTGTGATACCAGCATATTTTTTTTACCCATAGTAGGATATTTAGGATGCTGCCAATATTTTAAAACTGATTTTATAAACATTTTGCCCATACAATTTTTTTATCCTCTCTTTTTCTGTGTTTCCTGAGCTCTAGATGCAGGAGCAGTGGTATAGATATATCCATTGGAGATGCATTCCCAATGATCTGTTTATCTTTGCATTGTGTCCAGATATTAAGAGCCAGAATACTTACTAAGAACAGAGTCTTCCTTATTCTTCTGTGAAACTGTTTCTCCTAGAAATGGCTTGTAGAGTTTACTCTTTTGCACTGTATAAAAACATTACCTGTCAATAACAATCTGATGGCCAATAAGCTAAGGTAAGATTAGAAAGTGGGACATCAGCAGAGAGAGAGAGAGGAAGTCAGGGAACAAGAGTCAGGCATGAAAAGATTCACCAAGAGGACTCAGAGGCAGTCGGACATGTAAAACTGAAGAGAAGTAACCAGCCACATGGCAGACATAAAATAATATAAATAGGTGAATTGAATTACAAGCGTGTTGAGAAAACAACCCTAGCTTAAGGCCTAAGCATTAATTTATAAACAAAAAAGCCTCCGTGTCTTTATTCAGGAACCCAGGGAACTTAAAAAGCCCAAATGGTTGCAATGACTGAATAAATGCTGGAATGATGGCAGTATCAGTAGACATATCAACATGGAAGGAGGAAAATTTAGTGGGGTTCCACCCCTGGATAAATACAGACAACTAGTGACTAATGGGAAAGGAGTATTAGCCTCTCCCAGCAATGAGTGGGTTGTGTGTTTCTAATATCATACATACATATGCACACTGATATATGTGGATACACATATATACATATAGTCATTCATACATGTGTATATTGTCTTAGTATTTCATTACTTTAAAAAGACATCATGGCAACTCATTAAAGAAAACATTTATGGGGACTGGCTTACAGTTTCAGAATTTTAGTCAATTATTGTGGTAGGGAGCATGGCAGAGCTGAAAGATCAGCAGGCAGCAGGAAAAGAGACACTGGGACTGTATTGTGCTTTTGAGACCTGAAAGTCCACCTGCAGTGACACACTTCCTACAACAAGGCCACACCTCCTAAGTAGTCCCACTCACATAGTGCCCCACCCTGATGACCAAGCATTCGAATGCATGAGCCTATGGGGCCATTCTTGTTCAAACCATCACGTGTTGTAGGTAACAATAATAATCAAAGAAAAGGAGGATGTGAACTTTGCAGGGTTACTTAAGAAGGGTTAAGGGTGGTAACTGGGAGGGGGCTGATGGGAGGAAAGAGAGGGGGGAAAGTGAGGCAATTCTGTCTCAATTTAAAAGACTAAAATTGTTTTGCATGAATATTAATCTGGGAAGATTTCTAGAATTCCAATTTTGTTGTAAACTTTGAATGTTGAAAATCTCCAAGGGTCTTTTGCGCCATTAATCCTGTTTCCATTTTATTCTTTTTCTTGATCCCATTTATTCCACAGGTAGGAAAGTTTGTCACCTTATGACATAAACTCACTGTAGATATATGAAAGTTGAAGTCTTATTCCTTTGCAGCTTTTGTGTGTGCAAAGAGATGGTCTTTCCCACTGGAGTCTCCTGTCTGTTTCATAGTATCTACTTACATACTGTGGTTGTGATTTTCTCTCACCTTTCCTTCCCCACTTTCTCTCTGGTGAAACTTTTTTCTTGTGAATTTCTTAATTTTCAATGAGATGATAGATAGCAGTCAGAATATACAGGTACATAAAGGAGAAAAACTCTTTCCCCAAGCCCAGTGCTGTTAACACTTTGCTGTCTGGTATATTGGATCTGTAGATAATGGTTCTCGACCCTTAGTGTGGCACGGAATCTCAGTTGGTGCCAAGGTCTCCTGTGTCTCTCCTGTATTTTGTATTTTGAGACTTGATCTCACCATGATCACATTAAGAGATGAACCCTTCTGGAAGTGAGGAAATTGTGAGGAATTAGTATTCTGAGAAGAGGTACAACTGTAATCATGTTACCTCCCACCATGCAGAGACAGCATGTCCATCACAAGGAGATGCAGACTTTAGCTGTCACTAAATCTGCCAGTGCCCCAGTCTTGCTTTGCCTTCCCATCTTCAGAACTTCATAAATAAATTCTATTGTTTGTGAATTACCCAATAATGGTACCATCCCAGATGTACAAAGAGAATAGCTTGTTACCATGTGGGCTGACTGTCTGCATTCCAACAGATTCCCAGGAGAAATCCATTCTGTTTGTTTGAATGACTCATTTGAAACTCCCCTGTTATACACACAGGGAAACTGTCCATGCTACCAGTAGAGATCTACTTTATGCTTAGGATTATCTCATGTAGTTCCAACCCACACTGCTACACGGCAGCTGGATATTATGTCCACAATGGAGGGAGCCTAATTTATTTGATATGAAAGACATTTAACTTGCTTTCTGTTAAGAACTGAGGATGGCAGTCAATCAAACACTCCTATTGCTGTCTGAGTGTGTCAAAGGTCTTCTTAGAAGACAGTTCTTAAGTGGGAGTGCCTGTAAATGGTCAGGCAGACATAAAATTTGAATTATTTCATTGTTCTCAGGAAAGAGTATAGTAAAATCATATGCACTCACTGAGTGTCAGAGTTCCTGTCCTCTGGTACCCTGGCAAATGACAAAGCATGATGGAGCTTTCTCAGGCCCATAGGAACTACACTATATTTCTCATAATTTTGATTCTTTGTTATCTGTGATGGTAAAAATTTTAAATGATTTTTTTTAGCTATGAACATTTAGTAGGGGATGTTGTCTTTGTCCATTATTCATTCTAGTTTCTAAAGGCTCATTCTTTACTCATATGTATACGTATAATATGGATTGCATTTTTTCAATCTATCGTACAATTTTGTGGGCCTTTATGATGTGGAGAGAAATTTAATTCACCTTATGTTTTATGAATGTATCCTTTCCTGTTATTTTCCTTTTCTATTTTATGCTTTACACAAACTTTATCAGATCAGCTATCTTTTTTTTTTTTTTTTTTTTTTTTTTTTTGTGGTGTTGGGGATTGAACCTAAGGCTACATACATTAAGCAAGTACTCTGCCTCTCAGCTCCGTGTCTGTCCCTTCCTTGTTTCTCTTTTGAGATAGGGTCCCACTAAGTCCATTTGGCCTGAAGGCCTGAATTCACTCTGAGACTCAGACACTCCTTGACCTGTGACCCTCTCACATCTGCTGCTGAGTAGCTGGGGCTGTGAACTTGCACATTGGTCCTGGCTCATCTCCTCTGTTAGCTTTTCAACAGATGGCTTTTTTTTCTCAGCTAGTACATATTAGGAATGTTTGCAGACATTGTCAATAAATACTTAAAAAGCATGTTCTTGTAAAGCTCGTTTTCAGTGTTGAGAGGCAGGTAGTAGACAAAATAGTCAAGGAACCTTAGGACTTGTTGATGCTAAGGAATCTTGTGGAGAAAACAAAACATATGGGAGAAAATCTATGCATTGACTTAAATCTTTTTGAAATTTTTATTCATTTAGAGATTATCTTGAGATAAGATCTCCTGATATGGCTTAAATCCTTTTAATGAAAATGTTGTTTCCCCTTATACCTTAAACATCAGCTTTAGGGCCATTACATACAAATCTAGGTCTGTTTTCCTTTCTTCCTTTCTTTTCTTTTCTTTTTTTTAAATATGCTGTCACTTCACCTCTGCTTGGGTCTCAGCCTATAGCATGGAATGCAGCAGTATTTTGTTGTATATTCCATTTGTAATATTCCATATGTAAGTTTCCATTCTTCATCACTCCGAATCCCCCGCCCCTGCTAGTCCTCTTCAGTATCTTATTAGGTATTTGGTCAGCTTCTATTTGCAGATGAATTTTAGAGTCATGTTGTCAAGTTCCATATAAAATCACTTTTGAATTTTATTTAATAATATTAAGTTTTTAGATTAATGCTTAAGGACTTAAAATCAATTCAGTATTGAGTTGTCTCATCCCGAGACATGGCTGGGAGAGCATTGATTCTGCTTCCTTTATTTTTCTCATCAGAGTGCTGTGAATATTTTTTTATCAGGATTGTGTGCCTTTCTCTTCAAAGTTATTTTAGGGCATTTTAATTCACGCCTCCAGGTATGCTTTCCACCTGTGCCCCACAATCTCAAGACACCAAGTTACTGTGGAGGCCTCAGTCTCCGCATTTGCAGAATTTGTATGAAATTATTCGAGTCTCACTGAAAATGGTGGCACATTCCTGTCATCTTGGATCTCAGGAGGCTGAAGCCAGGGGATCGTTGGTTCAAGATTAGCCTAGACTCCACAACACAACCCTGTCAAAAACAAGAAAACAAACAAACAAACATAAGAGGTCAGGTCCCTTATAGACATGGGATGAGAACTGAGTGAGTTGCTGGACTTAGTTGTGGACACATTAATATGAAGATAGTTTTATTTCCTGGATTTTGTGTTCTTTTGAGAATTTCTGGTTTGTAATTTGCATGACCATATGTCATCTATAGAAAGCAATATAAACAGAGTTTGTAATTAGTCTTATTGCTTGCGGTTTTCCTTATGTTGGCTATACTAAGCAAGGTGATAGGGATCAGCTGTTGTCAGTTCCTCTGCTCAGCACCCCTAATGTTTTAATCCTGTAAATCATTCTCTCTCTCTTTGAACCCATTCCTTGGCGCTATCAGTTTTCTCTTTGCTGCCTCAGCAAAGCAAATTGCCTTGTGATTTCCTCTTATTTTACAGTCTGTGTTTCTTACGACTTCCTTGAGAGTGAAAAAGCAGATGGTGTCAAAAATTTCCTGAGCAAATTTCCTTGAAAATATGATTTTTGTCTGTAGTTGTGTGTGATTCTTAAGTACCCCTTCAGACGTGCAGGCTGTTTTAGCCAGCCTCATCTAACCATGACAGCATGCTTGTTTCCCTTTAACCTTGGACTGGAGAGATGGCTCCTACTGTTGCTCCACAGGTTCCCAGCTCCTATATCCAGTCTTATGACTGCCTGTAATGACAGCTCCAGGGAATCTAACACCGTCCTCTGGCCTCTGTGAATGCCCTCACACACATAGCATACCCTCTCACACACAAATACACATGTGCATAAATAAAGATAAAAATAAAATATTTAAATTTAAGCTTCAATATGGAAAGCCATAGTTATCCCTGGTAGCCATGTGAGGACATGGGTGATGATTTTCAATTTTTGATTAGTGCTTGGCACTGTGACTTAGCTGTCTTTGTTGCTATTACTCTTATTGCAGTATTTTCTTATGCTGGAAAGGAGATGGCATTGTCTGATGTCAGCAGGTTGAAGGTGTCTGTGACCTCAAGAGTGTGCGGAGGGACCAGGGCACTTCCATCAGCTCTTCCTTCAGTTTGCTAACCATTATTATGCTCAACCTCATTTTTATCAAAATGTCTACCATTTCTTCTATTAGCTTCTATAGAGAAGAAATTGCTTTGTTACAGCTGGATGAGGCTGTAGTTGTTTTTGTCCTCTGGTAGTATACATGAGACTTTCTAGCATTCTGAAAGGTAGCAGATAGGGATGAAGCTTCCAGGTGAGTTCCAGCTTGATTTTTCCATGTCCTATGGCTCAAGAATGTGATGTCTTGTCTTCAGCAATAAAGACTTACTATCAAGTTCTAGAGGACAACCAAAAGTATTGACAATAACCTGTAATGTTTGGAAGGCATATGGGATCCATTGGCTAACAACTGAAAATAAAGTAACCCATTCCTGTCATTTGCCCTTTTATTAATAGCATGTAATGTCTAATGAGTGTATTATCCCCAGTATAGGGTAATTTCATTTAACACACGGAGTCTGTCTCTCTGTCTGTCTCTCTGTCTCTCTGTGTCTGTCTCTGTATCTCTACACACACACACACACACACACACACACACACACAAAATGTGGATGCTTCTACAGTAAGTATCCATCTGGTCATTTTGAAAAGCTAACCACTGTGTACTCTCAGGCCGTTTTAAGTATAATGTGTTGATTGTAATTTTTTACTTTATGCTTGTCACAGTTTTTATTCTGGATAATATGAACATTTTATTTTTATGACCAGAAACAAATAGTACACTTCCATTGCACCATAGTCAACTCAAGTATTGGACCTCTGGTAGTTTCTCTGATTCTTCTTTAAGAACAGAAGTCAGTCATAGCTACTTTCTGCTAAACTTATATTATTTTTGTACTAACTTTATTGATCTGGAATTCACCTAAATATCACTGTTTATAGAGTAGAATTCTACGATCTTTAGAACATTCAGTATCACTGTCACAATTACAGAAAGTCTTCATTATTTCAGAGAGCATCCCAGATCTTGACTGTCTCTTCCTACCACCCATTCTCTGCACGAGCAGTCATTAAAGTACCCCTCACTTCCATTTGTCTGTAGTCTAGATGGTCTATGTAAAAGGGATTGCTCACACTACACTACTTTCCACAGACTTTCTTTTTCAAGGTTCAAATGAACTTTTAGTTAGAATGATAATAATGAGTTCTATTGTAATGGTCTCATCCATATATGTCATTTCACTTTGTTCTTTTCACCACGCCACTGTCTTCCTCCATGTCTGCTCATGCCTTCTGGTTTCTTTCCTTCTACAGCTTGCACTCAGTGTTCTCTATCCTACATTCCATCTCTTCCACCCCTTCTCCCCTTCTCTTCCTTTCTCCTTTTCTTTCTCTTCTTCCTCTTCCTTTTTCCTCCTCCTCTCTCCCCTTTTCCTCTTTTCCTTTTAGCTCCTTCATTTCTTCTTATAGTTCTCTATCACTTTATGTCTTACATCTAATAAGGGTATATACATTTGGAGACAGATTCCACATATTAGAGAAAATATGCAGTATTTGTCTTTCTGGTTGTGGCTTGTTTTGTTTAACACATTGATCTCTAGTTCCAGCCATTTTCCTTCAGTGTCATAAATTATTTTTTCTTTTATCTGAATAAAATCTCAGCTTTAAATAACTAGTTCATTCTATTCATGTATTCAATGGACATGTAAACTGGACTTTATTTCTTGCTCTCATAATAGTTAAGCTACAAACATGGATGTAGATCACTGTGGGCATTGACTTAGAATCCTTCATAACTATCTAGGGGTGTCATCTGTCAATTTTTTTTTTTAAAGAACCTTCCCTACCCCCCGGGGTGATCGGGGCTTTGGAGTTCTGTTTTTGTTTATTTGATGATTCAACGATGTTTAGTGTCTAAAAGCTTTTATTCCCTTACAGAGTATAAGTGTCCTTTTTCTCTCTACCAACCAACATTTGCTGCAGTTTGTTTTCTTGATGGTAACCATTTTGTCAGAGTGAATGAATATTGTGTAGTCTTTCATGTGTATTTTCGTGGTGGCTGAGTTTGCTGAAACAATTTTCAATGTTTATTGGTATATTTCTTTCTTTGTGAACTGTCTATGCCATTTACTATCTCATTTATTGATAGTTAATTGTTAAGTTCTTTATAGATTCTCAATATTAAGACTCTGTATTGTGGGAATTTTTTTTTATTGGAAATTTTTTATTGGAATTTTTTTTTTACATTTCAGATGTTCTCTCCTTACCCATTTCCCCCCTCCCTCCCAGGAACTCACTATCCCTTCCCCCCTCCTCCTGCCTCCACGTTGGTGTACCCCTTCCACCCTCCCTGTACCTCACCTCCCCACCCTCAAGTATCCCCCCCCCACGATGTCCAGCCTTCTGGGACCAAGGATCTCTTCTCCCACTTATATATAGCTCCCTTGCCATGGGTCCCTCCCTAAGCACTCCCAGGCTGGTGGTTTAGACCTGGGGGCTCTGGTTGGTTGGATTGTTGCTTTCCTCATGGTGTCTCGAATCCTCTCAACTCCTTCAGCCTTCACTCTATCTTCTCCATTGGGAACCCCATGCTCAGTTTAATGGTTAGCTGTGAGCATCTGCCTCTGAGTATGTCAGACTCTTGCAGACCTCTAAGGAGAGAGCTATATCAGGCTCCTATCAGCGTGTACATCCTGACATCCAGTCTGGCGGTTCCTCAGAAAATTGGACATATCACTACCTGAGGACCCAGCTATACCACTCCTGGGTATATATCCAGAAGATGCTCTAACACATAACAAGGACATATGCTCCACTAGGTTCATAGCAGCATTATTTATAATAGCCAGAAAACTGGAAAGAACCCAGATGCCCTTCAACAGAGGAATGGATACAAAAAAATATATATTTATACAATGGAATATTACTCAGCTATTAAAAACAATGAATTTGATAAATTCTTATATAAATGGATGGAACTAGAAAATATCATCCTGAGTGAAGTAACCCAATCACAAAGAACATACATGGTATTCACTCACTAATTATTGGATTTTTAGCCCAGAAGCCTGAAATACCCAAGATTCAACTCACAGACCACATAAAGCTCATGAAGAATGATGACCAAATAGGGAGCCTTCAGTCCTTCTTAGAAGGAGTAACAAAATACTCAAGGTGCAAATATGGAGACACAGTGCAGGACCGAAACTGAAGGAGGGACCGTCTACAGACTATTCCACCTGGATATCCATCCTATGTGCAGTCACCAAAGGTAGAGGTTGATGTGGATGTCAGGATGTCTTGAACTTTTTAAGCCCATATAGTATCATTTTTCAGTTTGTGGGGTTATTTCCTGTGTTGTTAGAGTCATGTTCAGAAAGTTCTTCCCTTTGTCTCTTGAAGTGTTTCACTGATATTTTCTTTTAGCAGATCCTGTGGTCATTGGCTGAATTAGTTTTTAAGTAGAGTGAGATATTTAAATATGGTTTCAATCTATTAGGTGGATGATACAGTTTTTTGAACATGATTTGTTGAAGAGGCTGCGCTTTGACTATTCCAGTGTATGTTTTAACATTGTTCTCTGAGTTAGTTGGAGCTTTAGGTTTTATTTTTGGATTCTTTGTTATATTTCATTGGTCTACATGTCTGTTTTGTGCCACTACCATGCTGGTTTTGTCACTGTGGTGCTATAGTACAATTTGAGTTAACTTCGGCTAATGGCCTTCATTTCTATCAACTTTGTTATATATTAAATGATTACACTTTCCTCTATGTCATAGGCATTTTAATTTGTGACACTCACTTGGTGATTTAGCCAAGTATTTTTATGTATCAGTATACGTTCCCTTTTATTGCTATGGTATATTGCATAGTATGGATGTAGCCCAATTTGTTTTAAGTGTCCATCTGTTGGAAGATTTCTTAGGTGTTGTCAGCCTTCTTAGACATAAATCTGTGATGGATATTCATGAATATGTTTTCTTTCCTTTTTTCTTTAATTTTTTTTGACGAACATAAGCTTCTATTGTTCTTGGATAAATGCCTAAAAGTGCAATAGCTGGACAGAATGGCAGCTTTGTATTTCGGGTTTTTTTGTTTTGTTTTGGTTTTTTTTTTTAATCTATCAAAATGTTTGCCCAGATTGTGGCACCACTTTACATTCCCAGCAGCAATGTATAAGTGGTACAGATTCTCTGAAGGCTCTCCAGCACTGGGTTTGTTACAGGCTTTAATTTTTAGGTACGCAGTGGTATCTCATGGCACTGTATTGAACCAGAGTAGCGAGAGAGAGAATAGCCTTGACTTGCTTTGTATACCAGTGAGAAATCTCATGTTCTCCCACCAGGAAGTAAGAAAATGGCTATAGTTTTTTGGTAGGTCATCATTATCAGGCCGATTTGAGTATGACTATTCCAAACTTGCCAAAAGTTAGTCGTTAATGATGCAGTGTTTTGTTGCATTGTTCAGCTGTATTGATCTTTGTTAATCTGTTGCTATGATATATTGCATTATTTTTTTTAAAGATTGTCATTGTGCAATAGGTTGTTTTCTACAAACCGACAAGCAGCCCTCATTCCTGAAGACAACATCAGAACAACTCATTGAACATGGAGAGGTAGAGCTGGTGCCTTCATTGAACCTTTGCTCCCATGGTGTAGTGTCTTGGACATGGGAAAGTACTCTGTAGGCTACCAAAAGAGAAATGTAAACAGCAACACAACCATAAAATCCTTTGAGCTACAACCTCTCCTGCCTGCAAAGTATATCATGGCAGTGGTGACAGGTAGCTTGTGGGAGTAACCAACCAATATCTTAAGGCCCACACCTTGAGGTTGAACCCATGTCTGCCAGTGCTAAGGTGATCAAGAATCAGAGACTATGTAGTTCAGAAACCTAAAGTATAACCAAATATTACTTGTCTAAAACAAAACAAAACACAAACAATAAAATTACTCCTAATGTTATTTTGCTATATTCATAAATGGGTGCCTTATTTAACCATCATCAGAAAGACTTTTTCCGGCAGCTGATGTGAACAAATACAGAGACACACAACCAGTCATTATGCAGAGATAGAGACCTTGGAACATACAGCTCTAAACATGTCTCCATCAAAGCCCTCTCTTCAGAACTCAGGGAACCCCTCAGAAGACGAGATAGAAGGAGTTGGGGAGACAGAGTGATGGAGGATACCAAAAGAACAAGGGCCTATAAAACGACTGAGCTCATATGAACTCACAGAGACTGAAGCAGCAATCAGAGGATCTACCCAGGTCTGGAAGTATGTACCCTGCATGTAAACTTTTGCCCTTAGTTTAGTACATTTATGGGATTCCTGAATGTGTGAGTGAGTGGGTCTCTGATTCTTATACCTGATCTTAGAGCTCTTTTATTTTTCTGTGAGCTTATCTTGTTAAACTTTGCTTTGATGGTTTTTGCTTTAATTTATTAAATTTTATTCTGTTACGTTTTGTTTTTATTCCTTAGAAATCTGCTCTTTTCTTATGTAAGACAAAATGGGGGTGTCCTATAGATGGAAAAGAAGGTATGGAGGACCAAAGAGGAGTACAGGAAGATGGACTTGTATTCAGATTATATCATATAGAAAAAGAATCTATGCTATAAAAGGGAAAAAATTAAAAAATAATAAAAATATTTAAGAATTTGAGGGAAAAAAAACAGTCATTGTGTATCTGAAATAAATCCTACTTGGTCATGATGTAAAATTATTTTTTGCACGATGTTGGATTTACTGACCTGAGTTAAGAAGTTTAACATCTGTATCCAAGTGAGATATTTCACTCTTTTCTCTCTTGTACTGATATCACCTAGCTTTTGTATGACAATGATGATGTCATAAAATTATTTAAGAAATTTCTCTCTGTTTCTTCTCTGATAAACCCTCATATTTAAAAAGACATGCTATCTTATTGATGTTTCTTCTGATTGAAGTGTGTGCCAGAAATCTCCAGTGAAACTATCTGAGTCTAGAGATTTTTCTTTGGGGCAATGTTGAAACTCAGAGCTCTAGCAGCTTGTTGGTTTAGAACATTCGGAGTTTTTTCTGCTTTTGGTTGAGGGGGTGCCTCTTTCTTCTACACTGTTGGATTCTTAGGCATAGATCCCATGGCAGCCCCCCCTTTTTTTTCCAGTCTCATGACTCTAGTATTTAGAATAACATTTCTAGGTTCTTTCCATTTCTGAAACAGAACAGCAATAAACATGAATGAGCACAGATCTCTGTAGTTGGAGATAGAGTCCTTTAGATTTATGCCCAAGAACGCTGTAGCGGATCCTGTGGTAGATTTGTTTCCAGATTTTTTTTAGAGACTTCCACACTGACTTCCACTGAGGCTACACCTGTGTGCCTCTCACCAGCAGGGAATGTGTGCTCTTATTCTCCTATGTTCTTGTCAAAATTTGTCATCATGATTTTGTCCTTGCCATCCTGAGTTGGGTAAGATGAAGTATCAATAGTTTTAATTTGTAGTTCCCTGATAGATATGGATGTTACACATTTAAAAAAATATTTTTCTGTTGAGAACACTATAGTTTCATGACTGAATTTTCAATTGAGTTGTTTAGTGTTTTTTTGTTTTTTTGTTTGTTTGCTTTTTTGTTTTGTTTTGTTTTGAGACAGGGTTTCTCTGTGTAGTTCGGGCTGTCCTGGAACTCACTCTGTAGAACAGGCTGGCCTCGAACTCAGAAATCCGCCTGCCTCTGCCTCGCAAGTGCTGGGATTAAAGGCATGCGCCACCACTGCCCTGCTTTAGTGTTTTGAGCTCCTTATACATTTTAGATACTAATCGTCTTTCAGATGTATAGCTGGTAAAGTCTTTTGCCCGTGATCCGTAGACGACCACTTCACATGAATGGTAGTATCCCTTGCTCTGAGGAAGATTTTTAGCTTCCTGAGGTCCCATTTGTCAGTTGTTGGTTTCAATGTCCATGCTACTCAAGTGCTACCCAGAAAGCCCTTTCCTGTGCTTAGAAGCTAAAACTTATCATTGGCTTCTTCCTATAACTGTTAATATCATCTTTAAGTTATCTCTTTAAATTTTCCATTGGACAAATTCTTCATTTTTCTTGATTAGCTTCATTTATTCCAGGGTATTTCCCACTGTGAATGAATTTGTTTAGTTGATTTCTTTCTTTGTACGTTTCTTTTTGGTATACAAGAAGACTCTTGTTTGTTATATGTAAAATGTGTATCTTGTGACTTTGATGAATGTGTCTATAAGAGTTTTCTTGTGGAGTCCTTAGGGCCTTTGTGTTTAGAATCATGTCATATGCAAACATGGGTATCCTGACTTTTTCTTCCTTTCCCGTATCTCCTTCACTTGTCTTATTTTTCTAGCTATGACTTCACATGTTATACTGAATAGGAATGGAGTGAGTGAACGTATTTGTTTTATTCCTGATTTTAGTAGAAATGCTTTTGAGATTTTTGAGCACAATGTTGGCTGTAGGCTTGCTGTATATTGTCTTTATTAGGTTGAAGTATGTCCCTATGTTCTGCAGGGCTTTTATGAAAAGATGTTGTATCTTGTCAAAACCCTTTCTGCATCTGATGAAATGATCATGTGCTTTCTAAACCTGACTCTGTTTATGTGTTATATTCCATTTATTGATCTACATATGTTGAACCTCCCTGCATCTCTGGGATAAAGTTGACTTGATAATGGTCGATTTTTTAAAAATGCATTCTTGAATTCAGTTTTCAAGCATTTTACTCAGAATTTGTGTATATATGCTCATCACCCAGAGTGGCCTATAACTTTCTTATGCTTTTGCCTTTATTTGGTTGTAGTATCAGTGTAATATTAGCTTCATAAGAATTTGGAACCATTCTTTCAGCTTCTATTTTGTGGAATAGTTTAAGAAACATTGCTTTTAGTTAGTTTTTTTGTTTGTTTGTTTTAATAGTCTGGTATAAATCTTCAGTAGATTCCCCTGGGCCTACCTTTTTTGATTGGGAGTTCTTTGTTTCATTTTGTTTTTAATTACTCTATCCATTTCATTGCTTATGAAGAGGTTGTTTATGGTATTAATATCTTCTTTTTAATTTCATAGGTATGCTGCCTAGTTTTATATCAACTTGACACAAGACAGAGTTGTCTGAAAAGAGGAAACCTCAAATGAAAAAAAAAAGTGTCTCTATAAGATCTATATGTAGGGCATTTTCTTGATTAGTGATTGATAGGGAAGGGCCCAGCCCATTGTGGGAGGTGCCATACCTGAGATGGTGGTCCCAGGTTCTATAAGAAAGCAGGCTGAGCAAGCCAATGGGAGCAAGCCAGTAAGCAGCATCCCTCCATGGCCTCTGCATCAGTGTCTGTCCCAGGTTCTTGCCCTGTTTGAGTTCTTGCCCTGAATTTTTTCAGTGATAGACTAAGTAAGATATGGAATGTGTAAGCCCATCCCAATTTGCTTTTTGATCATGGTGTTTTGTTGCCGCTATAGAAACCTCAGTAGGACAGTGGGTTATATATATTAAGAAACCAACCTATTTGCTACAATTTTTTCATCTTGGTATAATAAATGTTTTAGAAGGATTTCTCTCAGCCCTTTGGATTTTATTGATACCTTTTGCAATGTCTTCTGTCTCATCTCTAATTTTATTAATTTTGATCTTTTCACTTTTACTTTTGGTTCATTTGGCTAAAAGTTTATCAATCTTTTCAAAGAACCAACTCCTTTCACTTGCTCTTTCTGTTTTCTATTCTTTTCTTATTATTTTTTTCATTTCTGTTTTGTTTCTGATTTTGATGATGTCTTCTGGTATACTGATTTTGTGTATCATTTGTTCTTGTTTTCTGGGAACTTCATAAGCACCACTTAGCTATTAAGTTGAAATCTCTCAATAATTTTTGATACAGGCATGTAGCTCTAAAGAATTCCCTTGTAGGATTGCTTTTATTGTTTCCTGTAGATTTTGATGTGTCATGTTTTTATTTTCACTCAGTTCTTGGAATTTTTAAATTTCCTTCTTATTATTTAATTTTTGTCTAATTATCATTCAAAAGTACATTTAGACTCCATGAGTTTATGAACTTTCTGTAGATCTATTCCTGGTGGTATTGGTATCTAGCTTAATTCCTTTGCATTCAGAGAGAATGCAGAATGTTATTTTAATTTTCTTAAATTTGTTGAGATTTACTTTATGTCTAATATATGGTGAATTTTGGAGAAAGTTCCAGGGGCTGCTGAGGAGAAACGTGCAATCTGTGTTTGGGTGGAAAGTTCTGTTGATGTTTGAAATGTTCCTCTGATGTATGATGTCATTAAACTTCAGTGTTTCTCTGTTTAACGTTTGTTAGGATGATCTGACTATTGGTGAGAATGAACTACTGAAGTCTCCCACTGTTTATGTTTGGGGATTAGTCTGTGGGTTTAGAGCTAATATTTGTTTTATGAAACTTGATACATTTGTCTTTGATGTGTAAATGTTTAGATTTGTAACATCCTCGTTGTGAATTGTTCCTATAACAAGTATGAAGTGAGATTCCATTTCCTTATTAGATTTGGTTTGAAGGCCATTTTATTTCAAATTTTGGAAAAGCTACACCATTTTGTTTCTTACTTCCATTTGTCTTGGTGTGTATTGTTAAAGATAAGGTGTAATTTTTAGAGGTAGCAAAAAGGTATGTCTTGTTTTTTTTTTTAATTTAATTTGATAGACTGTGTATCTATTGAGGAATCCATTAATAGAAAGAATAGTAAGAGTTTTTATTGAAAGTTGTATATTAATTCCTGTCCTGTTGTTGATTTTATGATATTTTGTGACACTTGGATTGATTTTTCTGCTATTGTTTATTTTTCCACTGTGATCTCTTTGCTTTTTTTTTTTTTTTTTTTCCTTTACACCAAAGTATTCCTTCCACTATAATCTGTAGAGCTGGCTTGGAAGTCATAAATTCCTTTAGTATACAGTTTTTGTGTGAGGGGGTGGGAAGGGTGGAGGATAGGGTCTCATAATATAATGTTGAGTGGCTTTGAATTCACATAGATCTTCCTGTCTCTTCCTTTCATTCACCAACATGCCTGACTCCTTTACTCTGTTTTTAGTATGAAAAGTTTTCATTTCTCTTTCTATTTTAATAGATTGTTTTTTGTGTATATAATAGTTTATTTGTTCATCTGTGATTTTTTTCAAAGCTTATAATACATCTCTTCAGAATCCACCTACTCTCTTTACAAGTTCCTGTTGAGTAATCTGTGATTTTTCTGATGAGCCTTCCTTTATAACTGACTTGACTTTCCCTACAGCTGTCAACACCCTTTCTTCATTCTGTGTTTTTAAATGTTTTAATTATAAGATGCCAGGAGGAGTTCTTTCCTGGTCTTATATGTTGTTGGTATAGGCATCACAGTTTCTGGATAAACATCTCTTTTGTTATGTTTGGGAAATTTTCTTCTATAATTTTATTGAAAATAATTTCTATTCCTTTGCTGTGGTATTTTCCTCTATTTTCATAATCTGTAGGATAAGTCTTCTTACAGTCTCACAAGTCTATTTGTCTGTTTATTTATATATTTATTTATTGTTATTATCATTTACCTTTACAGAGTAATCCAATTCTTCTGCCCTGTCTTTCAGTCCTGATACTCTGTTGTCTCCATGATCCATTCTGCTGGTGAGTGTTTCCAATGAGAATTTTATTTGCTTATTAGGTTTTCAGTTCTGCATCTTTTTAGTGTGGCCTTTCTTCAACAAATCTATCACTTTGTTGAGGTTTTTTTTCTTTTTAAATTTCACATAATGATTTTGATCGTGTTCATCCCACAACTTGCCTCTAACTACTCCCAGATTCACTCTACCTCCCTGTGCCCTCAAATGTGTGTCTCCTTCATCCTGATAATCCATCAAGTCAAATTCATATTTCATATGTATTCATTGGTGTGTCTCTATTTATTGGAGAGTGGTCACTTACCAGGGACCACACCGTCAAAGAAAACTAACTCTCCCTCCTTGAAAAGCAATTGAATGTCCATAGCTTTTCTTCAGTTAGTACTGGGAGCTCATGAACCCTTTTTTCTTCTATGCTAGAATGTTGATGGGCAGGATATTGTGCTACATGGGCATCATGAGAGCTTGAGTAGCTGTCCTGTTATGTTCAAAGACAATGCTTTACTCTGGTCTTTCCTGATCTCTGGCTTATATCTCTTCCCTTCAAACCCTCCTGTGTAATATTCCTTACTTCCTTTAAAAATCATGGTCTTTTCTTTAGTTGATTTTTTTGTGTGGTGTGTGGGTGTATATGTGAACATGTGCATGCATGTGTATATTCCTAAACACATAAATAAAACATGCCCAATCTATAAAATGCTACTTGTATGTATGTGTTTGTCATTGACTATTTGGTATTAGATAACAAATTGGTGTGCTCCTCTCTGGGGACGACTATTTCTTTTGAACTCAGCATTCCTTAGTTGCCTATACTTCTTTGTTTAGGGCTGAATCTCCTGAGATCCCACATCCATGTTAGCATGCCTATTGGTTTTATGCTTGCTCAGGTCATGTGTAGGCAGATAGGTTGATGAGACTTTATGGGTGTACCATTGGATATTCCTGGGAAACACAATCTGATATCAATCTCCCTGTTCCTATGACTCTTATAATCTTTCCTCCTTTTCTTCCACAATGATGCCTAGCCTTAGGTGTGGGAGTTATATGTAGATGCATCAGTTATGACTAGGCTCCACAACTCTGCATTTGATTGATTGTGGTTTTCTGTAATAGTCTCCAGCTATAGCACACAAAAGTTTCCTTGATGAGGGGGTGAGGGTTACAATTACCTGTGGGTGTAAGAATAAATACTTAAATGTAGTTAGGAGGCTATGTTAACTATAGTAAAGTGGTGGTTATAGCTTCACCTCTAAGATCCACGACCTCACTAGCCCTAGATAGTTGGCTAGATTTTCAGTCATTCTTCTGAATTATTTCTCTGGAAGTTTTGTTGGTTGTTTTTTTTTTTTTTTTTTGAATGCCATTATTATGGGATTAATGCTTTGTGAAAGAGACATCTTGTCTTGGATATTCATGCTCTTTTGTTTCTGGCTGGGACTTTTGCCTTTGAAGTCGTTTGTTGATTGGGTTCTTGTTCTCTGTCTTTCCTCCTTCCTTCAATGTTTTTTCCTTTCAATGGAGGAATTTACCTAGTTCAGAGGACTAGTCTTAGGACAAATGAGAAGCCTATTTCCCTCTTGGGGGCTGGGTACAAGAAGTTCTTTGGGGACATAGGTTGGTAGACCTAAGGAGAGGAAACTAGGATCCCCATTTGCAGCAGGAGGATAAAGTGGGCTGGGCTCTTAGATTAGAACCTCTTAGATTAGAAGGTATAGAGTATAGCTTAGATAGTCTTCTTCATTTTAAAAGTTAAAAAAAAAAAAAAACCACAGTGCTGAACAAATTCCCCATCAGCTCCATATTAACTGCATTTTATGTACGTTTGAAATGCTTTACTTCATTATTATTTAATTGTGTGGGGAGTATTTTAATTTTCTTAAAGATTTTTTCTTGAATCCATGAATCATTTAGAAATTTGATGTTTAATTTCACTGTTTAAGTTCTTCCTGTTACTGAGATTTAGTTTAAATCCATTGTGGTCAAAGGAAATAGTTTCATATGATTCTGTTTTTAAAAATTATTTATTCATTCACTTTACATCTCAATATCAGTCCCCCTCCTCCTAGAACCTCCTCATACAGCTCCTCCCCCATTCCTGCCCCCCCTTCTCCTCTGAGAAGGGGGAGTCCCTCCCATATCAACCCCCTACCCTGGCACATCAAGTTACTGCAGGAATAGGCCAATCCTCTCCCACCGAGGTCAGACAACGCAGCACACTTACGGGTGTGGGATCCACAGGCAGACAGCAAGTTCAGGGACAGCCCCGCTCCAGTTGTTGGGGGGACTCACATAAAGACCAAGCTACACATCTGCTACCTATGTGTGTGTGGAGGGGTCTAGCCCATGCTCTCTCTTTGGCTGGTGGTTCAGTCTCTAGGAGTTCCCCCAAGGGTCCAGGTTTGTTGACCCTATTGGTCTTCAGAGTCCCTATCCTCTTTGGGTCCCTCAATTCTTCACACGACTCTTCCATAAGACTCCTAGAGCTCTAGCTAATGTTTGTCTATGGGTCTCTGGATCGCTTTCCATTGGTTGCTGGGTGCTGAATTTCAGAAAGACAAGTATGCTAGGCTCTTTTCTGCAAGCATAACAGAGTGTCATTAGTACTGTCAGAGACCGGCTCTTGCCCCTGGGGTGGATCTCAGTTTTGGCTAGTCATTAGACTGCCATTCCCTCTGTCTCTGCTCTTCTTCTGCCAGATCTTGTAGGCAGGACACATTTTGGGTGGAAGGTTTTGTATGTGGGTTGCCTTCCTTTTCCCTCCACTGGGAGTCCTTCCTGGCTATAGGAAGTGTCCACTTCAGAATCCATATCCCCCACTGCTCAGAGTCTCAGCTAGAGTTGCCCCCATAACACCCAGGGGCTCCTCCTGTCCCTGCTCTGGCACATCCTAGCAATGTATCCATAGCTCTTTAAATTTGTTGAAGTTTATGCTACACTCCTAGATACAGTTGGCTTGATGATTGTTTAATGGTATGTATAGTCTATGTTGGGAGCAGCATTCCATATATATAAACTATGTACTGTATCATGTTATCCATACCTGTTATATGCCAGCTGATTTTGTCTAGTAGGCAAGTCATTTGCTGAATATAGTCTTAGGCTGAGCCACAGTGCTGTACCTGTGTAGTCTTTCTTCCAGCAGTGTCAGCTTCACCACATTCTTTTCAGTTGTTTTATTTGGGGTGCAAACTTATGGCCGTTCTTTGCCCATTAATTTTGCATTTCTAACACAGTGTCTCATATATAATGTAGGCTTTCAGGAGACATTCCTGAGTGCCCAAGGAAGTTAAAATCAAGCACAAACATCAATGAAAGATAGAACAGATCTCACTTCCTCACGCTGTGCTCGCCCCTGGTTGTATAAATTATGCATCATATAGTTTTTAATTAAGTTTTCTTCATTCTTCATTTATTTTCTTTAGCATTGACTTGAACGTTTTTATAAGAAGGAGAAAAGCTTACTAGAAAGTGCGTGGATTTTCTATGGGAGACAGAGTTTATCTTAAATATAAGCTCTATGACCAAACAGATCATTTAGTCTCTTTAATTTTCAGCTTCATAGCTCAAAAATGAAAAGGATGGTAGTCTTATTAATTAAGGAATAGTTGGTGGAAGTGGTAGAGTCTCTGGCTTAAACAATAATAATAAATAATTTGTTATTCAACATGAAAATTTTAGAAGTAATTTCAAGTGTGGTTTGAGTCATAAGTTACTTTCATCATGAGGGAATGAATATATCTTCCTTCCTCCCTCCTGCCTTACCCTCTTCCTACTGCTGAATCTTTCCCTCCTTCCCTTCCTCCTTGACTTTTTTGAGGCAGAGTCTCATTGTGTCACCCAGGCTGGCCAGAAATTCATAAAATTTCCCTATGAAATTTATGCTTCTCCTCAACAGTACTATTGATACTTTGGACCAAATGTCTTCTCTGTGGAACTTTCCTATGCTTAAAAGGATGTTCAGCAGTATCCTTGCTTGATGCCAGTTGTCCCATGAGTCATGGCAACCAAAAGTGTATTTAAACATTGTCAAACACCACTGGGAGATAAATTTGACCCTTGGCAGAGAATGGCTGTTCTAAAGAGTCACAATGCTAACATTAAACAAAAAACAAAGTTCTAACGTCATTCCAAATGCCCATCAACATGTTAAAAAACCTTTAGTGTTCACTTTCTGTGACACAGGTTCTTGTTTTTATTGGCTATTTTACTTATTTACATTTCACATGTTATCCCCCTTACCAGTTTCCTTTCTGCAAACCCCCATCTCCTCTCCCCAACCCCTGCTTCTATGAGGTGTCCCATATCCACCAACGCACCCACCCACTTCTGAATCACTGCCCTAGGATTCCATTATGATGGGGCATCAAGCCTCCACAGAACCAAGGGGCTCCCCTCCCATTGATGCCAGATAAGGCAGTCTTTTGCTTCATATGCATATGGAGCCATAGGTTCCTCCATGTGTACTCTTTGGTTGGTGGTTTAATCCTGGGAGTTCTGGGGGGCCTGGTTGATTGATATTGTTCTTCCTATGGGGTTGCAAACCCCTTCAGCTCCTTTAGTCCTTTCCCTCCATTGGGGTCCCCAGGGTCAGTCCTATGGTTAACTGTGAGCATCCACATCTGTATTAGTCAGGCTCTGGCAGACCCTCACAGGGGACAACTATACCAGACTCCTGTCAGCAATTGCTTCTTGGCATCAGCAATAGTGTCTGGGTTTGATGTCTGCAAATGGGATGGATTCCTACGTGGGGCAGTCTCTGGATGGCTTTTCCTTCAGTCTCTGCTCCACTCTTTGTCCCTGCACTTCCTTTAGCCAGGAGCAATTCTGGGTTAATATTTTTGAGATGGTTGGGTGGCCCCATCCCTCAGCCGAGGGCCATGTTTAACCTCTAGATATGGTTTCTACAAGTTCTCTTTCCTCTTTGTAGGGTATTTCATCCATGTTGGGTCCTACGATCCTCTTGCTTTCCTGGCTTCTGGGACTTTCTAATGGCTATCCCTAGTTCCTCATCCCCCACTGAAACACACATCCATTCAGTGGCACAGGTTCTTAAGAGAGCCCAGGCTGTGAAATATAAGTTCTTAACCTATATGCATTTAAATGTGTGATTTATTGTGTTCTGTGGGTAAAGCTGCTTGCCCACTGTGGACTCTCACTTTTGTTTTGGATACAGTGAATTGGTAAATCACCTTTATTATGTTGACGTGTGTCCCTTGTATCCCTAATCTCTCCAGAACTTTTATCATGAAGAATGTTTTGTCAAAGGCCTTCTCTGTACATAAGAGATGATCACATGGATTTTGTCTTTCAACATATTTTAATGGTGGATTATATGTATTGATTTACATATGTTGAACCATCTTTGTCTCCCTGGGCTGGGACCTACTTGAGCATGGCGGGTAGATAATTTTTTTTTTAATATGTTCTTGGATTCTGCTTGCAAGTATTTTATTGAGAATTTGTGTATCTATGTTCATAATGGAATTTGGGCTGTAATTCGTTTTCTTTGTAAAGGTATTAGGGTACCTATGACCTTGTAGAAAGAATGAGGCAGTGTCCCTTCTATTTTTATTTTGTGGAATGATTTGAGGAGTGTTGGCATTAATTCTTCTTTGAAACTCAGGTAGAATTCTACACTAAAATCTGGTCCTGGAATATTTTTGGTTGGGGGCTTTTAATTAGTGTTTCTATTTCACTAGTGGTTACAAGTCTGTTTAAATTGTTTATTTTATCATGATTTAATTTTGTTAGGTGATATTTATATATATATATATAAATTATCCATTACTTTCAAGTTTTTTAGTACGGTATAGTTTTTTAAAATATGTTCTTATGATTCTCTGGATATCCTGTGTCTTTTGATACTGTTCCCCTTTTCATCTCTAATTATGTTAATTTGAAATTTCGCCTCTACATTTTAGTTAATTTGTTTAAGGATTTGTCAATTGTATTGATTTTCTCAAAGAAACAACTCTTCCTTTCATTGATTCTTTGTATTTTTTTGTGTTGGTTTGTTTGTATTTTATTGATTTCATTATTGAGTTTGATTCTTTCTTGCTCTCTATTCTTTTTGCGAATTATTTTTTTCTTTTTGTTCTGGAGTTTTCAGGTGTAATGTTAAGTTACTAATAATGATTATTTTCTTGGTTCATGTAACAGTACATTCAGGATGGGTATAGTTTTGTATATGACTCAACCCATAGACTGGAAAAACAATATCTTCTGTACATGTATCTGACAAAGAACCCCTGTCCATAATATTTATCAGATGCTCACATTCCTGTAACCCAAACACACAGGAACATTAAAGTGGGCAGAAGTCTTGAACAGACATTGAGAGAGAGAGAGAGAGAGAGAGAGAGAGAGAGAGAGAGAGAGAGAAGAGAGAGAGAGAGAGAAGAGAATTATATAGATGTAGGAAGTAGATGAGAAACAAGTTAATAGAATTACTCACCAAGGAAACCTAAATTAAAATCACCAAGGAATCCTACACTATCTCCTTTACAATGATAAAAGCCATAAATTATGAAAGCAAGTGTTAGGATGTGGAAGCCACAGCCAGAGTTGAAACACTACCTTGCTTGTGGGATGTGTCCAATGGCACGTTGTGTTAAAGAACTGTTTGTTAATTTCATATAAAATTTTACCTATGTTTACCCAATGAACCAGAAATTCCACTGCAGATACTTTACTTAAGAGAAATCTGGTCTCATATCTACAAGATGACTTCTTTAAAAATGTGCACGATAGCTTTATAAAAACCCAAACCTGCAAGCAGTTCACATGTTAAGATAAATGATCAAGGGCTGGAGAGATGGCTCAGTGGTTAAGAGCACTGCTCTTTCAGAGGTTCTGAGTTCAATTCCTAGCAACCACATGGTGGTTCACAACCATCTGTAATGGGATCTGATGCGCTCTTCTGGTGTGAGTCTGAAGATGGCTACAATGTACTCATATAAATAATAATAAGTAAATAATATTTAAAAAGATAAATGATCAAAAAATTGTGATACATGTTCATTCGAGGGACCATTGACAGCTATATCATAAAGGGCAGTACTACACATGACATCATGCATGAAAGGCAAAAACATTAGTCATTTTTAAATTCTCAAAAAAAAAAAAATTAAAAGAGCATTATCCAGACAAAAAAAGATAATTTTTGGTATGATCTTGATCTTGTTTTTCTATGGTTGATAGAAGCCAGTTGTCTCTGGCAGTCAGGAAGTTGGTCTGGAAGGAGCACAAAGGAATTTCTAAGGCAATGGCTTTGCTTTATAACTTGTTTTTTGTGGAAGTAACTCCTAAGTACATGGTTGTCAAAACCTATCATGCTAAATGTATAATGGCTTTGTCTTTTATTACATGTAAACTGTACAGCAGTAAAATTCATTACAGACTAGAGTAGAAAATTAAATTAGAAAGGTAAAGACAGAAAATTACTTATGCTGCTTAGCCATTTCATAGAGATAAACTTGGATCCAGGTTACCTGTTCACATATCTGGGAAGTGTTACAGCATGCTTCCAGGAGCTGTATCCTGACCACGTTGTTGTGGTCCCATCTTTCTAGTATCTACTGCTGCCACGTTGTAGTAACATAAGGAATGTCTGTTGGCAATGCAAGGATTTCTAGTAAACACTGGTGTAGTCAGACCTTACCCAGGCCATAGGGCCATTAATTCACTCTGTCATGCAAAATACAGAGGAATAGCCTTTTGTTAGAGTGGGTTCAAGGTCTGAGCGTTGCATAGTTTACCCTCAGGAATAGTTCATTTGTTCTGTGAGTGAAATGTCCTGGGAACATTTACACCTCAAGGACCTCCTTGATTAAACCTGACAATGGGAGTTCCATGACATCTATGCAGTTTTGAGTCCCCATCCACAGGTGGATAAAAGAAGGTCTGAACTATGTGGCAGAGGAAGCAAGAAACCTGACCTCCTGCTAATGAAGGGGGAAGAGAAGTGTCTCATAATCTTTCTGGTCAGGGCATTCTGTTTTCTGCTTTTAAACATTTCTACATGCTCCCCATCATGAAATATTGAGTTCTGTCCAAGAAGGATTGTGCCAAGACATTATAGGTCCTCACATGTACAATTTTGGAGACTGTGTATAATCAGAAATGAAAGTACCACTTAAATACAAATGAACATGGAATCACATGAACATTGAATGTGCACCATAGATAGGGTTAGTTAAAACTTCATCTTTATCATTTTCTTGGTCAAAAAGACTGTGTGTGTGTGTGTGTATGAAGACTTTGACATCTTTGTAGGCCTATTTGTCTCACCCCGGCCCTGTAGCTCTTCTCCTTGACTTCTTTCAAGCTCTAGACTCATGCTTTTCCCCTTATTCTTTGAATTTGCCACCTGATCTTCTGAGTCATTTAATCCAGTGTCCATTTTCATAACAAAAGTTTAATATTTCTTAAAATGTGAAGCACAAACATAATATGACCAGTACATATGCAGAATTTAAAAGTCAATATAATACCCTAATTATAAGGAGAAAAAAATTGAAAGGAATTAGTTATAAAATGTTATACATATGTGCATATAGACACACCAATCTGCAATACTTGGCCATGACCAGAGCAAAAAACTAAACATGAGCCTGTGATGTACTAACTTCTTAAGCCTTACCCCCAGCTCTACAGGGCATGGCACTTCAGTATTATGAACCACTTTGAGTGCACATTTGCCTCAATTTAGTAAGCTACCTGCCTTCATTCTGAACTTGCTTGTCTTCCTTCTAAAGTTCCAAGGTTACCAAAGGTCAGACAATAACTCTCCTTTTACCCTATCCAGAAGCTCCTGTATTAATCTACTTACTCCTGACAGGGTTGATGTCTTTTACCATCTGAAGCCCCAGGATTTCCCCAGACACTTGGTTTGCCCTGGCTGTATCATATCCTTTTCAACTGATATCTGGTCTAGTTAATATCACTCATTATCTGTGTCTTTGGCAGAATTACAAGATTTCAAGTTGACTTGGGAGCTGTCTTATGACTCTTAATGTTTGAAGAAGCAAAACTGAACCACAAAGTTTATTGGAATTAGTGCTGTTAGTGTCTTAGTTTCTTAGTTTTCTAGGAACTTTACCTTGGGCAAGTCTTTTAAATTTATGCCTCAGTTTCCTCAAGTGCAAATATGGGTAATCACATGACTTACAGAGCTCCTGAGGGGATAAAATGAAAACTGCATGCTGTGAAAAAAAAAAAAAAAGCAGTTTGGAAACTGCTTGTGCAAGAGGGACACACTAAGTGCTTTGTTTATTAAACTGTGACTTCAAAATGTGAGTCTCCAAATACCTATTGCAGACTAGTACAGAACATGACTATATTTTTAATAAAAGGTCATGTGGTAAACATTTCAGCCTTTGAGGATTGTGTCGTCTCCACTGCTGCCTCTCACTCTATTGCAGCTTGAGGAAAATCAGCCATCGAATGCATGTACATTAATGGGCATATCTGTGTTTCTATAAAATTTTATTTGCAGGTTGAGAAGGTAGTTCAGTGATAACAGCACATGCTCAGCATGTGAGAGGTCCTTGATTCAATTCATAGTACCACAACAAGTTGCAGCAATACATAGTGGTTCAGATTTGGCCTACTCCTGTACTAGGGTGAAGCAGCAGAAAAAAGACTGTCCTAGAAAAGAGGCGATGGTACACAGCAGCCAGAAGCTTGGTGATACACAGCAGCCAGAAGCTTGAGCCCTGCGCCCTTGCATTGTTCTTTCTTTTGATGGAAACAGGATTTTTTTGCAATCTGCTCCACCCAACATTTTCTTTTCATCTATTGACATACATTAAATAAGTATTTTAGGCAATTAGCTGTATTTATATAGTTTCCTTTTTACTGGATGTTAGAAATTTCTCAGGTTTGGTGAAGCATGCCTTACTTAGCTGTGTTTCTAGTGTAGAGATGCAGACAGAGCTATTCTCACTGTGGTCTATAATTTCATATCGATGACACTATCTACTTATGCTCTTCCCTCATCAGGTTGCATGGTCTATGAAGGCAGGAATCAAGATATGCATCATGGACCTAGGACTTAGAAGTGATAAAGTTCTCATCTTCACACTCATGGCCATCTTGAAGTTGTCAGTGCACCTGTTGTAGCCCAGCTTCCTTTACAAGGAAACATGGACCTGGGAAATGTGTCTTGTGTTACACATGGTGTTACACACTTGTTAAAGACTTTGAAAGATGTAAATCTAATGATGTATGTCGTATGAGCTGTGTGGTGGGAGATTTTCAGTCTCTCTAAATTCAAACTTTAAACTTCATCCCCAGTGTGATGGCGTCAGGGGTGATTGGGTTATAGGAGGGTCCTCAGGAGTTTAGTGCCCTTTTAGGGATAGATAAGACCAGAGTTCACCTGTGATGTGAGGATACAGCTAAAAGGCAACGTCTGTAAGCCCAGAAATTGTCCCTTACCAGACACAGACCCTCGGGGCCTTGATCTTGGGATGTCAGCTCTAATCTGCAGCAAGTAAGTTTCTGTGACTGACAATCTTCTCTGCTTGTGAATTTTTAGCATTTTCGAGTAGACAACAATACTCTAAGTGTCTAATTGTCACCAAAGTGAAACAATCCTCTTTAATACATCCTTTGTGTTCTTATTGTCCAAAGAGGACCAGTGTTGGATTATCATGAGTCAGGAGTAAATGGAATACTATGAAGATCTTTAATGAAGAATTGGGAACATTAGAAAACACATAGGTGATTTTTTTCTTTTCAGTGCTAGATATCATCCCAAGAGCTGCTGGGTGTCATTTCAGGAATGTTGGAGCTAGAAAAACAGCAGAAGAGCAGGTCTATAGGCAGTATCCTTAGAGAACACCCAGAAGCCTGGAACCACAATAGACATACCTTGCATACTGTGAAAAGACTATGACTTGTACATATATGCATATGATATTATTATGCAACTACCAATTGATTGCATTTTGAGCCAAGTTTGCTCAACAGTTGTTCCAAGCCATAGATGGCCCAGTCTCATTGCAGCCCTGTGCAGTTTGTATTGACATATATCTGGTTTGCAGGGAGACAGCTTTATATAAAGAACAGTGCATTCAGAGGCCACTTTTTTCCCCTGAAAGGTATGGTCCTTTTTCCTTTTAATTCAGGAGGAGTGTTGAGCCCATTTCTGCCTGCAAAAATGAATGGCCCATCAGTTTTGTGCTGGTGGCTCTAGGGCCATCAATCCATGGAATCCAGCAATCACTCACTGACTGTGGCCCTAGATGAAATTTCAACTCCACTAGACACATGCTCTGGGGATGCTCTGGAGGAAGTGATTTGTCATTCATAAGACAAAGACTCTTTAATAATGGGAGAGATGTCTTTCAGACACACCATGGGTGGCTGTTTGTAGGAGAAACAGATCCAGTTAATAGATTCAGCGCATTCACTAGTGTGTCTGATCGTGGCCTAGAGGCCTAAGAAAATACCTGGGAGTAGAGGGTTAAGATGCTTGCCCATGTTTAGATTCTTAGAAATATACTGTTCCCCTGTTATACCAGCTTGTGATGTTTTTGTGTCACAGACTGGGTAAAAAATGGGCAAATCTCTGCTGATTCCTCGTAGACCATCTGTGTTACCTCTAAGCCATTGACTGTGGAGAAACCTTCCTAGGGGATCTGAGAAGGTGAGACTGGTCCAATGCCAGTAGCTGAGGAACTGGGCACATTAGGGGGTCTTTTGACCTTCTTTGTCTGACACAGTTTTATTTATCTGATTAACTTTATATTGACTTGTTTGGCATACGGTTGGACATTAGGATTGGAAACAATTCAGCTGAATACAACTGATAAATAGTTAACTTCACAATACAGCTATCAGCAAATGTTGAAGAAAATTAATTTTTCTTTCCTTTAAAACTAGAAGTTATAATTATTTTTGTATCTTCTTAAAACACAACAGTTGAACATTCATTTCTAATTTATAATTAATTTGTAGGGGGTCACATATGCCATGACGTGTGGGTGGTGGTTAGAGAGCAATTTGTGGGGTTCAGCTCTCTCCTTCTACCATGTGAGCTTGGGAATCAAACTTGTGTCATGAGCGTTGTCAGCAAGTACCTTTAATTACTGAGCCATCTTGCTGACCCAGAAAAACGAGTGTATTATATCTTGTGCTTTTGGATTTTTTGTTGGTTTTTGTTTTTAGTGGTGCTGAATATGGTCCTGAAATTTGCATTTTTAGGGGAGTTGATAGCTCTCTTCATGTGCTTTGTTGAATTTCTTCTATATACATTTTCTTCATTGACTTGTACGAACTCTTTACATAGTAATGTTTCCACCTTTGTGTCCATTTGTTTTCTATATTCCTTGAAGGCCACCATATTTTTATGTGATCTGATCACCTTGTCTGCACACTTTACAGTTGCTCTGAGTGAGGCAGTTACAGCTGAGTCCCTTTGTGTCATTAAGACTGATGTATCCCTAGCTCAGTTCTTCTGAAGTCTCAGGGAGATCATCTTTATAGATTCATGGTTTTGGTTTTATGCCCTCCCTACATTTCTGATTCATTTACGTCCAGATGCAGCATTATGTTGATACTCACACAATTCCAGGTCTGAGGGTATTTCATATTTTGAACGATTGTCTTATGTTATATTGGTGTACCTGTGGGTTCAGAAATCAGCTTGGTTCTTTGGGACACCTGCCCACTGGGTCTAGTCCTTCTTTTATCTAGGGCGGATTATGCAACTTAGTCTGTGTCATCCCAAGGAATACATTTCTAAGTCTAGAAGATTCTTTTTATTTAGGAGTGTCCTTACAACTGTATTTTCTGCTCTAGGTTTCCCTCATGACTTTGATTTTCAAAATAAAATAGTTTCAGTTTCTTACAGACAAAGGAAGACTTTGTGTGTATGTCACTCCATTGCTTGGATATGGTTGCTTGTCTGTCTAAAAGGGGAAGGAATATGAATGACAGGAAATACAACAGCTTATCAAACTACTCCACTTTGTTTCAATTTCCCTCTAAACAATTATATATTTTATTTATTGGACAAATGGCTTTAGAGAAATTTTTCAAAGGTTACTGCTCTGTTTCTCTTATTTAAAAAAGTGCAAAAACATTAAATTCATATCAGTGTATAGAACATCAGAAAACTTGGGTAAGATGACTTGTAGTTCACTTGGATAGAGACAGGAATGGGGTGAAGTAGTGAAGAACCTGTATCATGGTGACCATGAGTTCTTGACATGTTGCCCATATTATTTATGTTTGTGTTTTTGTGATGATCAAATACCTGACAGAATCAACTAAAGGAGCGAAAAGTACATTTTGGCTCACAGTTCTGGGGGTTTCAATCCATCATGGTAGGCAAGAAACTACAGAGATCATTTCACTGAAGTGGGAGCATGTGGTATTGGTTTTTCACATGCTAGTAGAACAGTAATCAGAGAACATTACAGGAAGTGGTCAAGGCACATACCCAGAGGCAACCTGCTATCAACTAACTTTCTCTAGCCAAGTCTCACCTCTTACCTTACTCACAGATTGGCAAAATAGTACCATCTGTCAGAGAAGAGGTGCTCAAAGCATGAGTCTGTTTGAGACACTTCAGATTCAGTGTTGACACTTTCTTCAGTGCACCCAGGGCACCCGGAACATCTGGAATTGGACTCAGCTGGCTCTGTCCAATGTGCTGATGGACGGAATTATGCATGCCACCTGCCTTGTCCATTTGAGTAACTGGAGGAGGTGTACATTGTGCTGTGATGTGACGTGTCTGCCTCTTGGCTCTTGTGATGAAGGCTGGGGACTCAGAAGCTGTTTCTCTCATTATGGCCTCTGGTCTGAGGAGCTGGTGCCTCCTTTGTAATGTTTGCAATCACAGGTGTGCTTGCTCACAGTCATGCTCCAGGGGCAGCCTCCTCTCTAAGTGCTGTCCTGAGACAGCACTTGCATTTGCCTTTTCTGCATGTTCTTGTCATGTGTGTATAGAGGTCCTGCACCTTAACAGACAAAGCCCTGTATTTATAGTGAAAATTTCTGTATGTAAAACATTGGAAGCGCTGCAAGTATTGTCACCCATCCTGTGCTGTAGAACTCATTCCAGCCTCTTATGTGACAAGGAACTTATTTTATTCTCTTGGGGTCTCATCAACACAGTCTGTACCAGAAAGCTAGAGTGTAGGGATCAAAATAAAGATATTAAACTCCTTTACTACCTACTGGGAAAAGAATGATACTTATTTCCTATTCTTTACCTCAGCAATCTGTGACATACTCTTATCTTTATATGCATGTCAAAAAGCCCCTGTGATTGAAATTCAAGTGAGATCATGCATGTCTGTGGTATTCCAGGCTTGTGTCTGGCACTTGTAAATGGCACTCATTATGGGCAGCTCAGATAGTACCTATTTTATACTGATATATTGAGATAACCCAAAGGGGACTTGAGCACTTTTTAAACACTGCTGGGAATAACCTGATGGAGGTGGGATGGCTTCAGTTAGAGGAGAGGTTTTAAGAAGGTAGAGTTAGTGGAGGTGGGAGTGAACACACAGGTGACAGAAAGCAAGGCACACTTTTGGGATTGTAGATATTGGGTAGGAAGCTGAAGGGACTCCCTGGTAGCCTCAGCATGGTTCTGAAGTAGAGTGAATATCCCATTGAGAGGGAATAGGAAGCAGAATGTAGGTGCATCTGGAGATATGAAGGGACCATAAAAGGCCAGAAATAGTTATTCGGGGAGTGGATATGTAGGTTGTCAGGACAGTAGCAGTATACCTCCTGAGCAGCACCATGGGTCTAGTGAGGGCTGGTAGTCTAAATTCATAATGATGCCACCTACCTCACATACCCTTCTGTGTAACTCAGGGAATGTGTGCAGCAGCAATGTAACAAAGAACTGCATATTGAGTGGCTTCAGCTGTGGGAATCCACAGCTTCACCATTCTGGAGGCTAGAAAGCCAAGAGCCATTGTTGACTGACTCGTTTCTTCTGAGGGCTTCCATCCTTGGCTTATAGAAAACCCTCTTCCCTGTGTGTCTTCACATCAGTATGTATGTGTGTGTGTGGTGTGTGTGTGTGTGTGTCCCTGTGTCATCTTTTTAATGAGGATAGCAGTCATACCATATTAGGATCCTTCATTACCTCTTAGCCTTCTGATTCCCAATGCAGGCATATTCTAAAGTACTTGTAAACATCAACTCTGAATTTCAGAGAGACATAGTTCAGCCTATGACATAAAGAAAAGGGGAGTGTATGGTCAGCTAAGGGTAGGACATATCACCTGGCAAAAGTAGCAAGGGGTGAGGTGGCAACGATATCAAAAGCTTTGCTAAATTAATGAGCATGGACTGAATGCACCCAGAGAGGGACACGAGCCTGCAAGAGTGGGAAGTAAAAGGCAGGGGAAATGCCCAGGAGGTAGTGACAAGAAGCCTTGTCCAGTAAGTGAACGGGTACACAGGTGAGATGGGGAACAAAGGGCTGGGGATGCAGGGTGGATGATTATACTCAGGGTTTCTCAGGTGATCGGAATATCTTTTGTGCTGTATAATTCCCATGAGAGGAGTTATCTCTTTATAAAGCAAAGACAGGCTTGCCCTTTTCAAACCTCCCAGGACATGCCATCTTCCCGACAGTGATGATTTGCTGGGTTGCCTCCAATCCAGCAAAAAGCCCCGTTTGTCGGCATGCCTTTAAGTGGAAGGAAGAAATCACATAACTGAGCTAAGGAAAGCATGACAAAAAGATCACACATATAAACTGGGAGTGAATACGAGATAGAGCCAGAATTGCTAAGAGCTTGGGACCAGGAACTGGAAACCCAGCAGGAATGAAACACCAGAACCCAGAATCAGAAAGCCAGTGAGTATTATAAATAAAGCTGCTATGAACATAGTGGAGCATATGTCCTTGTTATGTGTTAGAGCATCTTCTGGATATATACCCAGGAGTGGTATGCTTTATTTATATAATAGCCAGAAACTGGAAAGAACCCAGATGCCCTTCAACAGAGGAATGGATACAAAAATGTGGTACATTTATACAATGGAGTATTACTCAGCTATTAAAAACAATGAATTTGATAAATTCTTATATAAATGGATGGAACTAGAAAATATCATCCTGAGTGAAGTAACCCAATCACAAAGAACATACATGGTATTCACTCACTGATTATTGGATTTTAGCCAGAAGCCTGAAATACCCAAGATTCAACTCACAGACCACATAAAGCTCATGAAGAATGATGACCAAGTAGGGGAGCTTCAGTCCTTCTTAGAAGGAGTAACAAAATACTCAAGGGTGCAAATATGGAGACACAGTGCAGGACAGAAACTGAAGGAGGGGCCGTCTACAGACCATTCCACCTGGTTATCCATCCTATGGGCAGTCACCAAAGGTAGAGGTTGATGTGGATGTCAGGATGTACATGCTGACAGGAGCCTGATATCGCTGTCTCCTTAGAAGTCTGCAAGAGTCTGACATACTCAGAGGCAGATGCTCACAGCTAACCATTAAACTGATCATGGGGTTCCCAATGGAGAAGATAGAGTGAAGGCTGAAGGAGTTGAGAGGATTCACGACACCATGAGGAAAGCAACAATCCCAACCAACCAGAGCCCCCAGGGTCTAAACCACCAGCCTGGGAGCGCTTAGGGAGGGACCCATGGCTCCAGCTATATATGCAAGGGAGCTATATATAAGTGGGAGAAGAGATCCTTGGTCCCATGAAGGCTGGACGTCGTGGGGGGGGATATTCGAGGGTGGGGAGGTGAGGTACGGGGGAGGGTGGGTGGGGTACACCAACGTGGAGGCAGGAGGAGGGGGGAAGGGATAGTGAGTTCCTGGGAGGGAGGGGGGAAAATGGGGTAAGGAGAGAACATCTGAAATGTAAAAAAAAAATTTTCAATTAAAAAAAAGCCAGTGGGATCCACATTAGCCAGGAACTCAGGGTTTTTTTCCATCTCCCTGTGGGGTCATATGCAAGTTACCTCTGGGGCCACATCCATAGTTCTAAGATGGAGCTTACTTCTTGCTTCAGAAGAACAGGATCAGCCCATCTTCCCTGTGAGGCATGAGTCTTGGACTCTTCAACCCTGGGTTCAAACAATTATCAGGGTGACTATAATTTGCACCCCAGTTTCTGCATATGGGCCAGGGGCCGCCACAGTCCTTACTGACAGGTTGAAATAAAGCACAGCTCCCTAAATGTCTTGGAAGATTTTTCCTTTGCTGTTAAATTCCAGAATAATTAACATTAAAATGAGATCCTTACAAAAAAGAAAGGTAGCTTCTTGTTATTGTTTGACTTTGGTGTAAATCACTGTTTTAAAATTAACATTTCAGATGCTATCTCCTTTCCCCATTTCCCTTCTCTAGAAAACCCCTATCCCATGCCCCCTCCTCCTTTTTGCTTTTATACCAATTTAATAACATGCAAGTATTAAGGTCAGTTCTAGGATGAGGAACTAGCAATACAATAGATGCAAATAGTCAAGGAACAAGCAAGACAATAAACATAAATAGTCAAAGAACAAGCAAGGCAATATACAAAGTTCCCCCAAGTACATTCCTGTGATCACTGTTTCTAAGGGCTTATCAGGATGACCAAAATATCTGAGCCTACTTCCTTGTCCTAGCCCAAAGTTATTTTCATGTCTGAAGCCTACTTCCTTGTTCTAGCCTAAAACTTAGATTCCTGCCTAAAGTTACTTTTTTTTCTAGACTAAATTCAGATTGCTGTCTGAAGTCCACTTACTTCTTCTTGTTCAATGTCATATTTCTGCCAAGCAGCCCATTTTGTTTTTGGCTCATGTCAGATTCTTGCCAAGCAGCCCTAAAAGCTCTCTGCTTCAACGCATTTTTCAGTTCATAAAACAGACTGAGCCTATCTTAGGTCAGTCACCTTTTTACTGCAGGTATTGGGTGGACTTAAAATACCAAAACCTAGTCCTTAGCATAAAAAGTATCAACTCTGCTGCCTTAAGTTTCGCTCATTTTCCCTTTAGTTTTTAAACTGTTTTTATTTATTTATTTATTTATTTATTATTTATTTATTTATTTATTTATTGTGTTTTTCGAGACAGGGTTTCTCTGTATAGCCCTGGCTGTCCTGGAACTCACTCTGTAGACCAGGCTGGCCTTGAACTCAGAAATCCGCCTGCCTCTGCCTCCCAAGTGCTGGAATTAAAGGCGTGAGCCACCACTGCCCGGCTTTAAACTGTTTTTAATCTGCAAATTTATCTTAAGGGGAATCTGGCCTGCTACAAGCCAAATTTTCTCATTTCCTCATAACTATACACCTGTGTGAAAGCTACTGAAATAAGAAAAGTTGTTGAAAGCGTGGGACTAGCACTTAGTACAGCCATCATTTGGCTGTGTTTCAGACTTAGAGACTTGGATTCATGGCTTTTGTCCCTAGTTAGCGTTGTGAACTTGGATTCGTAGTTAGTGTTATCGGGAATCAGTTTCTCATTCTGTAGGTGGTTTGTTTAGGTAAAAAAGTATTAGAATGACATGAAATGAATTTGAAAGCACACCCTTGAACTTCCAGCGTTGAGCAGGTGGGCCATGAATACCACTCTTTTGATTTTTACCAGAATTCTGAATGAAGATCAAGGAGTGGCAGATTGATGGAGGCTCATATGCCATCTTTATAACTGACCAAGGGGACTAAGGTTCACTGTGAGAAAGTAGGGTATCTGACTGAATCACCTTGGCACAGAGGACACTAGGTTGGATTAAGCTTGTCCTCATGGGAGCTTGACTGAAGGATGAAAGTAATTCTCTATTCTGTGGATGGCTCGCTTTGAAGAGGACAAAGGACATTGTCTCTAAATTTGGCAGCCAGGAAAATCACTCCGTTTTCGTGGGACATATAAAGACGAGGTAGACAGAGGCAGGAGTATTCATGATAATCTTAAGTGAGCTTCCCTCAGGGAAGTCAGGGCGGGGCTCAGTTGAGGAAATAAATTTATTCCCTTACTGCTTAGAACACTGAGAAAAACTGTTAGCTGAAAACACAACCAAAGCCGTTGCGAATCTTCACTCAGGGCATGGCTCACAACTGCACTGCTTTTCTTTCTCACGTCACCCTCTCCTGTCTTCTCAGCTTCTGCACAAGTTGTCACCTCAATGAAGATTCTTTGCTTGAAGTATCTCCAATGGAGGTATCATGTGTCTCCACTTGCCCACATTGTGTGCATGCAACATCTCTACTCTGTAGGCGGAAGAATCACCTTGTCGTCGTTTTCTGTTGTTATGACTGAAACCACAGACTGTATTCTTAAGGAGTAAAATTATATTCAGCTCATTGTTCTAGAGGTCTGGATTGGAGGAGCCTGTCTGGTGAGAAGTTTCTTGCTGGCGAGGATGATCCGAGGATTCCTGAGGCAGTGCAGAGCATTGAATGTTGAGACAGAAAGAGTTTGAGAGCTTGCTCTTATATAAAATCACACACACACACACACACACACACACACACACACACACTATATGTATATGTATATGTGTATGTGTATGTGTATGTGTATTGTATGTGTATGTGTATGTGTATGTGTATGTGTATGTGTATGTTATGTGTATGGTATGTTATGTATATGTATATGTTATATATGCTTATATAAAAGCCATTACAATCATAATATAGCCCCACCTAACTTTAGTCACCCCTCATGGCTGCACCTCCAAATCTCATGGCTTAGTGAAGACTTTCTGTACCTCCAACAGAGATTACATTTCAGCATAATTTTAGTGAGAACATTCAAACCACAGGTTTTTTTTTTCTCCCTCTGCCCCACTATTAAATTTTATGAATTAAGGACTAAAATTGTATGTTTCTGAAACAGACATAAAGTGAATTTGGATATGGTTTCTGAAATGGTTTCCACATTGACATTGTTCATTAAGCAGTCACAAATGATTGATGTGTTCACAGGAATTGAATGCTCTAGGAACACAGGTTCTTGGGTGATTCTTTAGGGGAACTTTTTGAAATAACACTGATACCCCGGGTTCAGACTCTAATGGACCAACATACTGACCTGCACAATTCTTCTTCTTAATGCCCCAGATTTGCAGATCTGGCTTTCCAACCACTTCTCTGAGTTCATCCTTAGTCAGTGGGAGATATGGCCTTTACATGTAGAAATGTTAGTGTCAGAAACGGCTGCTCTGATTCCTGTACATCTCCTTCCTTAGGAAATGGAACCTGACTCCTTTACCACTGACATTAGACAATGAAACAAACTGATAAGTCAGACTCCTCCCTTCTCATCCCACCCTGACTCGTTTTGAACTCTTTATGTAGCCCACACTGTTCAGTTTCTTAGGTGAGACTCTCCTGCCTAAGCTTCCTGAGTTCTAGGACTGCAGGCACATACTAGGACTACAGGCACATGCTAGGGCTATAGGCACGTGTCATGTCTCACTGTTTCTTCTTCTTTTCCTTTCAACCTTCAGCCTGTCAACAAGGTCTGTCTGCTAGCTTCCAATGCTGGAATGGGGCTTCCTATTTGTAGATCTACTACGTAGTAGCCAATGAAACCTGTGTTCACCTCTTACCCAGAGTAGTGATAACCTTACAGATGGAATCCCATTCTACTTTCCGAAGCATTGTTCATACAATGACATCTCCCAGTATATGTGTCTTGTTTAAACAGTAACTCCTCATCCATTTTGTAATAGAAGCTAAACTCCATCTCTGTGGCTTTCAGGACACCAGCCAACCTGGCTTATACCTGTTCTCTTTCCTCTCTGTGTGTTTCTGTCACCGAAACATCACCACGACTATTTTTCTTTAGCCTTTGGCTTTGCTGTGTTTTGTCTACTTTGCCTCTTATCTGTGTATTTTGAGCTGTATCTCTCCTTTAAGTTTTACTTCAAGCAGAGCACTCTCTAACTACCTACCTGTGGCAGGCACATCACTTGTCACTCTCTGACTTTCAATCTTGCCCACTGTTTGTGTTCTTATAGTCTACTCACCTTGAGAGTAAATCCCACAAGAACATGGGCTCCATTTCCATGAATAATCAGATCTGCCACAGAGTAGGTGTTCAGCGACACCCTTGAGACATGATAACTCATGAGGGAGGTTATGGTTAGAATATTTATTACTCTTTAGTCATATACAATTTGCCATATTAGGACTAGTTATCAGTTACTTAGAAGTGTTTCAGTCATACCCTTTAGTCATCAGGGTTGATTGTCACACTTTAAAAAATATCATGGTCTAAAGGTCTTCCCTATCAATTGACTGGAAAAACTTGCTTTGAAAGGATCATCAGCAGAAGCAAGATCAGAAGGCCATTAGTGCAGAGGGTCCCTGGGCTGACTGAACAGCCTGGGGCCCCACTGACTAACAGCATCCCTGGGTGTCATCCAGAAGTGTGTCATCTCATTTTGATGTAACTGAAGAGCACACAATAGCTGGGACTTTATATCGCTCTGTAATTTTGCTGACTTTGCCATTTTAGTGAGAAATAATTTATTCTAATGTGATTTGCATTGCATAAAATTATAATAAATGTTTTTAAGAACAAGGTGCTGTATATTTATGAAATCTCTGTGTTTATATGAGGAAGAGGTTTAAAATGTATTGGCATGTATTTTCCACAAATACTTGTATGCAAGGCTATAGACTGTGCAGCCTTGGCATTAACATATATTATTTGCATAAACCATAAACAGTGGGCAATTTTTTGCCAAACAAAAAGTACTGATTACCTTAGAAAGGATATTAATATCTTTTCTTTATCCATATTTTTAAATTTTCCAGACTGTATTTTGATGATCATTCATCTTGTCTTGTAGCACAATTTGCAGCAAAGACTCTCTCTCCATAGCTCCTCAAACAAAGAATGAGATGCAGGGAGGCAACAACTCCTGCATGTGAATGGCCTGTGGTGCAGTGATCCTGACTGGCTTTGGAAGGCCTCGGTTTAGTTAAAGTTCACAGCCATTAGATGCAGGCATGCACCAAACAGACATCTGATTGACAGAGGGGAGCCAGGAAATATGTTTCCAAATTAAATTTCATGTTTATTTTCAGCCCTCCTTAACAGCCTTCCTGTTGAAGATTTGAGCCACTGAACCAAACTAGTTTCCTCTAGGAAATAAAATGTGTTGTTCAAATAATTCTCTGTATGTTTCTGCCTTCATAATGTGGGATCCTCGGGAATAATTTCAGCAGAATCAATAGAAACAATGCAACAGGTTGAATTTCCCCTGAAGTAGGAATCCTGCTGCGTGTGAAGAAAGAAAACAACAGCTATTGACTGGCTCCAGAAAGAGAGGAAGGTTGACCCTGGGTGTTGGTCTAATCTGGATTTTATTACACATGGTGAAGTTCTATACCTTTATCTGTTAAATGATGAGAGGCACAGCCAAGACTTGGAACACAGTGACAGGTGAAGGAGTGGCTCTGTGTAGAGACTCTAGAAGAGTGCTCAAGCCACTCAAAGCTATTGCCACCCCTGTTGTGACCATTAGCACATGAGCTGGAAAACATGATGCCTATGGCACAGACACTGTGCAAATGGAGCAAGACTGAGTGTGTGGCTCATAGTGGAAGTACATTCTGGTGGGTTTGCAGTCCTGTCATATCAATCCCATGGGGAAAGCGAGAAGAAAGCGACCTCCACTTTGGATTTACAGAGGATGACTGGGGAGCAAAAGAGCTTATAATGCGAGGTATTAATAAGTAGAGTCACTGAGCACATCCTGTTTATAGAAGGAATTTTAGTTCTTTCTTCACAGACTCAAGCCTTTTCCATCCCCAGGGTCAGGATGCTGCAGAGGAGTTCAGACACCGAGCCCACACCATCCACCCATTCATGAACAAAAAGATGCACTTTTTACAGAGTGGATGAGAATCTAGTGAATGGAGCACCTAACATTTCCAGTTTAGCTCCTTGGCAAAATGATTCAATGAGTAGTGTTTTGTAAAGCTCTGGGTGTTTACCCTTTGTAAAATATACTTCCCCTCTAGCATGGATCCTGAAACAATGGTCACTGTAGACAGCTCGTGGACCAGCCACAGCAGCAGCAACTGCTTTCTAGTCTCTTTTCAAAATGTCCAAGACTGGAGAATTATAGAGAAAAAAAGATCTGTCTGTTTGTCTATTTATCTATTTTGAACTTTTGAGACAGTGTTTTTTCATGTAATCCTGTCAGTACTAGATCTTGATCTACAAACAGGCTGGCCTTGAGATCTACCTGCCTCTGCCTCTGCCTCTGCCTCCTGAGTGCTGGGATTTAGGCATGTGCTATCACCTATCAAGTCAAATGGCTTGAAAAGCAATTTATTTTTCCTTCTAGAGCCAAAACATGGTTCTTGGAAGTGCCTGATCATGTGGTGGAAGGCAGAAAGGAAAGTGCATGTGAATGCAACAGACACAACCTGATGCGTAGCCTCACAACAAGACAGTAGTGTGGTAACTCCAAGGCAGAAAGGACAAGCATGCCCTAACTATGGAGAGCATGCACCCAGTCCCTGCAGAGAGCCTTTAAGCCTTCAACAACCCAGTCCTCTTGTTAAATCCCATGGCATGTTTTGGATATGAAGCAGCCTCCACAGCCTCTGGGTTGAAGTCTTGGTTCCCAGTTGATGGAATTTTGTTTGGCAGATACAAGAAACTTCAGAAGGTGGGACTAGTTGGAGGAAGTGGGACACTATAAGTGTGTGCCTTCGAAAGTTATACCTGGTCCCAGGTGCCTTCTCTTTAATCTGTTTCCTGTCTACCTTGGGGTGAGTAGCCTTTGTCCTATGATGTCACCATCTTGGTGTTACCCTTGATGCCACCTCAAATCCAGAATAGATGTGTCTACTATCCTCCACTGAGGCTTCTGAATATTTGGAACAAATGTGTCTTTCCTCTTCTTGGCCTGTTTCTGTGAAGCATTCTGTCACAGAGACAGAAGGTCTGACTGGCCACCTCATCATCTCTCAACACAAATCAGATTTCAGGGCGAGCATCTGAGTGGGCAAATCATTCCCCAATGTAGCAACTGGGATCTTGCTAAAAGTGCAGATGTTTTTGGCTTTTTGTTTCAAACTTACTGAATTAGAAAAGCTGTGGTGTTCATTACCTTAGAAGGTCTCCGTTATTTCAGGAGACCCCAATAAACTCATGAGAATTGCTAGCCTAGAGAAATTCTTGATGTTGAGGCATAAAAGGATAATGAAAGGTTGTTAAATGACACAATCCTTCTATCCATTACTGGTGAATTGTGGTGTTGTGTTCATCCAATGTCATACTGTTCAGCACCAAACAAGACCTTATCCTGTCCTGGTTACATTTCAGAAACACCATAAAAGGAATCAAAAACACATTGGGTACATGAATGAAACTCTGAATTAAAAGGAAAATAAAGTTATCTCAAAGTCCAAGCAGGATACTTTCATCTCTACTATCATTTTAAAGCATTAAATGATAAGGTCTTAGTTACTTTTATTGATAGGCTAAAATTTGTATCCACAAAGATCAACAAAGAAAGCAGGTTAAAGGAGAAATGGTTTGTTTTAGCTCACAGATCAGGGTACAGCTCATCATAGAGGGGGAGGGGAAGCCAGGGGTGAAGGAGCTTGAAGCAGCAGGCACATTGTGCCCAGAGTCAGGAAGCAGAGAGGATGCATTCAAGTGCCCAGGTAAGATTTTTATACAGTCCAGGGTATCCCTCACCCATCTTCATCCATAAGATGGATCTTCCTACGTCAACTAATACAATCATAATAATTCCCTACAAACATTCCCAAGGCTCAGTTACAGGTGGTTCTAGATTCTGTTAAGTGGCAATTAAGGCTATCAAAAACACACAGTATGCATGTATTGTGGTGTAGAGATGATTATGTAGGTAGAGAAACTAGGAGAGGGGAGGGAATGTGTCAGGAGAAGCATCACCAAAGGCTTTGTCACCATCAGCAGGGATTTGTTTATTATTATTTTAAAATAGATTTTATTTAAATTCTTCATACGATATATTTTGATCATGTTTTACCCTTTCCCAACTCCTCTGAGATTCTCCCTACCTACTCCATTTTATATGCCCCCACCTCAGCAGCTGAGTGGCAGGTATATTGGATCTCCTATATTATCCTTTCATATGTAAAATGCATAATCATCCATTAATTTTTTTTAACAAAGCTATTTTTCCTCCAGAGCAACTTTTCTTTCCCTGTCTTTGTTTAACATCAAAACTCCCCATGCTTGCTAAGCGTCACCTGCCAGAGGGAGAGCTGGGCAGACATTACCTTACAGTATGAATCAGTCCAATTCTCTGCACAAGCTAGAGGACAGCTGGGCTGTTCTAACCCACTTTTGTATTTGTGGATTCTTTATATATTTGAAGTATCGTCTCCCACATCTTATCCTGAAAATAACTCTATGAGTGTGGTATTATGCTCCTCGGTGACTGGTGGATGAAATCAAATTGTGTACCATATATTAGAGCACCATACCCCAAGTCCCTAACAGTGAGAAGAATCTTGCACCCATGTCAGTGATCCTATAGTGGTCCCATGTGACAACTCCTGGAACTGATGAAGAGAAGAGGCATTAAAGACCTTTTTTATATCCATGGGGATAATGAGTAGGGAAGTCAGAAGTCAAAAGAAGAAAGAGAGCTGGTGTGTTGTGGTCCAGGATGGAGACTCAGAATCGCTATCCCATGAAGTCTTCAAAGAGGAAGAGAACAGCACGCTCTGACAAACAATAGTAGGATGTCCCTATGAAGGGATGGTGGGTTCTATGTCCCCAGAAGTATGAACAAATGAAGTTCCCTTTAGCTTTTGTTGTTTTTGGCCCCCTGCCCGTGTGCTAGGTGCACTTGTATGCTGGAATCACATAAAGATGGATTATGTAGCCAGGCAGTCTGTGTCATCAACAGGCAGACAGGAGGTTCATATCCCTAAGCAGACAGTTGCATTATACAAGCAAAGAAGGAAATGAATACATCTCTGCTGCCTGGCGTCCCCCAATGGGTAATTAAAACGACGCCACTGCTCTCTTCACTACATTCAAAAGTGTTTTAATTTGTATTTAGCCAGAGGCTTTCTAGCAACAGGAACATTTGTACAACTCTAACAAATAATTATAAATAAATAAAGTCTATGCTTCTGCTATTTGGGGGAATGTTTCCTTCAGGTAACACATTTATAAATCCACCTGTTTGACAATATGGAGCTAAAATAACAGTAGACTTTGAACTTGCTGCTTAAATGACAGTTGAAAGGTCTGTTTGTCAGCATAGAAATGAAAAAGAGCATCACTAGGGAGGTGATCCAGGCCAGAGGTGCCACGGACTGTAAATGTTAAATACACTGGACTCAGAATGTAGCCATGTATAACCAAGGTAGGTGAAATTCAGACTGAAGAGGTCTCTGCCATTCATAGCTAAGGAGACATGGAGGTTCTAGGTGTCTCTAATGTATTAGCTGTGCTGGCTAGTTTTATGTCAACATGACACAAACTAGAGACATTTGGAAAGAGGGAATCTTAGTTGAGAAAATGCCCTCACCACACAGGACTGTGGTCAGATCTATGGGGATGGATTTATAAATGTGTGCTTGATCGATGTGTGAGGGCTCACCTCACTGTGGGAGATGTCTTTCTGAGAGATGGTCCTGCTTGCTATAAGAAAACAGACTGAGCAAACTATAAGGACAAGTCAGTAAGCAGAGCTCCTCCATGGGCTCTGCATCAGTTCCTGCCTTCAGGTTCCTCCCTGGTTGAATTCCTGTCCTGACTTCCAACAGTGATGGAGTGTGTTGTGGATTGTAAGATGAAGTAAGCGCTTTCCTCCTCAAGTTCGTTTTGGTCAGGTTGTTTTATCGTAGCAATGGCTGCTCTAACTAGGACAACAGCTCTTCTTCATCATCATCAGTGGAGAAGTGGAAGAATGAGGGATTCATTTAAGAAGCTAAGGCTAGTGCTCACTTTCTGGCTTAGGACCCTTCTTTCCCCAACTCTTCTCAAGTACTCTCCTTTGAGCCAATCATGGGGGGATTTCTTCAATCTGTAGTTTGGGGTGTTTTTGAGTGGTACTTGATAGCTGGTTTTCTTCTTAGCTGATTCCATTTAGGGAACCAGGGAAAGCAAAAAATTTCATTTTCACAATATTGTTGGGTCAAAAAAGGTCATTGGATTCCTTTCCTCTCCCATCATGTTCAGATGACACATGGGTGCAAACCCTATGTGTGAACCTGTGCCTGACTTTTGTTGCTTGCTTATTTAGATCAAGCCACCAGAAACGCATTCCAAGCGGGTGTTACGGACTTAGATGGAAATTATTTCTTTACTATTTTTTAAAAATTATTAAGAATTTTTTCATAGAAGACATTTTGATCAAATTTTCCCCCTTTACAGCTCCTCACAGGTCCTCCCCACCTCCTTAACATCCAACTTCACATTCTGTCTGTCTCTGTGTGTCTCTCGTGTATGTGTGTCTCTGTGTGTGTCCTGTGTGTATGTCTCTCTGTGTGTATGTCTCTGTGTGTATCTCTGTGTGTGTGTGTCTCTGTGTGTATGTCTCTCTGTGTGTGTCTCTCTCTCTGTTTGTCTCTCTGTGTCTCTCCCTCTCTCTATATGTCTCTCTGTCTCTGTCTCTCTCTCTCAAAAGAACAAACCCACCCCAAACAAAAAAAAAACCAAACAAGGCCAAAACAAACAACCAACAAGGCAAAAAACTAAATAAAACTCCTGTGTGGTTGATCTTAGATTTAAACAGTTGTTGCTAATGAAAGAATATGAGAAAAGAAATAATTGGTTTCCATACATCAGACAGTGCCCAAGAACTCTTAAGATATGATAGACTCTTGTTCTTTAAAAGACCAGGAAGTATTTATCATTTCCTCTTCACCTTAAAATATTAAAATGTTTTTATTCAGCCAGGCATGCTGGCACATATTTTTATTCCAGAATTTGTAAAGCTGAGGGGGGAGGTCATAAGTTTCTGGTCAGCCTGAACTCCATAGAGAATTTGAAGCTGACCTGATGACAAAGCAATAACCAGTCTTAAAAAGTTCAATTTATATTAACTCATAAGAATCATGAATATTTATGGAGTATAATGTGATGTTAAATGTATATGCACTAAATTGCTAGTGTTCTTAATTTATCAAATTATATGTATGTTATATTTACTTGTATTCTCACAAATATTTATTATTAAGGTAATTAGTAAAAAAAGCTTGTTATAATAATAGACATAAACATCGAGAGGAATGAGCAGAGGAAGAGCTTTGTCATGTAATGTATGTTAAATTTATAAAAATTCAGTGTCAGTAGGATAGGGAAGGGCTTCAGGCCTCCCTGCAGCTATCTGAGAGGCTATATGACTTTAAAGGAAGACTCCCCTGTGTAACAGAACCATGGTAGGAGAGCCCTGATTTGTCTTTCTGGTACAATGGAGTCCCTTGAACTTTACCTCCTTTATTACAATGTATAGCAGGGTGGGAAGGAACAAGACCCCGGAGCCAGGTAATCTGAGTTACCATCAATTCCTCAGCTCCTCTCTGTGCTTTGGCTTCATGCTAAATGGTGGTGCTAATGGAGGAATAACTTTGAATGGTGGTTATCAACTATGTTACCACCACTGTACCTATAAGCTGCCTTAGCTACAGTGGAATGCATTTCTTCTCTGATAGTATCTTCCCAGAAGTACTTATCTGGCCTGATTTATATTCTCTCTCTTCCTCCATCCCTCTCTCCCTCCTCCCTCCTCCTCCTCTTCACCCCTCCGTCCCTGCTTCCCTTCCTCCCTCCCTTCCCCTTCTCTCCTCCTTCCCTTCTTCCCTGCTTCCTTCCCTCCGTCCCTCCCTCCCTTCCACCCTCTTATCCAGCATTTATATGCACCTGGCATTTGTCAGACAAAGTAGCTGACTCTAACAAAAGGGAAGGATAATAGTTTTCAGCTCTCAGGATCCACAGCCTAAAGACAGAGAAGAGGCAATGTTTGATTGTGATTCATCTTCACAGCCCATTTTCCATCTTCGTTATTGATACAATATCCTCGGCATGCCATTTCATTCACAGCCTTTGGACAAGCTTCACATGTCCTCAGTTGACAACTTAGAAGCTGTGGTAGCCCCACTGGCTCCTATTTCCTTTTTAGAAACAAATACCTTTTAGTCCTTCCCTATTTCCCATGGTTCCTCCCATTCTTGGATGTGATTCTGGCTTTCCATTTTTCCAGGGTATCTGGAGAAGTCTAGCTCACTGAGGTTATTCTTCAGTATGTATCATTGGGTGCCTTATTGCTTGCCCAAGAAGAGGACTAAATCCCTTAGGGGACTCTTTTTGTTCTAATCCCAAGGAAGATGGGTGTTGCCACTGAAGAATTCTGTTTCGTGATTTGCTGTCCCAACCACTAGGTGTCACTATTCTACATAAATAAAACAGGACAAACTTGTCCTTGGTACTGTGAAATTAGGCCTTTGGTTGGGGATCTAGCAGGCTGAGGGACCCACTCATTCTGAAATGTCAGGTAACAGTAAGCACTGTGCTCCCAAGACTAGCTAGAGTGCAGGAATAGCCTGTATTAAAAGGCTTTGAAATCCAAGTATCAGACATGTAAATCCAGCTTCTGTCTATATCTGCATTGGTATTGATCCTTTTAAATAGTCTTTAAAGATTAACCTCTCCTAACAGACCTAATGTACTATGGAATGCAGGGAACAGATCTCTTCATTATTAATATAGCTGTTTGGGAAGAAATATCTGATAGAATCAGGGCATCACATAAAACCTCACACAAGAAAACCTCTTCTCTCTCTACAGCTGACCCTCTGCCTGACTGGAAGAGAAATCATACATTGCCACTCAGAGGCAAATAATAAAATTGTTACTTTATTCTCTCCCCATTTTTTTTTAAAGAAGAATTATTTGAATAATTTTATCCCTTTAGGAGAATTGACTGTGCTTTCTCAACCAGTCATGATGACAGATTAACAGGAAAAGGCAAGCTACTACTATGCAACCCTCTGGCGGCCAGCAGTATCAGTGAGTTCTGCCCTTCTACCTCTGTTACAAAGGAGAAGATTCTGAAGCATGGCACTGCATTCCAGTGATTATACAGACTCAGGGTTCTTGCTCACCAGTGTATACAGCCCTTCAATGTTTACTTTGTAATAAATTGTCAAATGGGAGTCTTGTCAATCATAAGAGGGTCTGGATAGGGTGTCCTGCCTTTGACATGCTCCTCCTGGGGGAATATCTAATTTTATTGGCAAGGGTATGGTCGCAAAAGCCAGAAAGCATGTACTTTAGATGCATCGCCCTGGGCTGTTTTAAGGTAGATTCAGTCTTCTACATAAAGACCAACCCTAATGGTTTTAAGGCAGAAAGTACAGGCAGAGATGAGACTGTATGAGGAACAGTTCCATCATACAGCGTCTCTGTGCTGTGACCATAGGTGAGTTCAGATTGATTCGCCGAGTAACACTGTGCACACTGATCAACGTAAACCTACACGTTATTTTCAGTTCTCTTTTCTTACAATATGACAGGGCATCTTTGACCATCTGCTCATGCCTGATAGCACACTGGAGCATGATGGAGATGGTAGAGGTCAGGTGCCTGCCCACCTTCCTTTAAATTCCTCTGACACAAATGTCCTGAAAAGGGTTTTTGAGAAACCAGTTGTTACACATATCTGGCAGAAAGCTTTGGTTATTGCTGCAGAAATTTCAGTGGGCTCAAGATTCTCTCGAACCATTTCAAAAAGAGGCCAGTTATAATCCGCACAGTGTGAACCTGTGGAATCAGGCTAAAGTCTTGACATTTTGTAGATTGTTTTAGAAGCAATAACAAATAGATTGTTGGTCACTATGTAACTTCTAGGCTGTCTAGGGTGTCCATGTTATCAGATTCTATAATATTATAATGGTAAAGATAATGTAATACCATTTTTTTAAAAAAGTTTTTTTTTCCATAAAGGGCATTTTGAAATGGATCATTAACTCATTTTATGAGTACATTAATGCTTTGAGTGCTGTGAATAAATAGTGTATCAACCTACTAGGACAAAAATTGCTGCAGTAAAGAATAGCACCCAGTGATGAACATACTTCTGTAAACTGTCACTCATCTCCCCAGCTTGACTTAAATAAATAACACAAAACCTTTGTGGTTGTGAGCTGCACCCAAATAGTTGTACATGGTTGAATTTGTGCCAGATTCAGTTCAGGAACCATTTGAGGTCAAGTAGGATTTGTGAGTGGGGATGGGGGTAGGGAGCAGCAATCATAATTAGCCAAATAAACTTTGTATTTAATTCTTGTAATGTTTAATTCTTCAGCCAAATTCAAAACTAGGGCCAATGTCACATAGCTGCTTGTGTTCCAATCAGGGTCTAAATCTTCATCTAGTCTATGAGTTTTCTATGTAGGTGGAATAATGTAGATTAAGACATACATCAGTAGGTGGCATGGGGAATATTTACTCAATATGCTTGTCCTGTTCTTATAAGCAAAATGTGGTCCTCAATTCAGAGCAGTAACGAAGGGGACAGGATTACTGGTGGGTAAGCATCCTAAAGACATTCTGATGGAGGCTGGTAATCAGTACAAATTGTAACAGCCGTAGAAGGCGTTGCTCTGCAGATGGCTTTATTCTTGAGCACTCAGAACCATCTGGCACTTTGGGGCTGAGCCCAGCTCCACCACGGCAAGAACCCATATTTGCTCTGCATTGGCACAGACTCCAGAGTCAATGGCTCCTTGACATTTTGGACTCTCCGTCATATGGCAAGTCCAGCTGCAGAGCCTGCTCTTTCCACAGTGCAGGGAAGTGGCTCAGATGAGGTTGCCTTTTGTTGAAGAAAAGGTCACCTCAGGGAGTCTGGAAGCCTTGGCTTAGATTTGTAAATTACACATGGCACTATGGACCATTTCTGGGAGATTTAGTGAAGTACTTGCAGTATTGTAGAATATAAGCATTTTACATGCAAAGATCTGAGCTTATGTTAAGATATGGGGCAATTACTGATACGTTCAAACAGCAGAGGCTTTCTTCAACCTGCTCTTTTTTCTACTTATAATAAGACTTAATCAGCACTAGAGCCGGGCAGATATCTACCCTCTAAGCTATTAGAATCTATAACTCCGAATTGTAATTGAACATGTTCCATCTGGGCTGCTCAATTCAATTGGTCTGCCCTTACTGCTTTCATGACTCACCTAACCCATGGCTTCTTCCTTCTTGCTTTCTCCCTCTCCTCATGATTCTCCTCAGAACCCAAGCCAGGGAACCTCAAGCCCTGCCTATCTCAATTCTGCCCAGCTATAGGCTATAGCATCTTTATTCACCAATCAGGGATAACTTGGGAGGGGCAAGGTCACACAGTGTCACTTGGGTCTTATGTGCAGATTCTCTCATCCTTGGGGGCAATCAGGTCTTAGGGGCCAATATTTTACAATATATAACAAAAGACCAAACCACAACACAGACTCACACAAGTTAAAGCTCTTGCCCCAATGCCAAGCTTTATTAGATCCATTCCAAGTCATCACAGCCCAGACTCAGGGTAAGTCCCAGGGCCACCAACACTGCTCTTCATATCTCTTATCTTAAAACACCTCCTTGTATACATTTAGACTATCTGAAGCATCACACTATACTGTGACTTTTTTCTTTCTTCCCAAAGACTATGATATTTCTGAAGTCAGCAAACTGTCCATTCATCTTCTTCCTAGAATCCAAGACTTGGGGTACATATCTTAGATATTCAGTAGATTAACTGATTAATCATGACACTTTCTTTGGGTTTGTGCTATATAAATAGCATCATAAGAAAGCTAATGGACTATGATTTCAAGACTGGAATTCTGGACATCAGCATTTTTATTTATCTATATTTATTACAATCCATGGAGATCAGCATCCTTTATGACTGACTAGGATGATCCAGTCTTCCTGTTACTCTTTCCCAGGCGAATCATTAACTTGAAAGTATCTTGGCTCCAGTGTTTCCTAGGTCATGTGATTTTTTGTGATTCTCTGAAACCTCAATTTCTTCACCTCTAAAATAGGGTAATAATACCTAATCTTCTCTGAGGTAGTGCATTTTATGAAATTAGCATACAAAGAGAGAATACTGTGACTAATATTCTAAGCCACTTACCAGGTCTTGAGAAGAAGGCGGGTCCTTCCCTCTTCCTCTGCAGTGTAACTTTCATTAATCTCTCCCTGGAACCACTTTCTTCTTGGAAAACAGGGCTTCATTCCAGTTATCCACTGTTGTATATGATCTATCCCTAGAGGGTTGAAATGACTCTTTATGATTCCCCACAATTCTACATTTTGACTCAGCAAGGCAAGTCTTATTTATGGTTTCTTAGGCAGTACCTGGGCTGCCTCCGGAGGCTGGAGGCTAACTCATGCTGCTGGGGGTAGACATTCTGCTGGGAGCTGTTCATTGGAGACCTCCATGAGCTTTCTCTGGTTCTCATAATCAGGCGGTCTTTGCCACATGATATTTCCATAGGGTAGCTGATTTCAAAGGAGAAAGTCTCACAGGAAATTACACCGTTTATAAGCCAACCCTTAAACTTACATCACTTCCACATCATCCTGTTGGTCAGAGCTGCATCCAGGGCCAGTTCAGAGTAGGCCAGTTCAGAAGCTGATTGGTGTGAATACCATGATATCATGAATATCATGATAGGGAGCAGCGCTAGAAGCTATGTTCTGAGACCTGTTACTCCACCAGCTCAGCTTCTCTGGAATAGCTTGTGGGGATCTGGCTCATGATTATCTATATTTAATGACCCTAATCAGGTTTATTCTTGCAGTCATGGCTGCTAATGGATTCGGTTACTCAATGGCAGCCTGCATCAGTGGCATGCACAAGTATCTGATTATCATGCAAGTCTTGAACTGCATTGCCATCCCAAGAAAGTGACTATTCAATGCAAGGTGATCGCCTTGACACGGCTTGAACTTCACTTTAATGGGTTTTGAATAGGCCTTCTCAAGCTGGCCCAGGCTTCTAGAGTATATATCAGGCATTCTTGAAGCAGTTGACAGTAGTTTGCTTCAGTGTGAGCATTCCGTCACTATAGATGAGTTAAATTAACAGCTCCCAACTGTCAAACATGTAAGGCAGATTTCCATGTATTTAGTTTTAAAATCCCCCAGTGAATGCATGTTGATCAGAAAATTTAAATGACATAGAAATGTTAAATCAAAAAGGCCCATCACATACCCATCCTAATTCATTACCATTCTCCTGAGGTATCTACATTTTTAACGCCTGGGTCTCTATCTTCTGATACTGTTTTCTATGCTTTTGCAAATTATGTTTATGGGCTTGCTACTTGTTAAGCAAAATTTGGATCATTCAGTCAGCTGGAAATTCATTTCTATTCACTCAGAAATTATTTACTGAGAGCCAGTATGTTTAAGACCTTACATTTCAAAAGTAACACATTTTTTTTAAAATGCTTTTTTTATTTTTGAGGTTATAATTAAATAATTCTCCCCTCTCCTTTCCTCCCTCTAAACCCTGCTGCACATCTTTCCTTTCTCTCTTTCAAATTATTAGCACATTTAAAAAAATTATTGTTTCATGCACATATATTTATGTGTTTATGTAGGTATATATTCTTAAGCATAAACTACTTAGTCTGTATAATATTACTTGTATAGTACGTATGTTCTCAGGGCTGAGCATTGGTATTGAATAACCAGTTGGTGTGCACTTCACTGGAGACTATTTTTCCAATTTTCAGCATTCCTTGGTTGCCTGTAGTTCTTTGTGTAGTTCTGAGGCCATATTTGCTTTACCCTTATTCGTATTAGCATATATATTGTTGATGGCCTTGTTAAGCTCATGGTTAGACAGCTATATTGATGTGATATTATGGGTATAACTTCAGACATCACTAGGAGACGCAATCTCACAACCAACTTCCTGATCCTGTTTCCCATTTATAATCTAATAAAACACACACACACCACACACACACACACACAACCAGTGAACGTCTCTGGGCATATGTCTTTGGGTACACACACATTTAAAAAACGAAGACAATTTTGGATATGAAATGTCATGCAAAAGGTTTGTGGATTGAAGGTTTGGTCCCAAGTTGGCAGTTCTGTTGATAAGTGTTTGGGGGTCCATCAGGATGGCTCAGTGGGTAAAGGTACTTACCACTAAATTGAGGACCTAAGTTTGATCCCTGGGACCAACATGGTTGAAGGGGAGGGCAGCTTCCTCTGCCTACTGATGTGTGGTGGCATGTGCATATCCAAGCATATAACCCCTAACACTGAATAAATAAAGTGTAGTAAAATCTTACCAAGAAGTGAAGACTTTTACCTCAACAACAATTAGTGCATTTTAATGTGTTCAATGTTACCCAGACCATCAGGTCTTTGTCGCCTGTTGGAGGAAGTAGCATAGAGGGACCTTTAAAGCTTTTATCTTGTCCCCAGTCCTTTTGTCCCACCTCTCCTTTCTTCTGTCTTTTTTATCTGCTATTAGGTGGGTAGCCCTGCTCTGCCACACCCTTCTGTTATGATTCTCTGCCTCATCAGAGCCCCAGAGCAGTATGGAGCCTGCCTTGAACTAAAACCCTAAAGTAAAATCTTTCCTTCCTCAGCTAATTTCTTGAGATATGTTTACGACAGTGAGGGAAAGTTGACTCATGGAGTCTAATAATTGGAAACACTGAGTCACAATGAAGGCCAATTTATAGTTGTGATTGATTATTGCTGAAAAATTAATTTTCAAAATACAGGTGCTATGGGATAGCGTGTGATAATTGCAGTGACTCCATTTTCTGATGGTGCTGGGCATTTGCTCTCGTTTACACTTCTGCCAATCTGAAGGCTTCTGAAACACCTCTTTACTGCTTCCTTCACCCTACCCCTCAAGGTGTGTATGTAGTGTATGCACATGTGTGTCCTGTGGGCTCATGTGTCCATGCAGAACTCGAAGAATGATGTCAAATGTTATGTTTTATCTGTCTCTATCTTATTTTCTTGAGGCAGGATTCCCCACTTAGCCTGGAGCTAGACTAGCAGCCAACAAGCCTTAGCCACCCTCCTTTCCCTGCCCCTCTCAGTACTGGGGTTAGAGGCATAAGCAGTTATGTCTGGCTTTTTATGTGAGTGACAGGAATTCAGACTCAGGTCCTCACACTGGCACTGCGGGTGTATTTATCCATTGAGCCTCCAGCCCCTGGTGGTTTTGATGTTTGCTTGATCATTTATTTGTTTGTTTGTTTGAGTCTCTATAGCCCAAGCTGGTCTTGAATTCCTAACTTTATTTCAGCCTCACATGCTGGGATTAAATTATGCTTTTAAAAGTATTATTATTGCTAGAGATTGGATATGGCTCCTGTAAGGCACAGCAACAAGTTTAACAGTGACTTAGCAAATAAGGATTTATTTTATTTTATTTTTTTTTACCCACCAACAAGTCTAGAGTCAGGAAGCTGTTGGCATTTGTTCGTGGGCTCAGGCTAGTCAGCCTTGGGCTTTCTAAGTCTCTCTGCTAGTTTCTCCTGAACAGTGACTAGCAGGGTAGTGTCATGTGTCCTGGGTGTGTTGGTTTTATTGCTTTATTTTGTGTTGTTTAGTAGAAACCTAAAGATTTTCACAAGCCTGCAGGAACTTTTTAACTGTGCAGTGGGAGCAGGAACCCAAATGAGGTTGATCACGAGTTAGAGAGACCTGGTTACTCCTGCTTTGTCATTAATACTTGGTGTGATTTGCAACTTCAGTTGTATCCTTTCTGTTTGCTGTTAGTATACTAGGATTATATTGTCTTTCACTCACAGATGTTTATATTTTTAAAGATAATAGAACTACACCACACACACACACACACACACACACACACACACACACTTTAAAATGATAAAAATAAAAAGGCTACGGCACCTCTGGAGGCTGAGGTGCTGGATACCTTGGCAAGCCACCTGCCGTGGGTGCTGATTCCTAGACTTGGATCTTCTGCAAGAGCAGTATGTGCTCTTAACTGCTAAGATACCTTCAATCCCCTCCAAGGTGTGCTTAGTTTTGATTTTAAACATTTTTAAAGTCAATGTATATTAAATTCTACTCATGATTTACTGTGGGAAATGATTTTTATTCCCCTCCTCTTCCTGAGTTTTCCCAGCATCATTATCTATGTGCCATACTCAGAAGAACTGAGCTTTCACAGAGCCTTATTTCTTCAATGACTGAAGCTTCTGGCATATTTGGATGCTAAAAGAAGAAGGTAGATACCCTGTGTGCTCAGATTGTGTTAGTGGCCAGGCACACAGCGTTCTTCTTCAGGGTATTTGAATTTCTTTAAAGCACTAAATTGAGAGTCTTAGTGGGTAGCCCCGAGGCTGTAGATTAACAGACTTGATCACAAGTTAAGGAACATGGTTCATCTTTCAATTGGTTTATGACCAATTTTTTATGTTTTGTTATGTTTATGGCCAGAATTGCATTTGTTTATTTATTATTGTTGTTGAGATTTTCTCTCATAAATTCTCAGTAGTGTCCCAAAGACATGCTGATTTTTTTCTCATATAATCAATTTAATCTCTTACTTATTTGTTAAAATAATTTGATTTTAACATTTTTTCCAAGTAGAATATTATCACCTGTGCAAGTAATGACAATTTGTGGTTTTCTTTGCAATTTTAGTAACTTCCAGTTTTTAAAACCATACAGTGTTGAGGGTAGAGAGATGGGTCAGCAGTCACAAGCACTGGCTGCTCATGCAGAAGACTCAGGTTCAATCCCCAGCGCTGACATAGTGTTCCACCTCCACCTATAACTACAGTCCCAGGGGATCCAACGCCCTCTCCTGTCTTCCTCAGGTACTGCACACATGTGGTGAACAGACATATATGCCAGCAAGACACTAATGCACATTGCAGAAGAACTCTACCATGCCAAGAATAGCTAAAATAACTTGAATATTAATGATGATCAAACTTCATTGGAGTTTTAACAGTAATAATTTTACTGTATAATTATTACTGTGATATTTAGATATTTATGGATTTGAGCTCAATATTTTTTATCAGAGTGAAAAAAATCCCTTGCTTTTAAAGTTTATCAGCATCTAGTAATCCTGCAGAGTTTTGTTTAAAACTTCCCTTTTGTTTAGTGAAGGTAGTGATTTTCTCAGAAATAGCAATGGACTGTTAGGATACTCCCAAGAACACCCTCTTCCTTGTTTTTGATTTGAGGGTGCTAACCGTCAATCAAACACTGCTAAACTACACTACACTACACTACACTACACTACACTACACTACACTACACTAAAACACTGCTAACATAAAATCATTGGTTTATTATTTGTCAATGTTGGCATTCATATTTATGTACTAAATTCATGTATTCTTTGGAGAATGTTTATATGTGGTGAAACACAGTTTAGTGTCAGTTTTATGTTAGTCTTTGGCATGATTTGAAGAGTCTTGAACTGCTTCCCGGTGTTCTGAAATAGTTACAGTGCATTGCTCACTTGGGACAGGAAAGCCAACAGACCTCTATCATTACGCGTGGCACCGCCCTGAGGGTGAGTATCCACTCAAGAGAGTTACATGCAGGCTCAACCCTCCCACTTTGAGTTTACGTTAGAACATAAAATTTTCGTACTTATTTAAGTTTTCAGATTTACCTCTGAAAATTTACGTGGCCTGTAAAGCTTGGTACCTTTGTAGAGATGGTTCTTTATCATTTGGAGTATTGTGATCCAGCTCTTTATCCCTTGATCTTCAGGCTCAGAAGTCTGCTGTATTTTATTGCTCTTCTGACAAAGCTAATGTTTCATTTCATTGCTAGCAAATTCCATTTGTCTTTTGTTTTCTGTTTCACTTATTTCTGCTTTTATTTTTATTTATTTTTACTTTTACTTTTGTTAGGTTTTTAAACAGGCAGTCTTTATCCAGGCTCCCTGAGTTGAATGTTTAGCTCAGGCCATTCATTCCAATCCTCTCTGATTTCTAATACACATTTAAAGTTACAGCATTACTTCAGAGTACTGCTACCCTGCATCATTTAGATGTGTACTGCTCACAGTCTCCTTTTCTGAATAAGTCGTAACTTCAGGTTTAAATTTCCATGTAACCCAAGGATGATTTAGAAAATCATTTAAAATCTCCAAATGGGTAGTTTTGTGGTGTTAGAGGTGTATAAATTTACTGCGTTGTTTTCTTTATGTACCTTTAACATTTCTATTCTCTTAGAAATTTATTTAGATTTTTCTTCTGACCTAATAAGAATGTTAAAATTTGGATGTACACCGTTGCTTGGATATGGTGTGAATGCACCCCAAGGGTTTGTGCCTTGAATGTTGACATCCATTGTAAGACACTGAGAAGCTATAAGCTTTTTGTGGCTGCAAAGTTGCAAGGTGGGACCTTGGAGTGGCTCTTAGAGTTTGATAAGTGGGGAGCTGCTATGATGAAATGTTGGCAGTCTTATAAGGAAAGAAAGAGGACCCCCTCTCTCTTCTCTCTTTCTCCTTCTCTCCCTCCCTCCCTCCATCTCTTTCTGGACATGTGATTCCTTGTGTCACAGTGGGATTCTGCAGGTCAGGCCATCTATATACAAGTGGACCCTTGACCTTCTTCCTCAAAAATCTGAGCCAAAATAAAGTGTTTTCCTTTAAAATTCACTTATCATGTAGCAGTCTGTTATTGACAGCAAATTTGGACCAATATAATATACAGGCAGGTGTGGACACACACATGTATATTTGTATAGGCTGAAGTATTTATAACAAGCAATCTGGTCAAGCTAAATTTTCGTTGCTAAAATTGTTCTTTCTATAAGAGTTTTGATTCATGAATCTCTGAACAGGACATTTGTGACCTACTCTGTAGAATTCCGAGTGATTTGAGTGAGATGCACACACATACATGTGCATATGTATGTTCTGTTATTTCATGAATCACTTTCCATGATGCTTGGAGCTTCTACAAGTACCATGTCTTTTGTTAGTTCAACATCTGTCTCTTATGGCAACTCTAAGTCTATAGTAGTCTCACTTGTTTTACTAATCCCATTTATTGTTTTGCTCTTTACTTGAATGACATTTTGCTGTTTTATTTTTAATTATATTCTATAACACTGTTACGTTTCATTATAATGAATATAGAGAAGCCTTCTTGTAAAAATCATTAATTTTGGAATCAAAATTTAAAATCCTATATGGAGAAAAAAGCATGGGTCTTGAACTTCTTGACAAATTCTACTTTGCCTTCTAGATGAAGTTTGAGTATTTCCTCCTTTCTGAAACCTTTCTAGAAATAAGTAGGCTCCAAGTCAACGGAGCATCATCTCCTCATACTCCTCCTCACGTGAACTCATGGAAATGAAAAGACATATTTCCTTATTTCATACTCTTCCAGTTTTCTTCTCAATAGTATCCCAATACTATCATTCTGAATTTCAATGTGTCTGTGTATGTGTGCATGTGTGCATATATGTGTAAGTGCGTGTGTGTGTGTGTGTGTGTGTGTATGTGTGTGTATTTGTACATGTTTGAGTATTTGCATGCCATGGCATAAGCTCAGGTGTTGGTCCTCACTGGGCTTCATGTCAGTCTAACTGGCTTGTGAGCTTCTGGGAGAGTCTCCTGTCCCCACCTCCATCTTGCAGAAGAGATGCAAGGGCTACAAAGTATGCTAAGTATTCAGATTTATATATGTCCTGGAGCCCAATTCGTCCTCCAATTGTGCATTCATTGATCTGTATCCCCACATTTCCATTGTTATTCTGTAGAGACTTGGGCTCTCTGAGGTCATCCCTCAAGTACAGAAGTTCTCAATCTGTGGGTCACCACTCCTTTGGGAGTTGAGCAACCCTTTCACAGGGATTACCCAAGACCATCGGAAAACACAGTTATTAGAATACGATTTATAAAAATAGCAAAATTAAAGTTGTGAAGAACAATAAAAATAATTTTGTGGCTGGAGGTAATCACAGCAAGAGGAACAGCTTCAGTATTTGGAAGTTTGAGAACCAGTGCTTTAGTATCTTGGTTACTTGCCAAGTGGAAAAAGGGATGAACTTTTCATACAAAGTCACAGGGATGGGAAAAAGGCAGAGCTCCTTTCCGGCACCTCTGTAGGCCCTTATTGTGTCTGTGTCTGGAAACTACTCTACATTAAGAAGGGCAAGAGGAGTAAGGTCAGGATAGATGAACAAGAACAGATTTTGCACAAGCATCAGTTATGTGCAAAGGGAGGTTCTGTGTCTATTTTCTCATTCCAAAGTCTTAGGGAATCAGGTCTTTTTTTTTTTTTTTATTTTACTTCAAAAGTTTAGTAACTGGATTTTTTTTTTAAAGAGTAAAGCTTAAGGAAAATGCACTCAAGGAAAAATTTTCTATGGAAAATGAGGGATGGCTAAGAACAGAGCCATTAAACACTGCATCATATTCCTGTATGGGCAATGAGCTCTACTGGGAGTTTAGGCTACATACTTGCTTTTCTATGAGATGACTGGCAGGCTGGGCACCATGCCTGGGTTGTTTGGCTTTGTGTTTGTTGTTTGTTTTCCATCCTTGATTGCACGGAGGAGGGCATGTTGCATGGAATCACTGCTTTTCCCATTGTTTATCTCTGTGAGAATTCATTTTTATGAGGTACTGAATATCAGGTTGGATAAAGACCTTCTGGTTTCCCCGTGCTCCAGGGTGCCACCTTCCCCTGTCTCTGCTGCATATGCACTCTGTCCCCTGTTGCCACCATCTAATGGTCTCTTCTTTTCTAAATGATTTCCATTACTATTCTCTATTCTTATTGCTCTTGAGGCTTCCCTGTGATCTGCCACCCCTATCCTTGTCCTTCCTAATAACCAGAGGTAAATTATACACATTCTCTTTGGAAGAAAACGTTGCCAGAGCTAAGAGCTAAGTAGAGGCAAGTGGGGTGAGGAAGAGCACTTTCAGGAACAAGGAAGCATATCTGGAGCTCAGATGTCTGAAACATGCTGTGTCATGTAAATAGCCATGAAGTGATCCTGTGTGGACACACTTCCAAAAGTGGTCATTCTGCTGTGCCATTGGCAGTACTTGTAATTTCTTAGTGATAAATACAATGGACACTTTGTAGCAAAGTGTTAATAGGCTTGGCTATGAATTAGTTACAGTCGTGGGTAGCTAAGGACTGGGCATTGAATCTTCTTCTATTCTATGCACTTAACAATGGTACCATAAGTGGGTTCTGTATTATCTAATGTTATAGAAGAGAAGGTTGGGCATTGAGGATCTTAAAGGACTCATCATATAAAACTAGTGGTGAGACTGGTAGATCTGGGATTCGAATCGAGTCTATTTAGTTCAGCAAGATAAGGCTAGATGCTTAGAATTGGCCAAACAGCCAGTCTGAACAGTAAATGATCCCCCACCCTTGTCCCGCCATCACTGTGGCCTTCATGTTCTCTCTGCATCCTCTTTCCTGTTTGTCTCCTCTTGGACTCTCATTTCTTTGAAATTTCTGAAGCTCTAGCCCTCACTTATTCTCCTAACTCTCTCCAAGAATGACTTCTCTCTGATCACCTATATACACTGAAGGTTTCACGTTATCCACAGCCTGGTTGTTTCTTCTACCTGCAGTGACACATGTACACTGGAGCTCCTGTGTGTTTGACCCACAGAGTCTCCACATTTTAGTTATTAATTGAATAAATCAGATTGTCTACATGATCCTCAGCCTTGTACCACCCTGCACATACAACTCAGGAAGGACAGAAAATCCTGTCCAGTGTTCCCGGCACCCCTTCATCCCCACCTTGCACAGCAAAACAAGAAACTGTTTCCTTTTTTCTATTAAAACAGATTATGTCTGATTGCATTTAAACCCCAAATGGCCTGTCACTTTCAAGATGATGGCAGAGGCACTTGTAGATCTTCATTTGTTGAGTAGATACACCAAGTCTCCAAGACCACATGCAGCAACTACTATTTCTATTTCCATTGTGCAAAAGAGATCGTGGAGATTTCGAGAGGTCAATCATATCTCCAGAACTCTAGGTCCAGGGAATGGTGCAACGGAGAATCAGGCTCATAGAGCGGCTCCAGAGGCCATTCTTAGCCCTTGCAGCCCAACTTACCACCTTGTCTCATTTGACTCCACTCAAGACACTCAAGACTTTCTGAGGTATGCACATTTTGTGAGTCTCTTAGGCTTCTTGATGAACATAATTGGCACATTGGATCATGGGAGAGAAGTTCTAGCCATCCACCCAAGAATATATAAGAATATAATCAATGCTTACATTAAGAGTAAGAGATATCTGCCCCTAGAGGCTTTGCAGGTGTGGCTGCTGTGTCACATGTGCATGTAGGTGGCAGAGAGGAGAGAGCCCATGTCCACACTCAGTGTTCTGATCTATGAACATCTGAATGATTAGTAGCGTAACGTTCTCTGAAAAATGTTAGCCTGAGACCACTACCAGTCCAGCTCCATAGGACCTGGACAGGAAGCTAGACTGAGACCACCACCAGTTTGGCACCAGGCAGGCCAGGCAGGGATCTCAGGACAGGAAGCAGGTTGGAGACTAGAAGAACCTGCTTGGGATCACAAGCCCTGGGTGAGAGTGAGCCAGAGATAGGTGACTCTCTCAAGGGCCCACTGGGCAAGCTGTGTGAGGAATAAACCCAGGACAACCACCAGACTGGTAGCAGGGTACCTGGACAGGAAGCTAGGCTGAGATCACAACTAGTCCAGCACCACACAGGGAAACTGGGGGCAGGTCAGACTATGCTTGAGATGACCCCTACCAGGTGTCACAATGCACAAACAGGGTATAGCACTCCTGAGATCACCCTGAGACAACCCAGACACAGACACCCAGAGAGCCACTAAGAGGAGTAAGAGCAAGTAAGTGTAAAGAAATGGAAGAGAATGAGAAACAGAGAAACAGAAGGATATGAACACAAAGAAGAGAGACAGAACCGGACACTCAAGGATAATGAGAAAAAGGCAGTTGTTCGTAGCTGGTGATGCCATCAAGGAACATGAGATAGTCCTGGTCTGCCACAAGGGGTCATGTCTGTTTTCATGGCTCTGCAGCAGCAGGGTCTGATACCATCAAAGACCAGGCAGATGTTGATGTGTGAGGGTTGTGCAGAACTGGTCTTACCTGCTTGCTACCTAGGCATCATGGGGTAGCTGGCCCTAGAGGCATGGGAGCAGGAGAGCTGACCCTGCCCTTTTACCTCCAAGCTGCAGTATTAGGGTAAGTGGCCCCACACACTGAGTGAGTTGTGGATGAGCTGGCCTGAGGATTTGAGCATGAGAGAGCTGGACCTACCACCCATCTCCCTGCACTGGTGTGGACATCAGAAAGATACTCTCCTTCCCCTCACTCCTTACCACTTACAACAAGTAGAAGACCTGGCCCTGGGGTCATTAGAGCAGGAGAGCTATCCTTGCCTTTCATCAGCTGCAGCCCTTTGGAGAGCAGCTTCTGCACTTCTCATGGGCAGCACAGTAGAATTGGTCCTGGACGTGGGGGTTGCAGGTGAATCAGCCCCAAGGACATAAGTGTGGGACAGCTGGCCCTGCCTCTTGTCTGCTGTGCTGTGGCACAGAAGAGGGAGAGACATCCTCCTCCCTTCCTTGTCCCTCACCACCTATGGCAGACTACAGAGCTAGCTCCAGGTCATGAAAGTGATAGAATTGGCCACATGCCTCACCAGCTGCAACACTTGATTGAACAGACCCTGTACCTAACCTGGGCAGCAAGGTAGAGCTGGCACTGGTTACAGGGGTTTTGAGGAAGCTGGTCCTGAGGGCATGAGAGTGGTAGAGCTGGTGGTCTGACCATATCAGACACCTCTCAGACCAGACCCAGAGCTTTGAATTGGCCCGTCACAACATCCACCCCATCAATGAACTGCTGGAGTGCATGAAGGGGCTGGTCCTACAGATCCATTACTATAGGACCTCCATGACACAGGGCAACAATGGGTAACCAAAAGGAGTTCCAATGATGTTCATATTGATAGAATAACAGAAGCCAGAGGCCTATTGTATCAGATCAGCTAGTCATTGGAATGAACATTTGTAAGCAAAGAAGTGTGGACAAAAGGGTGTGCTGTGGGAAATATTGTGACACCCTGCAGCTTCCACAATGAGATTTTGTTCCTCTGTTGGGGAGGAAGTTGCAAGGGTGGAGGGTGGGTGTGAGGGGAGGGAGAGATGAGTGAGATTAGGTCTATGATGTGAAATTCAAATAAGACAATAAAAAGTTAAAAAACGTAGATATATCCCAGGTAGTGTAGGTATTTATTATCGTCTTTATTATGCTTTTTGGTTATATACCAATATGCTAGCATTTTCTTAGAGCTTGGGGGAATTTTTGTTAAGCAAATGACTGAAATTGTCCAGATTCCACAACTTGAGAATCAAAAAGAAAACTGCATTAAAATTATGCATTGCCTTGGACAGAAATTTTTTCAGGGACTGAATCAACAACAAATACCCATCTCCTTCATGGGCTGAGTGTTTTTCTAGCAAAATGCAAAATAATATGATAATGGAGTGATGTTAGCTCCAATAATTCTTACAGGAAACAAAGGCCAAGCCATTACAGATGTGACTACACCAATAGGTCTCACATCTGAGCTGAGTTAATTACACTAGAATTGCTCATTCCCACCATTCTCCTCTGTTTTTTCAAGCAACTCAGTGACTTTGTAGGGCTGTTGGTATAGTCGTCAGTTGTGTGGTTTGGCATTAGTAAACACTGCTGAGTTTCAGTTCTCAACAGAAAGAAGTCAGTAAATGAAGGCAGCTCTCAGGGTGAGAGCATGCCAGCATCCCCTAGTTCTGCTTGACACTGATTTTTTTAGGGCAGAGATAATAATGGGGTAAGAGTTTAGTCAAGATATTTGGTTGGCTTGCAAACATCAAAGCCATAAAGTTTGAACGCCTGAGAACATTGGCATATGGCGTGTTTAATTTTATTTCTATTACTGATAGTTGAAACTAGTTTTTAAAAATGTAGATTGAACTGGTTGAGACTGGAAACATTGTAGAACTTAGATTTTATTTTTGTTTCTGGAATCTTTCAAATTCATAATGAAATATTTTGGTGATGGGATCCAAGTTTAAGCTTGACATTTATTTCTGTCTCTTGTGGGATTGTACATGTATCCTTAATGTAATTTCACAATATTGTTTAGTACTTTTATGAATGAAAGAAGGCTTGTGTGTATGAACTGAATCACCTTTAACTCATGTGTGTGCACTGAGCCACCTTTAAGCAAGGGAAATAGAAGGTCCACACATCATCAGAATTTCCACTTACATTGATATATTGTCACTTAAAGGGTTTAGGGCTTAATTTTTTTCTCATTGTTATTAGTTCTTTGAGAATTTCACATAGTGTATTTTAATCATATCTGCTCTCCTCTCAGGTCAGCTCTCCCTTCTTAACCAACCAAACTTTGTATCCTCTTAAAATAAAGCAAAGAAAGCAAACAAACAAAAATACAATTATGCTGCCCATTTACTCTTGGGTATGTTGTGTTCTACTGGAGCTTGATCAAACCCAGGGCCACGATCTTAAGAAAATGGATGCTCCCTTTCCCAGCAGCCATCAATGTCCAATAGCTCCTCTGTTAGGGGTGGAACTTCATGCCTACTTCCCGACCATGTATTTAAAGTTAGGGTTTCACTGTGTAGCCTGTTCTGTTCTGGAACTCACTCCGTGTACCAAGCTGGCTAAAAAACTCACAGAAATATGCCTGCCTCTGCCTCCCACATACTGGGATTAAAAGTGTATGGTACCACCACCTGCCCAGCTACCTACCTTCCTCGTGGTACTGGGAATTTTCTGGCTTGAGCTTACACAGATCTTGTGCTTGGTGTCCCAAGTGCTATGAATTTATTTGTACAGCTGTCTTGCTTTGTCTAGAAAACACTATTTCTTGTTTTCATTCACTGTCTCTGATTTTTAGAATCTTTCTGTCCGCATCTTCCACATGATCCATGAGCCTTGAGAGGAGGGGATATGATACAGATGTGCATTTTGGAGCTGATCGTTCCAAGTTCTCATTTCCTGCATTTTTACTACATAGCCATGTAATGCAAAAAGAAGCTTTTCTGATGAAGGATGAGAGATGAACTAATATATGGGTATAAGGGAAAGTCATTATGAGTTGGTTTAATATATTGTCTGTTTAACAGAGTAATAGAAGTACCTTCTTCCCTTGAGCCTGTGGCCTGTCTATCCATAGGTCCTTGACCCAGGAATGGTTCATGGATGCCTTTCCATTTTTGGAGCAAGATCTAAATCCAATCAGAAAGAAGTTGGTTATTCCCATGACATTCATTCCACGATGGCACTAGTGGGCATGTCTTTCCAGGATGGTCATTATTGTAGCCCATATCGTTTATAGCTGGTTAAGACTAAAGACTACTTTCCTCTGGAAGCTAACATAGCTCCGTCTAACACTATGAAAGATAACTAGTAGGGATGAAGCTTCCAAAGAGTACCAGCTTGATTTCCCCATGTTATGGTTTAAGTACATGGTGTCTTCAACCACAGTGGCTTAGCATCAAGTTCAGTATGGTAACCAAGATCACTGACAGTATCCTGTAATTTGGGGTGCCAATGAGACCTCAGACCAACAACTCCAGGAGGTAGCTCACTACTGGTTCTGGGATTTTTGTTTTTTTAGCCCCTACTAGCTACCACAGGTCAATGGATTTAGTGGTTTTATTGAGCAGTCTGGCAGTAATTTTGTTTTTCTTCTGCTGAGGCAGACATTTCAGGACAGCCTGTAATCACAGTAAGAACTTGTCTCCAAAACATGATTTCTTCTGAGTGTTAAGGGAATTCAGAGTTCAGATCTTTTGGAGTAGATGGCAAACCTATACACAGATATATGAATTTAAACACATACAAAGATTCATGTGAACACTGCCATATGAACTGAGAAATTTTGTGAGGCTGACTCCTCCCAAAATTACCTACTTTTTGTGCTCTGTTCTTATGGGACACCTTCCCAGTAGCCCTTGACAAATACTATTTTCTATTCTTCTGTTTGTCTATTCTTCTGTGAATGTTGTATAAGTAGGTTTTTACAGTTTACAACCTTTTGAGGTCGTTCCTATACTAGACATTTCTCTAAGATTTACCCAAGTCTCTTCTATGAGCTGTCTTCTGGAAGAGATTTACTGAAGTTCTTTCTGCTAGTATCCCAGAATGTGCCTTTATGTGAAAAGAAGGTCCCTGTTGCTGTAATCATCCAGGCTCACACGAGAGAAGAGCAGGAAGCCTTCATGTCTAACATCTTCATAAAGACAGAGTCACAGAGAAGAATGCTGTGTGAAGACAAAGACCACAGGGGAGTAGAGAGCTGCCTGAAGATGGAGGCAGTGATTGAGATGATGTTGCCACAAGCCAAGAACTTTTGGGCCACCAGTGCCAGGAAGAAACAGAGAGAGATTCCAGCTCAGCACACCACGGGGAACTTGGTCCTGCTGACATCTTGATTTTACTTTTAGCCTCCAGAACTGTGAGATAAATGAACTGTTGTCGTTTGAAGTCACTCAGTTTGTGGCACTTTTGAATAGCAGCCCTAGGAACTTAATACAAACACAAAAGTGGACATTTTATTTTTTGAATATTTAAAAATTCCTCAAAATTTATACCAACAAGGTTAGTAACAAAAACATGGCCCTATAAAACAAAGAACGAATATAGTGAAAAGACATTAATTATTAAAGAATGCTGAATCAAATCAGCAGAAAAAGATGTGT